>JAPXVT010000028.1:24256836-24269783 GCA_029823135.1 Acanthurus reversus
AAGAGGTTTAGGCCAGGGTATGTAGTTTTTTTCCATTCATGTTCTGAATGAATTATGACAAACTTGAAAAAAGGAAAAAGACATTAAATTACATGACCTCCTTGTATCCCTGTGATTGAGTTTCTATTTTACAATTAGTAAACAGTATACAGTATATCTGACATGCACTGTGGTTTGTGCTCTGCAGGTTGTGTCCTCTGACTTCATCGGTGACACCCACTCGTCCATCTTTGATGCTGGCGCTGGCATCTCCCTCAATGACAACTTCGTCAAGCTCATTTCCTGGTTAGTTTTCAAAAAATTTTTAACACGTCAAGAAAACCGGTAAGGCGATTACAGGCATTTAATTTCTCTTCCTCTCCCTCTCTCTCCAGGTATGATAATGAGTTTGGTTACAGCCACCGTGTTGCTGACCTGCTGCTGTACATGAACTCCAAGGAGTAAACACTTCCCGTCCAAACAGGAAGTCAGGAAAGGGACCACCCCGAATATCTTCCCATGCCCCCCTCCCCCCCTCTCTTTTACACACAGGCCCCACCCATAGCCAAGTCATAGCATCACAGCCCTTAGCTCTACTACAGTATATGTAGGCTGCAGCATCAGTGTGTTTGAGTGTTCTGAGTTTATCTGTTTTTCCTTTAATAACGGGATGATCGGTCGGTGACAGTATTTGTGTCCGTGTGCCCCCTCTCCACCTCCCACTGCCACCTTAGATGTGTCATTATGGCTCAGTAATATGGTAACTACTGTATCCATCTACCTGTTGGTGTGTTTTAAAGGCTTATTCACCAGTGGAAAGTGGAAGCTGAGAGGCAGAGCTACTGTAACTCCGCTTAAGAGTAAAGAGGCAAAGAAATAAAACTTGAAAAACCTCAAGCTGTCAAGTTGTCCAGTTTTATAATTATTTTTCTGTTCACTGTGTCCTATTGCCCTAACACACTCAGCAATATTTAGTTATATTATTAAACTGGAGTAAAAGATCTACAAAGCTTTAAGCCTTTGACCATTTTCATCAGATGAAATTATTTGAATTTGATTTTACTTTGTACCTTTTTTTGTTGTTGTTTGTTTTTAAACTACTTCATTTCCCAGTGTTTGGTGTTGACAAAAATTGAGTTATTTATTTAGTCCTTTTTCTCCCAAAGCACCGTTATCCTCAGCACATTTTCAAGTTTTCATCACTTTACTTAAAACTTACATCTGTATGTCCTTTTATCGGTTTACATTATTTCGTTTCCAGGTGTAGTGCACCTGTCAGGGTCAAAAGATTATAAAAAATTGGAGACAAACTAATCCGTCCCTGATCATGTTTTGTGATATAAATTTCATCCATGTTAACACTGGAAAAATAGTAATGCACTTAAGGAGTACATAGAAATAATAAAAAGGGAGCATGCTAGCTGTTAAGACACATTCCATAACTGCATGGTCCCCATTTCCTGTTTGCATCTGCACTCGTAAAGGCAATAATAATGATGACGTCCACAGAAAACAAATATACTGCAGAATTTGGCTTTTTCACTGTAATAAAGCACCAGCCAAGTCTCCTTTCAGAAGGAGACAGACTGAACTGTTACTCTACTCCCTGTATCCTTCGAGTCAATTAGGAGAGTAGGAAAATGATGAAGCAGCCACAGGAGGGAAACTTCAGGGCCACCTGCTGCTTCTCTTAGGGCACTACAGCAGGAGTCAGAAAGCAGGCTGCAACCTAATATAGAAGAAATCCCTTTTGCTGCTTCCTGCTTTGGCCAGATTTCACCCTCGTTAAAGGAACTGACTTTCGAAGCTTTGAACATGTTTGTAATGTTTTTTGCTGCAGTGCCACCTACTGTTTTGTGAAACACACTGCAGTAAAGACAAACTTCAAGGGTTCTGGAGAATGAAGTATGAATCAAGTTTTTGATGGGATTGCATTAACTATAAATAGCATTACCTTTTATGTAAAGTATTATAAGTCACATTCAGAAAGAGTTAGAGTATTGAAATCAGCTTTTTGCACTAAAATGTGTAATGAGGGGACTTTTGGTCCAAGTGATCGCTCTTCATCACTCTGCGAGCATCTTTATTTCAGACTGCTGTTAGATGCTCAGCTTTTTGACTAAAGCACGGTGACACTTTTTGTTGAATGGATCACATCATGCTGAAACTAATAAAGAGTCGTCAGGTAAACAGAGGTCAGCGCATGGATGTGGTCGTCAGCTTCTCTTCACTAAACAGAATCAAATCAATTCATTTGCCTGGAGCCTGATTTCCTCATCCAAGCATGGAGACTGGACAGTTTTGAATGCGAAAATTTGAATTTTGTTTTCAGATGCAGAGGGACGAAGGCTTCACCTCGTCACATGACTAAATTTGGGTCTACTTTGTTTGTTTTTGCTCTTCTTGTTCATCTCATCCTCGTCATTTGTTTTTAAGTAAACAATATGCTAACATGAAAATCAGGTAAAATCATGCTAATAACACTAAGGTTCATTGTGTTTGTCTTTTACCAGTCTTTTTTTTTTAGTGTTTCTGACCACTTACAACACATGAACATGATTTTTTAAGCTAATATAGCAAGCTACTAGAGATTTCACTGCATACTGGAGAAGAGACATTTTTGAAAGCAGTCAGACAGATGATAAGGAGTCAGAGAAGGAGAGGATAAAAAACAGAAGGGAAAAAAGAGACTGATCATCTTAGATAAGAAGTGTGAACATGCTGATCTTTTTGGAAATGAAGAAGAAAAAAATGAAGAGAAGACATTAAAAGCAAACATAGACACCAGCTGCCAGAGATTTGTGTGCCTGAAGCCGTACTCACAGGTGATCCTTTATGCTCATGTTTACCAAATATTCTTGGTCCATCAGCCCAGTGAGTTTGGCTCAAACAGCAGTTTGCTGCGTCTCTCATAAAAATTTTGACTGTGATGCATCTATGGTTGTACATGAACCCACAGGATTCTGAACCTATGTTTAGGCTTCTTCTTTCATGCATCAGCAGTCGTATTGAAGTTTGAATTTTAATACTTTCACTTTTTTCTTCTAATCTCTCAGATACATTACTTATTGTGTATACTGTCAATGGTTTTCATACATTCTTTACTTCATCAAAGGAATATTACGGAATTTAATGACATAGCACCTCCGTGTTGACTTTTGCAATCCTCTTCCTAGTGATAGAGACCATTTTCAGCTCACTGCATGCAGTAGGGAGTTAGGATTAGCTAATGCTAGCACAAGTCAATGGGACCAGTAGCAGGAAGCAGTAGCTGCTACTAAACTCTGATTAAACACTCCACAGTGCACCCAAAGCAGGTCAAATATGACGACAATCTACTGAGGCGAATTGGAGTGTTTGTAGAATATTTTTATTAGTCAAATTACGTCTGAATTTCTGTAATTTGTGACTTAGTAGCAGCAGGAAATAAGTAGTTCTGCAGCTTCCTGTCAATCACAAATTTGAAAAAAAAAAAAAATCAGCCATAGTTGGACTTCTAAAATAAGATGAATAAGAGTTTGACCTGATGTGTGACAACAGTTTGAGAGTTCAGAAAAATGCATTTTCAAACTTTAAGTGACTAAATAAACATTAAAGAAAACTGCTGGCAGACGTGACTGTGACACTGGAGTGGAGAAGTGATGCTGGTCAGCTGGATGTGGTGAGGCGTGTCTATGTGGGAGTGAGCAGGCGTGTAGCTGCTATAAGAGCAGAGTGAGAGCCGTCCACCAGCCACTGAGCCCAACACACGCTGACCTGGATGTTACAGATTCTGCAACCGGGCACATCTTTGACAGGACCGGTCATGGGGAACAAAAGCAGCCCTGAACTCACACTCTCCCTCCTGCTCATGGCTGCTGTTTGCTCGGTGGCATTTATCATAGAAAAGTCATATTTCCGTACACCTCAGGACATGAGCTGGACCGAGGCGAGACTGTACTGTCAGAAGAACCACATTGACTTGCTCACTTTGGAAAACACGAACAAATCCTTTGTGGCTGAGTGGTTGATGGCATTTACAAGACAAGCCTGGATCGGTTTACACAGAGACCCAGAAAGTGACTTAGTCTGGAAGTGGATAGATAAAAAGTAAGTACCCCGTTTGATAATACCTTTTTGAATTATAAATAAGGCAAATAAAGTTTCTAAGCTGCTGATATCATTTGTTTATTTCAGAACTGGGGAAGGAGTCACAGGATACAGCGTCTCACAGAACTACTTTGCTGATGGACAGCCATTTCATCACTGTGCACTTGTGTCTGGTAAGGACCTAATGTGGTACAGTGTTAAATGTTCAAGTAAGCATGGTTTCTACTGCTCAGAAGGCAACACAATTCAATATCACGCAGTGGCCAAAAGCTGGTACAATGCTTCAGACTACTGTTGGGAAATAAATAGTGACCTAGCCACCATCACCCAAACAACCATGGACACCAAGAAACACAAGGAAAGTGGCTGGATTGGACTGCAGCGAGTGGGCGGAGAGACCTGGCGTTGGATCGGACCCACATCTGAGTACAGAAACTGGGCACCAGGAGAGCCGCTCACTGCCGACTGTGCTGCTTTTGACACTGTCACTCAAAAGTTCCACAGCAATGCGTGCTCCACAAAGCTTCTCTCCGTCTGCTCTGATGACAACCTGATATTGGTGAAAGAGAACAAGACATGGGAGGAGGCCATGATGCACTGCCAGAGCATGACATCCGCATGTTTTCATCCGTCCGGGCCCTGCATGTACACCCACAACCTCCTGAGCCTGGATGATTCGTCTAACTTCAACTACGTCAGAGACAGGATCTACAGAGCTACCACCCGTGAGGTTTGATCACTGATCATTTTGTCTTCAAATGAGTCACTTTAGTGAAAAACATTTCCTCCACACAATGCTGGCTTGTAACCCTATAAAGTGAAGTAAAGCAAACCTGGCAATCTCATGTTGCAAGCCAGTCAAAACAAAGAGTGCCCCTTTTTTTCAATTCATAGCTTATTTTACAGCACTTACAAATTATCTTGTCACTCCTTTTGGAAATCAGTCAATTAGAATATGCAAAACAGATTCATTTTTAAAAGGAATGCAAAATAAACTTAAAAATCATTTTTATATTTCAGTGTAAAAGTCACTTATCTTTATTTTTTTGAAGAAAGAATAAGAATAATAGAGGTAGTAACTGGCTTTTTTTATCTGAGTTTTAAACACCTCATTTCAAAGCTAGTTTTATTAATCAAATTAAAAATGCTCTTTTTGAAGTATTAGATTATTGATACAGTGAGTGTTGCACACTGTAGGGTGGTGTGCCTCAGTTTTTAGCACAAGTGTACATTTCGAAGTCTCGCCTACAAAGGCAATCAAGATGTATCAGCTAAATTTGCACTGGTATGCGGTCACAGTGCTCTCTTGTCCAGCTGGTTTAAATTGATATTTTGGAAAATACTGAGCTGAGCTGTGGACGGTGAACTTGTTTTATTCAACGCCTCAAAAAGGCTCAACAGTGCACATCCGAAACAGCCCAGCAGAATCCAGTATTCCAGTTTGGGATTCCAATAGTTTCCATTTCTCCAGAAGAGATTGTAAAACTAAAAGACTATGTAATAGGAAAAATTAAACTGATAAACTGATATCACACACACACACACACACTAGCACACACACATATGCACACAGACACACTGAAATCATCAGTGGCATTTTTATTAAAGCCGGGAAAAGGCGCCATTCTTAGAACTAAGGGTACCAGGCACCGGAGCACACAGCAGACAAAAAAACAGCTTTAACCCGCCCAAAAGCAAGCTAGCTTAGCACAAAGCAACATACAAAGCCAAACACATTTTTACATGTAAGTGCAACTCAAAGTGCAATTACATGTGCAAATAGGAACTAACATAGTAAAATTACAAACAGGATTTTTTCCTTAGCTGTTTCTTTATTTAGAGGCTGCAATTGAAGGGAGAATCTCTCCAACATAATCCAGTGATTCATTTTATTTTTATTACTTACTGACACACTGCTGACATGCGACTGAATATCTACTGATAACCTGTAGAGTGGCAACAGAAGGACTGGGCCATCAAATAAAGTGTGATCTCTGTGTTTGTTACTCTCTCTGAGCCATCAAACTGCAGTTTCCTAGACAACGGCAGCATAAAGTGAAAGTGAGAGCATGCACAGATGAAGCATTTTTTAAAAAGTAGGCGACGCTTGAAGTTTAACTTGTGTTTCTCAGGTTTGGACGGGTCTGCGCTTCCTGGGAGGGCAGTGGTGGTTGCTGAATGGAATAAAGCTGGAAAACCATGAGATGCTGCCAGCTTGTCCTTCCAATGGGAAACACTGTGGGACTCTGTCCAAGTACGACACAAGCAAGTGGATCAACAGAGACTGTTCAGAAAAAAGAAACTTCGTCTGCTCCAAACAGAAAATACTGACAGCATTTACTGAGCCTTTCGATGCTCCTTAATTATTCTTGTTTAGTCTGTAGCTTAATCAGCTGAGCTCTATCAGTGTAAGGAAGTATTTGTTTTGCTGTAATTATCGCTATTTCTGAAAACAGAGAATTCTAAATTCAGAAATGTACATTCTTCATTGATTTCACCACTAGAGGGAGTGAAAAAGTCATCTGACGTTTGACTTCTGTCAAAAGAGATTAACGTGGATTTAAAAAAAAAAACAACTGAAGCCTCACACATCACTCTGCCTGTGTAGTCCACACTACAGAAGCTGTGGCACACTGTCATCATTAATATGATATATAATCACATTTTATTGCGTGCTCAGACTACTTCACTGCTGTTATGTAGGCTGTTGTTGAGCATACAAGTTGTTTTGCCATTTGTAATATTATTTAGATAGAAAAGGCAACTAAGGCAACCACAGTGAGATAATAAATCGGCCTATATTTCTGCAAAATAAAGAAAAAAAGTCATGCGTGTGGATAAATATTTAAGATTATCTGTTGTTCATCTGTGTTAACAGCGTTTGTCCCCGTGTTCTTCCTTTTGGTTGTCAGTTACAAAGAATTATCATGAGATAGGCTATTTGAGACATTGCAATAAATTGCTTTACCTTTTTAAAAATTACCTATTTAAAAGATGCAATGTCCTGTAAATAAACTTGTTTGTAAACATATTTTAATGACATTATTTTAAGAATAAAATAGATTTGAGCGATATCTTAATATCAGTTTCATGAGTTACAAAATACTATCACTTTTATTTACTATTTATTACAAAATGAACATATTTAATATGCATGAACGAACCCTTAATTTTCCTATCTGGCCACTTTAACATGGCCCATCCCTAATAATACACTGTGTGAAATGAATGATAGTTTGGTCAAAATCTGCAGCAGTGTTCAAGAGAGAGTTGTTGAAAATGACTTGTCCTCCATCACTGGGCCATGAGAAATATCTGGTGACAGATGGCATCGAAACTGACTGACTGAGCTGCTTATCTGACCCATTACCTGTTTCAATCCAGTGGCCTACATACTACATAAAAAGATCTTCCATCTTTACAGTAAAATGATGAATCTAAGACATTTATTAAGTGCATTAGTGACAGGTGGACAGGGAACAGGTCTGTTAATATCAATGTGGTGAATGAAAAATACTGTCACTGTTTTTGGAAGCCTCTGTTTGGTCAAATACCAAATTACATTGAAAGTATTGGCGGCACTTTGGATCACTTGTTAGCACTATTGCCTAATAGCAAGAAGGTCAGTGATTCAGTTCCCAGCTAGGGGCCTCTTTGTGGAGTTTGTGTGGGGTTTTCCTGCAGGTGCTCTAGTTTCCCCCACCATCAAACCATGATTATTGGTCTATCTCCAGTCAGTGCCCTTGACCGAGGTACTGGCTGAGATCTGGAGTTGGTCCCTGGGCACAGTGCTGTGGCTGCCCACTGCTCCTCAGGGATGGGTTAAATGCAGAAACCAAATTTCACGGTACAGTGTATGTGTGACCAATTCCTTAATAGGACAAAGACTGCGACTGGGCCAGTTTTTATATAATTCCAAAACATGTTCTTACTGTGCCCCATGGCGACTAAAAGTCAGTCAATAAAGGCACACACACACACACAAAGAAGAAGTGTCTGGGTCCCTATGTTCATATGCAATTATGCAGATATGTTCTCACGTTCCGGTCAGGCTGGTGAAATGAGATAATCCAATATTACTGTCTTATTTCAGCTATAAACAACATCTGTCCATTAATCTGCTGAAATTTCCTATTAACATTTACATTTTTCTTACTATATAGTAATATTTTTAATGTTTTTTTTTTTATTTGCACAGCAATGCATGCAACTGTCTATCTAGCTTTAAGAATGTATATGTAGTGCGCTAAATTAAATATATTCTAATGTAAAAAGATCTCTTTTCTGTTGTGTAATTCAAAAATTGAGTGATAATGTGGTAACTATCTTTTTTTTTAAGTGATTGATGATTTCAGGTCAATAGTTCCATTTTTTTTTTATTCTTTTGAAGACATTGTCTTTTGGTTTTTGTAGTTATATGTTATATAATCTAACAACATCTTACTTTAAAAACATCTTGTCATTCACCTGATACATAAAACATGTAGAAAATAGTATAAAAATGTGGGAAAGAAAATGTTGTACACTTTCTTTTAAACAACATAAATGATGAAAAGTGACCACATCAGATCAATCTAGGAAGAAAAAAACATTTGCATGACTAAAGTTTATTGACCATGTTTGCTTCTATCTTATCTCTACCAAAGTTTATCTAAATGTACAGGGTTTTTTTTGTCTTGTCCATCAATCTTTGATACTCTTTGGATTAACTGCTGTGCTGACAAGCCAGTTCCATTTAATTAACATAACAGCAGCTGCTTTACTGACCTCCAGTGGCTGAAACTCTCAGTAGCACAGCACAGCAGGCCTGAAGCTCTGACTATGACTATATAATGTGAAAGAGGTTTCTTGCATCTTGCATCAAATCATCAGGGGGCAAAACTCATCATCTCTAAATAGTGCGTGTTAGTAAGCTAAAGTATAATTTGCAAACACTACTGATGTGTCAGTTTTGTGTTAACGGTGTGTTCTGCTGCCCTTCAGCAGCCGAAGCCTTGCGGCTTTAAGTCTCTGTAGATTTTTATATATGAAAATCTATTTTAGTCTACTGTCAAATGAGAAAAAGTGGCAATCACTAAAAAGCACATAACAAAAAGACACATTTGGACTTTTTAAATCAGTTTTAATTTAACCATCTTAAACTCAACATGCAACAGTCTGAAGTGTTTTTAGAAAAGTTTGCTGCTTCCCAATGAAATACTGCACTTCAGCTTCTTTGGCCGGCAAAATAAATAACAGTCAAAAGTTTAACATTAAAGTTGAACTGAAAAAAAAGAAAACAAAACAAACATCCTGAAACTTAATGACAGGCTGTGGTCTCTCTCTGTTGTATCCTGTGCACTTTACACATGCACTGGTCCTGTTTCAGTTTACCTGAATTTGTCACAGGTAGGCGCAGGTGTGCACCTATCAACATCTACTAGATTACATATGAAAAAAACAAAACAAAACAAAACACAATGACATGACATACAGTATGCACTGAGTGGAGAACCATGTGGAATGCTAATCATGGAAAAAGAAATTTTCCTGCAGGGGGATTGACCGTCGTAGGGTTCACACATCCCATCAGTGAGCAACATGAAAGATTCAATTTCATCCACCTTCCAATCCTGACTTTACTACCTGGTACAGTGAGAGAATAAAAAGCTTGTGGTAAACAGGTTCTTTTGACTTAGCAAGACAAAGAAAGGTTTGGTTCTTAAAAATGAAAGACGCAGAGAGTGACGTCAGGCAGCACTTCCTTCATTTTCAGTATGACGGGATCTGAACTACCATCAACATGTAGTCGTTATCTGTGAAGAAAAAGAAAAAAAAAGTCTAAGACCACATTAAAATTAAAAATACAATAACACTTCAATCTCAATAACAAGCATTGCTGAGTATCATTTCAAAAATCTCCATACAGGAACTAACATATGATACCTGATACAGAAACTAACACACAATCTCACATATGACAGAAACCGACAGAGAGAGGTAAGAAAAGACTGAGAGAGAGAGAGAGAGAGAGAGATTGTTTATAGTTTTGTTTTTTCACTGAATTTATTTGGCTGACTATATGAGAGGGAACAGAACAGAACATACAGACAATAATTTCACTGACTGGTCCAGTATTGAGCTTTCTACAATTCTAGGAATTACAGGCATGTCTATACATGACATCCCCATTTTCAGAGGCTTAAAAGTGATTATACGAACTGCATTATGCATCTGTATGCAGTGAGCATAACAACTTGTCTGACAACGTGTGACTGAATTCTGCACCGCACTGAATGAATTGCTTCTCACTGATTTGGTTCCAGGTGTAGCGAAACACCTGGAAAGAGGCTTAATGGCAGAGATGAAGCTGAATGATAACAGAGCCCCACTCGAAGGTGGGGCCGACGCGCTTTGGCTCTGCTCCAGAGAAGGTCCATCTCGGGCACGGCTCAGCGCAGTGAAAGTGGCAATGGAAGCACAAATCAGTGCAGCACAGTTTGACTCGGCACAGCCAGAAGTGTCAGTGGAAAAGCCACAACATAGGGACATAAATATGTTTGAAAAATTTCCCTATTAAACTAAATAAGCCAACATTTTTAAATGAATGTTTATTTTACAAATAAAACTTTTACTAAAAAACATTATAAAATTAATAGATTTATTATTTAAATTATTTGAAGCATTTTTAATGTAATGGTCCACAGTCTACACTTTCTTAGTACAAATGCACCCCAACTTTTAGCTCAAGAGATGTGAAGATTTCATCTCAAATCCTGATTTAAACTTTTTTTTTCCCCTCTCACCTAGAGCGATCATGATCTCATCCTTCTTGGAGCCCAAACGCACAAAGGTGAGGTCATTCTCAGGGTCGATCTCTTGTATGGTGGTCCAGGCCTTCATTACCAGCGGCTGGATGAATCCTGCGTACCGCTTCGCGGTGGCAGCGTCCAGAGTCGATCGGATGACGATTCCTGAGGGAAGAGAGGAAAAATGGTTTCATGTGCATAAATGCAAAGATGTTCCATGAAATCAAATTTTTGAAATTGTAGTAAACAAGGAAAAAGCATAACTCAGGTGACAGACTTTAACAATTTTTCTGAAGACCATAATCTGTTCTAAATCTCACAGTACAGTGCAGTGTAAATAAAAAAATCTAGATTAAACAATAAGTTAATCAACAACGTTTATGTCACTTTTATCTAATTCTGTCAAACCAAATTTGACAATTTTCTACTTTTCACTGGTTTATTTCATCGTAAACTGAACACATTTAGAGATCAGACCGTTGATGGAACAAAACAAGACAAACATGCAGATTTTAACTCTGGCTCCACAAATTTGTGGTGGCCATAGTTCACTAATTTCTGACAGAGAGTAAATGATTTACCTGGGCAAGAACCAGCAGATAAACTGACATTATCTTTACAATTACACAGACAGAGAGAGAGAGATCCCTGGTGTGTGGTGGAGGAGAGGTCTCGACTTGAAAATGAGTTTGAGTTCAGTTGATTTATTTAACTGAATTACACCTGATAACTGCAGTGTTATTAATTCTGGTAATTGGTTGGTCTTAATGCTCCTCAATAAACCAAGCATATCAAAAGATTTATAGCAAAGACAAGTGGAGACAAAAAGGAGAAAAACGATATAGCGTTTTATCTTTTTACATCATTTTACCATCTGAGTTGAGAATGATGTACTCCTGCACTCCCTTCTCTTCCAGGATACTCTTCAGAATTTCATCTAGTTTAGCCATCAACGCTTCAGCCTGAGAAACAGTGTCATGAATTAGCAACATTTAACTGAGCTGCTGACGTGACTGAAATCCTACAGATTATCGAATAATAACACGAGAACAGCAGCTTCAGCAAACATCATTAAAAACACCTATTACATCTTCATACACATTTTTGTGTATTTGTTTCATTTTTAACTGAAATGTTCGTTAGTGATGTCAGACTGTAGTGTATGTGTACTAAATTAATAACAAAAAAAGTGTTTTTGTGTCACCAAAGTGCAGACACTAAAATTCATACCGAGAAAAATAGTTGCAAAGAGACCATGCAGTTTACAGTGCTTTTTTCATATGAAACAATCCTGTGGCTTTGAAACAATACATTCTTACAGTATTTTTATTCACAGTAAATAGCCTGGCCTACACAAAAAATGTGCATGAGGGTATTAAACAAGAGAATGATAAAAATCTGACACTGCATAAAAAAATAAAAATGCATCCGGACCAAAGTTGTTGTTAATCATTGTCGTATACCAATCTGTGATAAACCTTTCCCAAAAAAATCCCCTTGGCATTTAGTCTATTATTCCTAATTCATTTTTTGAGTTTTTTTTTTTTTATTTTAAATTATTACTACTTAAAAAAAACTAATCCAAAAAAACAGTGGCATCCCGTAAATTGGCATGTAATGGGTTAAAATCCTGAAAGTGGTAATGGAAATGGTTTTTATCATCAAAACTTCGGTAGAAAAAAAGATTATTTAAACAGTATTTGTAGATATATTTACACAAAAATGTGTATGAGGGTATTTAACAGAATTTTATTATCAGTGTCGGGTGTAACGCATCACAAAGTAATGCATTATGCAATCAGATTACTTTGGGGCATTACTGTTGCTCATTCAGTAATCACATTACAGTTACTAATCGAATAATCATCTAGTTACTTTTGTTACGTTATGTTCTTCAGCTACCCTATATTCACAACTTTGCACTAGTCTTTATTTTTGTTTTTGTTTTTTTTCCCTGAAACTTTATTTTCAACACAACGTGCAGGGATACCGTAAACAAAGATGGTCATCAGAATCACAACACATACATGAGGGAACTAACAGACAGGCAGACAGATCAAAACATTGAGAAAGAAAAGAAGATAATCTTTT
>JAPXVT010000028.1:24301382-24314989 GCA_029823135.1 Acanthurus reversus
GACTGAATTGCTGAAATGTTTAGAGACAAAAAATTAAAAATCACTTTGTCGCATAAAAAACATTTGAAAATTATTTCTCACTTTGAATAAGTCAGACTAGGCATGTGTGAGCACACGCACACACACACACACATACACACACATTTGTACAGCCATTTTTTGGGGGCCTTTACATTGACTTCCATTCATTTGCAGTCCAAACCCTTACCCTAACCATAAACTTAACCTAACCCCAATTCATACCTTACCCGTAAACTTAAGTCTTCACCCTAAAATTTAATGTTAAAGTTGTAGGGTCCAGGATTGTGTCCCCACAAAGATTGTCAGACCCCACACAGTGAGTGAAAAACACACACACACACACACACACACACACAAACACACATACACACACATGCACACTCTCACACACACACACAGACACAGAAAACATATGTTCAGGCTGTGATGGCACTGCTCTGTAGCTTACGTCAGCCATACTTTCAGCTGAGTGGAGAGGACGTGTCTGTCTGGCGGTGAACATTCTGCACATATACACATACACACAGCTCATTCTAAGGTCTAGTGCAGGCTAAGTGCTGATTATTATCTGTGTGTGTGAGCACTAAGTACTTCCTGCCTCTTAATACTTCAGAGTGATGACATGCAAGCACTGCATCGTGAATGATGGCATGTTTGCTCATAATTTCGAATTATTTGTATTAATATTTAAAAATTTTCGCTTTTACTTTTCACATATGTCTTATGTAGTAAGCAGTAGAAATGTCAAGTGTTATAAACATTTTAATAAAATTAATTGCAAAATTTGTTTTGCATAAGAGTTGGCACAAGTGAAGGTTAACCTCCATCTATGAATCATTAAGCTCATGCTTTTTGCTGTGATAGATAGACAGATAAATGTGAGACTAAAAGTATAAATCAAACCAGTCTGTCTATTTGTTAAGCACAAAAGCACAAAATTATACATAGCCTGTCTGATCAGAGTTCAGCAGCACAAAGGAACAATTAATGTCTGTGGTCCTCCCAAGAAAACTGTCCTGATTAGTTTGACCCCACGATAAAACTCTGTTCCACAATTTCTTAAATAATCCGATTTACTCAAAAATAAAAGATACACATTAAAAACATTATTAATCTCTTTCTTGTTAGATCTTGATAGATACATACATGAATAATGCGTAATTATGCTTGGCACGATTTTCAATGAGACCCGGTGATTACACAATTTCTAAAGGGGGAAAAAGCAATTGTTTGAGGTTTTTCCTTTTTTCAGTTCTTTGTGAAAGATCTAAGGCTCCCTGGCTGCCAAAAAATCTAACAAGAAAATTGAAAATGAAAATTAAGGAGAAAACAATGAGTTATATCTGACTCTCTTTCACTACCTGCCTGATGAAACAGGTCTTGACAGTAATGTTTAGTGTGGTTCCGATTACATAAACCAAGGAACCAAGCTTATCCGTATAGTAAAGCTGCTTGCTTGGTGACATGCAAATGTTTTGTTCCAACAAGAACAAGAGTGAGGGTGTGTAGTGTCCTGTCACGAGAGTCAGTCTGTGTCTCTGTGAACTTCCTGCCTGTCTCGTCCTCGTGTCTTTGCTGTCACATCATTGTTTCTGTCAGCCTCTGTGTCACATGTGGCTATTTGTGCACACTTTGTTATGTGTTTGTATTATCAGTGAACAGACACAAAAATGTTATGTAAATGTATATATTTTACTGTACACAATGTATTTTGTGTATTGTGTATTTGTTGATAGAATTTAAAATAGACATGTCAGTAGGTCTTATGCGTGGGTCTTTCCACAAATGGAGTTAAAATTGGGTCTAAAAACTCTAAAAACAAAGTTTGTTTTCAGGATTATTTCAAGGATGTTTAACCATCAGAAAATATTATTTGCCCACCATAAGTCATCATGCAAAGTATTTCAAAAGCTGTTTTTCTCCACATGCAACCATTCTTGCAACCCTGTTACCAATATATAAGGAGGTTTCTAGGTAACATTTAAAATTCAGTTGCAACATATTCCTGTTTTGTTTTGTTTTTTTGAATGCAGTCCTTTTAAATCTTTCAATATGAGGTCTAACTAACCGGTTTTCCTGTGTTTTGTCACTTTTCATTGTTTGCAAAAGACTTCATTGAGTTATTTTTGATTTAAAAAAAAGAAAAAGAAAATAATACCAGTTGGTAATAACGTAACATTTTAACATAATTATCAATTTGTTACATTGTATTTATAGTACGCATAACTGTAAAGTCTGTGTGTAAAAGGCTATTTTCATTAAAAAGATTGAATAACAGGGTTGAACTTTGATTGATAGGTCACAATGAGTTGAAGAAATAATGCACTTAAACACTTTTAATGCATATTTTTAAACATGAAATAGCATTTACTAACCTTTTTATTCTTTTTTTTTTTTTTTTTTTTTAATGCGAATTGGCAATAGAGTTCCTAAGTTATGCCCCTTGCGGTGGACCCCATGGAACCTTAGTGAGGAAAAAACAACAAAGCTAGTCAGTGGGGAAAGGAAAATTATTTTTTGATCCTGTTTGACTTCTGACCTGAATTTCACATACAATGTTTGTCAATTTAAATGATAGTTTTTCATGTGAAGAAAGTCTATGTTTATCGTGAAATGGTGGCATTAGGTATTAGCTTGTGAAAAAATGTAATTATGAAGACTACAACAGTCGTGTAACTGATGTCATAACATTTTCCCACCAAGATGCCCGACTCCCTCCTCCTGTAGCTCCAGCTCTCAGCATGACCTGAATTATTATGATTTTCACATCTTTTAATACTTTTCCCCTGCCTGTATGAAGCTTATTTTGTATGTCAATGCACTTTTTGTTCCTTTTACAGTGTTGTTGGTACTAAAGTTGCTAATTTTTTGTAATGTTTTCTTTATGGTATTTTTCATTCTGCAGTTATCACCTTGCCCAGGAACTACAGTTGAAAATTAGCTAATATGCGGATCAATTAAGAAATATCAATCATTCCAAATCCAAACGTTTCTGTTCTAGTATCAATCCTCATGTAAAAAGTTCAATATTTACAGGCTACACTAATTTAGGAGTGAGAATTTTTGTCAGCAAGAGTAGCACAGTGGAAAGTTCCCACGCTATCAGCAGGATCATCATTTGACAGGAACTACTTCTCCTTCCACCTGTCACAGTCCTGTGCATACTGCAGCTCTATAAATGCATGACAGGCTTTACTCACACTGCATGCACTGTTGGGTATGAGGCTTTTTAGCTCTCAGAACATGCTTGAGTTGATGTCTGTGGAAGGCTCTGTACCTAGCTAAAAGTGGCACATTGAAATGTTGGTTGATGTTCATTGTCCCCGTTCAAACCAGCTAAATAAAACTAGGAAAATTAAAACTAAAACTAGAGCTGCTTGTCACAGCTAAAAAGTCTGAACAAATTAAGAGCAAATTAACAAACTTTTAGATAAATCACACACTCAATCAGTACCCGTTTGAAATGTCAAACTTTAATTTTTGCATATTTCAATATGACACATCTATAGCAGGTAGCCTGTGAGCCACCGTCACTTTCCCTCCTGAACTCAGTTGTGTGGCAAAGAAAACATCATCCAACATGGCTGGAGTTTAGCAAGGCAAACTGCAAAAACATCAGCCTCCCTATTATCTGCTTAAATTCAAGGCAGTTGGACTCGACGATGATCCTTACAACTTACCAAAGCACCAGTGGTCAACGGACTTCGACAGTTGGCCAGGGATTGGGTTCTCTGACATTTATTGTTAGGCTGCCTGATATCAACACCAGGAAAATACACAAAGGCATACAAAAGTCTGGATTTTTGCAGACTTTGTAGAAAGTTTTAAAGTGATCTGGTTAAATGTCCAAACTTGTTTTGTGGGGTCACATTATCCCTTAGAAAGAAAAAACAGGTTTGTCTTGGCTGTTGGCTAACACTAATGTACCATTCCCCAGTTGTTTGTAGAACGCAAGGTTCATCAGATGCTTTTTAATAAATGCCAACAAAAACTTTATGTATCTTCATTCCTATTTAAGTGCAGTTCTTTCATTTTAAATGTGTTATGAGCTTTAGCTAATGTAAGCTAAGCCCACGCCATCATGTCTCTGAATTGCTCTCATGACAGACATATCTGAACTACCTGTGAGTTTTCGCATTTTCTGTCAAGCTATAACCTTTGTCCCCAGTGTTGAAGGGTCAAATGGTGTTCATTAAATGCTGCGAAAAATGTAAAAATCAAAAGGCTCTGCTCCTTTTACAAAGTCATTGGATTTTAGATGGATTCACTTGGGGTTGCTATTGTAGCTAGCCAATTTTTCATAGACTAGTTATAGCCAGTGAACCAGTAACAATTTTCTTTTTTTAAATTATTATTTCTTTGTTTCTGTTTTTTTCGTCTTTTTTTGGACGAATCTCCAACCAGCAAATTCAGGTATTTGTAGCTAATATCTGTCAAGTGACTAAACTGACATACACAGTCAAAGAAAAATTCCTAAATCAAGTTAACCCTTGCAGCTAATAGACTGAAACAGCTCAAGCTTCAGTCATATTTTTACAGTTGAAACTGCAACTGAAGCATCTTAAGTTTCTTCACTGTATATGAATGAATCAATGAATGAACGAGTTTTTATTTTTCGTGTCATGTCCGAAGACCCATCCCTGTAAATGTTAGAAGACTGCAAGTGCTGCTAACAAGCTGCGTCCACTGTGTGGCTGGTGTAGACAAGGTCTTCTATCTAACTAGGAATCTTTATGACTATCCATAGCCTCTGGGTTGTTTTCAAAAGCTTATTTCAAGATTTAAGATTGAAGAATGTAAATATGTGCTTTAGTCAATATGCTTTCTGTTAAGTGCTTATTTCTTTTTCAAAGTTGTATAGAAACTTGAAGTATAAGATGGAGCTGCTAGTCAGAATGATGCACAAAAAATAAAAACCAACTGAGCCAAAAATGCGTCACTGCATTATTATGTGCAAGTATCATCAACGTTTGTTGTCGAGTCTTGGGCCTGCACAAACCAATGTGGAGAGCAGCATCAAGTGAAACACAAGTGTGGTCAGTTTGATCCATAGAGAGAGTTAACAGGGAATAATACGGCTTAAAAACAAATATTAGACTATGCAGAGCAGCTGTCAGTGTGTGCCCACCCTTGTTAATGGCCCTCGTTAACAGCCCTCATTATGAGCACACTCCGTTCTAATGAGCCATAATAGCACCTCCTGATAATCAATCTGATAGGTGGCCCCCTTGGACTCTCTACCCTTTCATTGGCTTGCTGGACGGCAGTGTGGAGACACTGATAGGCTATCAAGGGGGGGAGGTGGGAGGGGCAGGCTGGCTGTTGGCCAATGGAAGTGATAGGACCCAGAGGAACGAAACTTGACTGGCAGTGGGCACCAACACCACGCACATGAAAGAGTGGTGACGTAAGCTGTGCGCTTTAGTGTGTGAGAGTTTACGTGTTCAGTTAAAGATGGTCATGGTTCACTCTCTTGTCCCGAGCATTTTAAACCTGAAGCAGTAAACTTTAAGGCAAAGGCCAAACATGATGTAAAGAGTGTTGATGAACTCAATACTTGATTTTTGTTTTTACAATGAAGACACTTTGACATGTCACAGTGGGGAAAAACACATACATATAATTTAAAGAATGATGGCTGAATTCCATGTAGATGCTTCAGTTTCAGCATCCTGGTTTTGTGCATGCTGGCTTCACACCTGAAAAGAACAGACATCGTCAATGTTATTAGTAACACCTGTGCTGTTCCTACTAAGACAAGTCAATGAAAGTCTGTCCTTCAAATTAAAACTTATGAGGCTGAACTAAAAAGTATGAGTATGAAGTAGCCTTAAAGTTAAAAAATATAAGCTGGATGATGTGGGTATTTGTTTTCATAATTTCTCATGTTGCGCCTCTTTTTAATCTGTGAAAATGGTGAAAATTTGGATTATCTTTCACAACAATTCTTGTCAATATATTCTTTTTTTTTTGCCTCTCTTTCTGTGTTTTTGAAAAAATTCATTGAGGAAGTCTCACTTTGATTAAAATCTTTTAAGTGTATTTTGATTTTGCTCTGACTTGACAACTTATATGACATATAGGCGAGCTTATAGGCATGTGAAAAGTGACAGCGGTGATTCATTTGGCACGTATGTATGTCCCTGTGTTTGAGAATGATGTCTCTTTCTTGAAGGAGACAGAATAAAATGATGGGATGATAAAAATATCTTTCCCAATCTCTTCTTCCGCTGGGGGGCTGCTTTCCTCTGCTATCATCTGGTAACCCGGAGGGAGAGCAAGAGGGCAGACAGAGGGGAGAGAGAAAGAGGTAGAGAGAGAGTAGGAGGGTAAAAAACAAGAAAAAAGTGAAAAAAGAATATTAAAACATAGGACAAAGGACAGTGACAAATGTGAGTCAGCAAAGGCAGAGACATAGGAAAGAATGAGAGAGGGACGGACGTCATTCAGTCATCATCTCCTTTTTTTCGTCATGAATGACAGAGAGTACCTCTGCTGGAGCTAATGAGAGAGCAATGCTTTGCGTCTCTTCCTTTCCCCCCACCCTATCTTGTTTCCTCTCATCCCCACTGTGCCCCTATATAACCCTGCACACAGACCCTCTACCATAGTTATGTTGAGTTGGTAGGATCAACAGGTGTCTGCATGTCAGTGTGACACAGAGCTACAGATAGTTCAGGTCTCTTTGTGTGCAGCAGAATTTTTAGTTTACTAGCATTTGAGTGCTCTTTCTTGCTGTGCTGACTGGAAAACCAAAACATCTCAACAAACTACAGAGCTTTGATTTAAAGTTTTATAGGATTTGCAATCAGCAGCCAGGTGAACATGACTGACCAATCAGCTCCCATCCAGAGAACTGCCTTGCTGCTACTGATGATGATGATGATGGTGATGATGATGATGTACAGCACAGGTAAGATCTATTAAAATTAGCCGTTAAGAGTTTAACAACACAGGCTGTGTTGTAATGACATGTTTGAAAAAATACTGTATAGCTGTAATACTAAAGCTGTAAGCAAAAGTAAGTTTATTCATATATTTTAAAGTATGAGTTGTCAGTAATTCAGGAAATAATCAATACCTCACAGTTTTTGGCACAAATGAAATTCACTTCCATAAACAGTATCCAACTTTTTGCAGGTGCAAAGGCTGATTAATTATAAAGTTTTTGCTGTAAAAGCTCAAGATGGTCTTACATTTATGAAGGGAGGTTATGACATGTGCCAAAGCAACATAAAACATTAATGAAATAGCTTAGAATGTAAATGTCCAGTGAAAATGACCATTTCGGGATCACTTTTTTTATGTCTTCACTTCAGATGATCTTAATGTCAAGTGCCTCCAACCATACCTGAGTTTTTTGTAAAATTACCGTTAATGTACAGTGTTGATTTTATGTTATTTAATGTAGAGAAACTAGCACATTGCCCTGCCTTCTTTATGATCAAAAATGACAACTAATTGCTGCATCATAACTGTAAAATAGGTATTTCGGTTGTGCCATGGTTGTCAAATCAATCTGCTCACAGAGCATTAGTGGGAAGCAAATAGTTGTTTAGCAGAGAGGCATCAGTTCAGTTTGGAAATGTGTTGTGCATCTGTTCAAAGCATTCCTACAGACAGGTGTTGTACGCCACTAAATATAAGAAAGATTTAAGTGGAATTAGCAGTGGTGTGCGGACACATATTGATTTTTGGATGAAATCACAAGTTTGTTTGTCTAAATGCCTTTTTGTAAAAAGCACAAACAGAGGCCAGAATTCTCCTCCTCTCCTCTAGATGCAAAGATGGAAATCATTACCAGCAAGCTAGATGTTGAGGTCGGAAACGAGGTCCTCCTGTTGTGTAAAGGTAAGTCATTTCATTTTTATGTAACAGTTAAAGTGCAACTTGTCCATGTGAAAATGAATGTTTAAACCACTCTGGCTCTTCCTCTTTTCATTCTCCTCCCGTGTGCTAGCTGGGGGAGAGGGAGAGATAACGTGGCAGAAGGATGGCGAAGACATTACAGACGAAGACCTGGTGTCAGTGATAGATGAGAGCTCTTCAAAACTCGTCATCAAAAAAGCTACAATGCAGGATAGTGGCAAATACGTGTGTCTCTGTGAATTTGACAACGGGTACAGGGATAACGTTCCGATTCAGCTGTACGTTTTTGGTACGTAACAAGTACATGAAGGTGGAGTTAACTCTAAATCCGTCCACTGCAACAAATCTTTTATTTAGGCAGAAATTTTCAGCCTGAGTAGAAATAACAATAAGTGTTGTGTAATGAACCAACCCCCATTTATTTTTATGATGGTATCACTCATTTTGTTGCATGCAAAATAAACATCTTCAGCTTTGAATCTTTTTTCAGAGGGTCCATCATTTGGCAGCACAACCACCTACCATGAGTTCTTGGAGGGCGAAGACGGTGTGGTGCCGTGTCTGGTGACAGGGGGGCCAGCGGTGAATGCTCACTGGCTCAGAGACAATCAAAGAGTCCCTTCTAATAGTAAGACCGACATCCTGAGCCAGTTTTGATCATTAGATATTTCCATCCATTCATGCTTTTATCCTTAATGAAATGATACAAAAAACCCTACAGAAGTATATTTGCTTTACAACTAAATCTGTAAGATGCAGTGTTTTTATCTTTTATCTTTTTTGTGTTTGTGTCTGTCCTTACTTCTACTCATCACTCATTGTGTTTCCCCATCATTCTGTATCTCACTGTTGTCCCGCGACTTTTCTCTCACTTCAGAGGGAATGCGTGTGTATCAAAACTCTGATAACACACTCCTCATTAAAAATGTGACAAGAGAGGATGCTGGGACATACTATTGTGTGGCACAGATCACAGGAAGGCCTGTCAAAACGCAACTGCCCGTCTCTGTTGTCGTCAATGGTCAGTATCTTTTTAACACTGAGATTAACTTGTGAGCGGAGGTTTCAAAGATCATTTAGGACACACAGAGTCTTTCTGGCCCTTGCAGAATTTGATGTGATGTGAATGGAATTGTTGGGGATGCTTCAGTTGCTTGGCACTTCGCTTGTCCAATAAATTTTTATTGTGCTTTTGGCCCTGATGATTTGAAGAGTGAATTAAGTATACTTTTGCCAAAAAACGTTTTCTTTTGCAGCTCCTCCTACTGTGCATCTGAAAGAAAAGGAGAAAAAAGTGTTTGCCGGACCAGAAGCCAATGTTTCCTTGCTGTGTTTGGTGGACGGTCTACCGAAACCCAACATCTCCTGGACCATGTAAGTCCTAATTTGGGGAAAGATGGTGACATTTAATTTAGTATTTAATTTATCTGTAAGCGAATCATGCTCAAGTATGATTTAGCAGATCAAAACCTGTTTCTCACAAATTCTTCTATATGAAAACAGAAGTCTTTTACTTACCTTATGCATTGCAGTTCAATGTTTTTCTTAGTTTCAGTTGACTTTGCAGTTTTTCATAAACATTACATTTCTCCAGTAACAACCTTAGCTCAGGACAATCTATTATTATTAAGGTGTCATTACGTGTTGATGTATAGACAAGTGCATAACATTGTCTGTGTACCAATGGGTGGACGGTGAGAAACTTCCCCATCCGCTTTGTTAATGTTGTGTGGCATCGTTTCTCCTTCTGCTGATCTCTTTCTTTCTCCCGTCCTCCAATAAGTTATTTCTGCAAAAATCTGGTTGGCATTTAAACTTTTACCAAATCCTTGCAACATTATTTAAAGCGTGATATGTTCTGCATTTCCTTTTCCCAGGCCGATGGAGATTGACCTTTCACATCATCATTTTAACTCAGACCGCAGCGAGTTGTTTATAAGGTCCGTTGCGAGGGCCGACTATGGAGAGTACGTCTGCACCGCCACCAACAAGATAGCTGAGAGCAGTGATACTATTACACTTCATGTTTACGGTTAGTGAACTTATACATGGTTTTTTTCTTTGTTAACACCATCTGCATACTGAAAAATGACAACCTGCTCTCCAGCCAAGATGACATGTTACTTTATTCAGTTACTATATAAGATTTGGACATGTGTTGCTCAACATTTCTTTACATTTTAGTGAGATGATTGCTGTTATAACAGTGTCATTTTATTTCAGAGGCCCCTGAGGTGTCTGTGTCAGCAGAGCAGCTGAGTGTATCAGTGGGTGATCGTGTATCTGTGTCCTGTAACGTTTCTGGCCATCCTGAGCCCACGTTACACTGGCTCAACAAGCACAACGGACAGAAACTGGTAAGAGTGCATGGACACTTAGACACACATATGCAGTTATGAGCAGCTCCAGAGCTTTATGAGTTCTGTGACCAGACAAACAACATTTTGTTCAAGTATTCCAACATGAAATTGAACATTTACATATTTATGTAATCCTGATATGGGATGGAATATTTCCCTTCATGTCTCCCTCTGGCAGGAATCTACCTCTGGTCGTGTCAGTGTTGTTGATGGTGAGTTGGTAATTATGGAGGTGATGCCCTCTGATGGTGGACTGTATTCCTGCATGGCTGTCAGCATCTCTGGAAATGCATCAAGAGATGTTGCAATACACAGTAAGAGTCAATGTTTGTCGTTTTGCTTAAGAAATTAAGTTAAGTAAAGGAAAAATAGATTACATCTTTACTTGTAATAATGCATCTGACATAGTTTTCTCGTGTTTGTCATTCCCTCATCAAATCTCCCTCTCCTACTGACCCACAGCTCAGCCTGATGTGCCTCACTACCTGTCAGTCTCACCTGGACCGTCCTCAGTCCTCTTTTTCCTCAAAACCCTGCCCATCAGTGGGGGAACACTAATCACAAGTTTAGTTTTGCAGTGGAGGCAAAGCGAAGCAGAAAAGTGGAAGGAGGTCACAGTCCCAGTCTCGGGTAAAACATCTTCTCCTCAAAGCAGCTTTTTAGTTTTGTATCACGACTCTCAGACAAATCACTGAGAAAACCATTTGTTCTTTAAGCTGCTTATATCATAAACTTTATTCTGTCATGATCTAAATAACATTTCATTAAGCACATAGGCTGATGTTTGTGTTTGCTTTTGTAGATCCTCTAGTTATCTCCAACCTCAAGCAGTACACACAGTACACAGTTCGTTTGGCTGCCTTGAACGCCGTGGGAGTGGGCCAGTTCTCAGAACCAAAGACTGTCCGCACACAGGGAATACGTAAGTGATAAGCTAAAAAAATACTTCCGCAAAACACACACCAAACCTGTATTTCATGCTTGGTGTGGAGTATCGGCAGCTGGTGTGTGCCTGTGTGTGTGTGTGTGTGTGTGTGTGTGTGTGTACGTATTTCTATGTTTGTATAGTTGATTCACATGCATTGATACAAAATGTGCAGTACGTGTAAGCCTGAGTATTTATCCATGCTAGTGTTTATGTAGGCGTTTTTCTGCATGTGCCTTCACTTATTTTTCTTTTTTATCTTTCATGCACACGTCATCATGACATCATCAACTGCTGCCTGATGCTCATTCATGCTGCTGATGACACCGTGTAATGCACTGTCATCCATCTTCAGAGGGTAAAGTACCACAATGGTCTAATAAATTAGCCAGTCTGTAAATAACCTATCTCGATACATGCATCTAAATCCAAAGATGAGGTTTTAATAATTATTCAGTCTTCTTGAATATGGATGCATAGTCTTTAATTCTTATCTTCTCTCTGCCTAGGTGAACCAGACAGTCCAGTTTTGTCTGCTGGTGAGATGAAAGTAGAGAAAAACTCCTTCTCCATCCCTCTTAAACAGATTGATAATGGAGGAACTCCTCTGCAGCACTTCAGCCTACGATACAGACAGGTAAGAGACAATGTGAGTCTGTTTGTGAATGGGAGCAATTCTACTCTGTTGTTCCCTTCAGACCTCAGTCAAGCTCTCTTTTTATTCTTTTTTTTCTTCCTCTAGGATGAAGAGGGGACTGAGTGGAGAGAGATGCAGCTGCCCTCCAGCGCCGACTCTATCTCACTTAAAGACCTGTCTTACGGCTCAGACTATCAACTGGAAGTCACAGCGGTCAATGCTAATGGTTCCTCTCTCCCTGCTACATTCAATTTCACCATCGGAGAGGGTATGCGGCCCCCTGCTCTCCTCTCCATATAGGCTACTTTAGCCTGATAGCCAGGAATTGTGGCTCAAACTCTGAACTGAGAGTGAGCGTGAGAGTGCTAACTGAGAGTGAGAGTGCTAACAAAAATGGTTGTTTGCCTCAGTGAAGATGTTTGCAGTACTTGCTGTAAGGTCATCTTGACTTTCTCTTCTCTCTCTTCGGCCAAAGTGAGTAACCGCATGACCAAAGGCAGTGTGGCTGGCATCGTCATATTGATCTTCCTGCTGGTATTCCTTGCGGTGGACGCCACCTGCTGCTACAAAAATCACTGCGGCCTGCTCATGTCCATTGCTGTGAAAATCTTTGGACAGAAAGTCCCAGGCCTGAAAATGCTTGATGACGGAGAGGGAGCCACTAATGGGCGAGTGCATGTTTTGTCATTTTCACAAAATAGAAAGTTTTTGTCGCTTGTCGAGTTGTCGTCATCATGTTTCAAACTTTTGTGTGTGTGCAGAGAAGTGAAGCTGAAGGGTTTATCCACTCCGAGGGGCAGTATGCAGACGTGCACTAAGGAGGCGGGGCAGCTCACAGAGGTCACCAGCGATAAAGCGTCCCTCACCAAACACGAGTATGTTCATTCACTTCAAGAAAATTTTTATTATCCCTGAGTGGCAATTTGTTGTACAGCCAGCAGTTAAAAGAAAACAAAAGTAAATAACTCAATAAAAAGACATACCAAGAACAAATAAACACTCATATGGCGTTATTTGGAAGGACAATTGGTGTTATTTCTAAGCCGTCCTGCATCCTGCCAGAAGAAAGCAACATGGACTCCTTGGAATGGGCGTGGCTGGGATCAGCCAGGAATAAACAGGCTTTCTTCAGAGTCCTAACTTTGTGCAGACTGGGCAGGTCATTTGGTGTCATTCCTGCAACTTTACTGCACACTTTGATCATGCCTTTGCTTCCATAGAGAGCAAACCATCTCAACCTAAAAAACAAAACAAAAAAACCCCTGCTGTCGGCTGTTTTCTGTCACTCTGACATCAAAGCATGTTCCTTTCATAGACAATCTATGACAGGAACTGAAATAGGCGGCAAACCAAATTTGACGCTTCCATAAATGTTTTTCAAAATTCCAGGGCTTACCCTCTTATCTGCAGAGCTGTTGGCTAAATTAACAAAAATTTAAAATGTGTGCAAACTTTCATGTTGAAGGCAAAAACTAAACTTAGCCATGAACAAAATATCACCATGAACATCTGCTTCATCTGTTGCATGATAGTCTGCAACAGTGTTTGTTAGAGAAAAATACAAAACTCTATCTCAAAGCATTTCATTTCATTTAGATTGTTGCATGAGGATCGAAACCAAACACCTAAGTTATTTTATCCACTGTATGCAGTTACCCATACCTAGTACTGTATAACTTTAGGACCAAATTAGAAAACACATTTTTTATGTTTATGAACTCCCGATTTATCTATGCATCCACATAGTTTTATGGTTTAGTGGTAGCAGAAGGAAACGACGACTCCATTTTGTTCT
>JAPXVT010000028.1:24386420-24398630 GCA_029823135.1 Acanthurus reversus
GTTTTATGTAACTAGTTTCAATGTATTTCTCCCTGAATTGGCTCTGTCGGAGCTTCAGAGCAGCCTGTGAACGCACCATGTGACCACGCCTCCCCCCGAGCACAACACTGCCGTCAGTCACTCATTTCACTCAACGAGAGGAGTTTAGGAGCAGAGTTTGAGGGAGCAGGCTTTTCTTTAAGCGCCGGTCTGTTTCTTTTTCATTCCTGATGCGATGTGTCTGTCGGAGAAACGCTGACGTTCAATGTGAAATAGCGTCATTGTGTTTTTTGGGTTAGGCTGTACAAGTGAATGGAAGTCAATGTAAAGGCCCCACAAAGACAGCTTTACAAACATGTGTGAGAAGGCATGTGTGTGTTCACAGACTTACACAAGATTTAGCGGAAAGGTTTATCATGAGCCAAAAGACAGCTGATTAACCGTTCAGGCCAACTGGCAAAAAGGGGCGTGGCCGTGGGAGTGGCCTGTAACAGACTCATGAACCATTTGTAGAGGACTGTAGACTCATGTGGGAGGTTTCATTGCAGACAGTAGTTTTAATTTCCTACTTTCTTTTCAAATATACAGTAAAGCAACGATTTAAATTTCAAGTACACAGTATTTAGCATCCAAACAATATACGTTAAAATACGCGACACAATAAGAAGCACCTTATTTCTCTGTCAATGATGTACTGTTTGTTTTTGAGAAAAAATAAAACACAAAAATCAGTTTATGATGCATTTGTCACTTAATGATGATGTGAAGCCCGAGATGACTGTAATGTTTTCAGCTGTTGCAAATTTGCGCTTTTTTTTTAGAATATTATCCCGTGTATTTCTCACTTTTAGATTCTCTCAACAGTTTTGTTGTAAGAGCCTTAATGTCATTTTGTTTCAACTATTGCAGACTTCTGCGATATTGAACCACTTACTTTCACTTCTTTTATGACATCAGCAGCATTTTGAAAATATTTAAAAATAGTTTTCTTTGACAAATAACATTAACCAAAACAAATCAGCACATCCAGCAGTCTTGTTTCATGGCCTCTTAAGAGTAGTGTCTGACTTTATCTGCGTTTTCCTGAATGTATTACAAAACCATAAAATAACACTGTAACATAACATCCATACTTTGTAGAAAAACATGTCACCCATTTAAACCCATGATCATCATTCTGAACAAATCCTAAACTTTGGCACAAAATTTGCACTCTGGGAACCGTTCATAAATGAGGTCCCTGCACCCCATCCGTCATTTTAATTGCATCTACTATTTCTCCGCCAACTTCATTAGGGTTAGAAATTAGCAGGTGTTTGGAGTAAAATTGAGACTGAGAGTTCATTAATTTGCACAGAAACATTAAAATTGCAAACTTCAGTTTGTTTGCATGCTTATTGAAAAATGTATGTTTTTTTTCAGGCAAGATCTCTCCATTACTCAATAAAACACAGTTGGCAAGCAAAGCATTTGCTTGCCATTACAACAATATTTTACTTATTGCATGGAGCCTTTTCACTGTTATTCAAAACTCCAAAGTGAAAAACCTTCCTGACACCACACCGCTGCTGCCAAGGAGGACAACATTTTTCCCTCGTCATATTTTTTTTAATTTGCAGCCAAGCATTGGTAAAAGCAACATTACTGCACTAAACCAAAAGTCCTGTATCATCAGTCCAATACAACTGTAATTGTAAAGCTGGCCCCCTGCTGACAATTACATGCATGTCAGTTTTCTACCCAGTTTTTGCTGTCAGCATGATGTTGTATGATTGCTGTTTTTGAAAACCAGATTTTTTGGTGGTGGAAAACACCTGCTTGCTTAGTGCAGATAAAAGACCAAAATGGACAGACTTTATGCTTCTTATAAATTGTTAGCATGGCCCCTTTCTGCTCTCTTCCTCCTCCTCTGCTCTTAGTCTCACTTCTCTCTTGTGTTTATGTCTCAGTTTGTGTTTGCTGTCCCTCCATACCTCCTCTCCTCTCCAATCCAACTCTATCATAGTGATTACCTTAACTGCCAGCCAGCATTGGTTAGCACCGTGTCGTTATCTCGTCTGTGCCGTGACATAGACAGTGAGACTGTTGAGTTAAGTGAAATGTGCTGAGGCTGCCTACTAGGGCTGCACAATTAACCGAACTTTAATCGAAATCGCAATATGGCCCACTGCAATTTTCATATTGCATCTAGGCGCAATTGTGTAAAAGATGAAATGTGTTTAAATTACTATTTAATTCAAATATAGTGGCACTGCAGAGTTGTCTGGGCCCACACATAATTTTTTCTTTGTGTAGTAAAGCTCCCTGCAATAATCACTCTATATTCATTTTAATCTATTTTTCAATGAAATAGAGAAAAATTATGTAAAAATTAAAAATTCCACTATGGTAACTCATATCACAATCGTAATATCAGTCCAAAAAATCGCAATTAAATATTTTTTCAAAATCGTGCAGCCATCATTCTTCAAAATTAAAGGTAAATTTACTAGCTGTAAAACATAAAACATCAATTTAATGCATTTCTGGCCTAGTGTGACCAGTGGCTTAAGGTGGCTAATGTTGGTTGATGTTATCAAACTTTATATTGTATTTTGTTATGTTAATTATATTAAGTCATTATACTGAATTTTCTTCTGCTTATGCTAATGATACGTTGTTTTAGCATTCACCATTGTTTTGTAATTGTCACTTGTGTCCTTGGTAGCTGCTGTTCAGCTGTATTGACACTGGGTGCTTTAAGACGACTGTATGTGCAACTGTTGTCTCATTAATCTGTTCAGTGCTGTAAATATTTGCTCATGTTATCTCTGGGCTCCCTTTCGACAGCAAATAGCACAATCCAATTTCACAATTATAGTCCTATTTAACATCTAAATAACCACTGATGTGATCAATCGCACCTGCAAATAATTTAAGTTCTATGTCTCCTTAGTGTGTATTTTCATAATTTAAGAAACATTTATTTAGGCCTTGCGGTAATTACTGGGTAAACAAAGATGACTGGCAGCAGCAGCAGCGGATGAGCAGCATAGAAGTGTAAAGAGGACAGTGATGAAGCAGCAGGTGTGTCACACTCTGATGACTTGACAAGAGCCTGAGGGGCCCTCATCCTTCAAATGGGGATAAGGCTGGCGTAGGGTGAAAGAGACAGTATATGTGCACTTTGTGTCTAAAAATACTGTTTCTGTGTAAAAACCCACATGTAGGAGTGTGTACTTTCATGTGTGTACTACCAGCTTTCTGCCTCGTAGTTTGGTGACAATTTATTATTTGTTTTACAGTTAAATATTGCCTTACAAAAGTGCATTATAAAATCCTTCCATAATGTGAGTGCAACCACCTTTAGGGATGTGTAATATTGTGTACTGTGTGTCTCCTTACAGTTTGGTTAGTTACATTTGCCTGCGTGTGACCTTCCTCCTCTCGTTTCCCTGCTCTCTTTTCTCCTCCTGTGTTTGGTTATTTCTCTCAGTTGGTTGTTATTCTGCAGTTACAGAAATTGGCTTGAGATTTAAAAAAAAAAAGGTAAATGAGCTGACTGAACTTTTGGACTCACTGTATCTCCTGTAGCTTCCTCACTAGACCAATAACATACTTCTGGATAGTGGGTTGTCTGCTGTGTATTGAAAATGTGTCCCGCTGCTGTAACTGTAAACTGAACCATTGGTTATGCACTGCAAGATATTTATTAAAATGGCTGCTAAAGGGGAAAAAAATATGCAAAAAAATAGATGTTTTGTCACTGAATAATTGCTGCAGAAAAGTAGCAGAATGAGAAATATGAAAGTTTCATGTCCATACTCTGACAATATAAATATGAATGAGACAGAAGCTCTGAATGAAACTGATTAAAATGAGATCTCATTACCACTGGATACGTATGGTGAAGCTAGTTTGGAAAACTGTTAATCATTTATACAAAAATTTATAACTGTCTCATACTGCACTCTTAATGTAGTCAGATGCTGCATTCAGTGAGTCAAGTAGAAAGTCCTCCAAGTTACTGACAAACATTTACTCAGGCTGTGCAGAGATTACCATGTTTCTTTATGTCTTTGTGTGCCATCTTCAAATGTGGAAACTGTGACATGTGTAATGGAAGACATACTGTAGAACTGATCTTTAGAAACTGCAAAAAAAAAAGAAAAGAAAGACTCAAATGACACATGAGCAGTACAAATATTCAATCAAGATACAAAAAATATATAAATATTTGAATGAAGGCAGGAGTTAAGTTAGCCAAGCTAATAGCAGAGATGTTTAGATTCCATTTTCTCCTTCTCAACACCAGTTACGATAGCTAAAATTGGTCCAATACCAAATACAGATCCAGTACCAGTGCATTATAAAAAAGTAAAGTTATAACAGCTGTATACCACTTACCTTTTATGAATATGCCTGAAGTTTCAAAAGTCACTGTCTGTTTATGGATATTGTCTTTGAGATGTTGTTAAGTGTAGCAGGGTCAAATTTCTAAAACATTGTGTGATTTCGACTTAGTGCATAGACTCGTACCAGCCGGTACTTGACCGAGCATTTTAGACAGGATCAGAGGCATTTCTGACAGGTTACCCTACTGGTTTCATTTTTTAACAATCTTAGCTAGAAGCTAATCATTCTGCAATTTCTTAAACAGATTAGAAATCAAATGTAACAGTTTCTTAATTAAATATCCAACTAGAAATAATTACATGTTTAAACATGAGTTAGCTCACACATTACTTCCTAAATGAATTACTTATACACTGATAGTTATTCTATTTTGATACATGTACCTTATGAGAGATTACCAGTAATGAATCATTAGTATTACTAAAGAAAAAACCTGTGTATCTCAAACATTCACTCTCACAGATTTATTACTTCCTGTCATCTAGAGAACATATGTTTTATTTGTTTACACTGGACTAGAAAACCTCTAATGGCTGCACTTTAAACCCTACAGCTGGTCCATGACTCCACTTGTCAATGTGTGTGTGTGTGTGTGAGTAAGTGAGAATATGTGAGAGGATCGATCCAGTGAATCTCTGAGGCCACCACTTGATTCACAGTTTTAAACCTCTGTCAGCAACGACAAGTCTGAATTCTCTAGAAATAAAAAATGGGCAAATCAAAATCGTGTACACTGCCTGCCTGTAAAGTTGTGCAGTGCTTCGCTAAAACAACATACAGTACAGTGTACGCTAGGCTTAAGGTTTTACGCATTTTAATAAAGACGGTTACTAACAAGTGGTTAAATGAAAATACAGTGTTTGTCGGGGACGTCAGATGTCATCACATGAAAAGAGTTTAAAATATATCTTTGAAAAAGGATGTGAGACTAGCAGTGGGCATAGCCATGATCACTAGCTAGGTCAGGTCATGCTATGAGAAGAGTTTTGTAGAAAAGTAAGCGTGCTAAATCAAATCAGAACTTGAATGCTTTGGCTTTGTGACGTTTAAGTCATGTGACCACCATGTAGCCTAGTTCATTTCTTGCCTAACAAAAGCTCTTTGCCTCCAGCGATTTCATTTACGCTTCAAAAAACACAAATATGGTTTTCATCAGTGAAGATTTTCACACTGAACACAACGTGCAAGTATCATAAACTTGTGACGGTTTTGTGGAGGTTTTAAACAGGACCAAATGCAGAACACCAAGATGAGGGGAAATAAAGGACTTTTATTTTATGGATGATGAAGTGAACAAAGCAGGCTACAGTGGAGGAGCTGCTGACACAGATGGCGAGAGGCTGGAGGTGGAGCGGCTGATACTGGGTAGCCGTGAGGCTAATGGCACTGGAGGAAACAGGCTGAGATAGGGAAGCTGTGTGGCTTACAGCGCTGAAAGTGAGAGGCTGGGCGGCGCATGGCACAGGTACTGGAGCTCAGACAGAAAGGCATTAGAGCAGGAAAAACACAAGGCATTGGACATAAAGTCAAAAACACTGGAGGAAAGAACTTGAGCTTAGTCCATGAAAAGAGTAACCAACTACACCACTTGGAGGAGCGGAAACTATCTGGCAGTGTGTGGAGAGATGACCAGAGGATTTCGGCTGCAGCTAATGAGGGTGAAAGTGGAGACAGGTGTGTGTGCTCCAGCACCAGGAAGCCACGCCCAGCCTCTAAAAGCACACACAAATAAATACACAAAAATCCAAACCACACTTGTTTGTCACAGGTTTCATTTTCTGCAATAATCCAAAGTCCCATTTAAAAATGCCATCAGCTTTTTGCAGAGGGAACTAGTGCAATGCCAACTTCCTGGTTGGCCTACAAGAATTCGTCATCCCTTTACTACTCTATACGGAAACTTTTCTACTCGCTAGTCCATCCTTACAGCCTCCTTGTGTTTACACTTGCACTCTCACAAACTTTATTAACCCAAAACTTTCCAACCTTAACCTGCAATTACAACTCTTGCTCTTGCGCTTGACTCATCAGGTCACAATGTGTGATTTAAAACCAGAGGTCTGCCAAAGTTGATGGACTGCTCTTTTCTACCTTAACAGACGAAGCACTTTACAATTTACTTTACATTCACCTGTTCACACACACATTTGCCATGCAGGGCACCAGCCTGTTCCTCAAGAGCAGCTTATAGTTCGGTGTTTGGCCCAGCTTCAAAATGTGAAAAGGAGGAACCGAGGATCGAACTGCCAATCCAGAGACTAGAGGATGATTCACTCCGCCCCCTCAGCCACAGCCACCCCAATTAGTAATAATGTGTGCAGAGTGCAGTCTTTAAATTCGGTAAATTTGTCCTACGCCGTGGCCTCATCAGTCCTGTTGGATTCATTTCCCAAAGTCTTGACCTGGAAAAGGACTGGAGGAAGCTAAATGTCAAAATGTAGTCTCCAAAGGCTGCGTCTGAAGTTTCTGGCCGAGTTTGGTTTGATTACACAAGCCGAAACACCCTCCTTTTGGTCAGCTTGTGGAGGATAAGGATGTTGGCTCTGCAACCCATCACGCTTCACCTCTTGAGGACATGATTCCACATCCCATCTTTTCAAGCTGCTGTTTATCTCTCCATGCCCAAGAGTCTCCTCAGAAATCTAGGCAGAGAAGCATGCAAGGTAGCTGAAGCACTCAAGCCCAGTGGAGTTAGAGTCACTTTACCTCCAAATGCATGTTTGAGACATTTCTATAAATCAGTTTTGATGGCAGTTCATGGAACGGATTCTGTTGATGTATTTTCACAGTTATAATCGCTCACTTTGCAGTAACAACAATAAAAAAAATATAACTGCATGTACTCAAGGCAGCTTTAATCTTAAAAATCTGCTGCATTCTTGTTGCTCCATCTCATCACCTTCCTCCACGGATGACGGCATACAACAGACTGACCAATTTTAATCTGGACAGAAAATAGCATCAATAGACATGCCGAACGAGACATGCAAGGGGAAAATATGTTCTATCATCTGAATCGTTCTGCTTCTCTTTATTTTTCTCCTGACTGACTCATTTGTGCAGAATGTTCTCATTTCCAGTGTCGCCACATAAACACACACACTCACACACACACACACACACCTTCGAGTCCTCCACTAAGCTTGAAAATCCACTTTACAACCATCCAGTGTTGCCTGTAACCATCTGTCCCGTCTCTCTATTTTCATCTACTTCATTCAGATAGAGAGGAATCTTGTTCATCGTTGTCTGAGTTGCTGCGTCTTTTCCCTACTTTTTTGCAGTGTCTGACCGATTGTAGTGAAAAACGACAGGATGGAGGAGAAGCCCAAGAGAAGGAAAGCTCTGCTCAGCTTCGTTCTGAGGACCGGAGGAGCACATATGGGTTTGCTCGACTAAAACTGGATGCATTTCACAAACTCTGAGTGCCTATTTGCCGTTTTTTCCTTCTCCAGGCTTTGAGTTGGCTGTAGTTTGTGTTTACACCAGCTGTCAGTTCTGTTCTCTGAGACACACCGCCTCCCTGTGGAATAAACCTGTAACTGGAATGCTTACAGCTACAAACATTCTTCATTATGCTCCCTGAAGTCTTCTGTGCTATTCAAAGTTACCAGTTAACACTTTCATTAACCACAACTGAAAGAGTAAAATTAAATACTGATGAACAGAACTGATAAGGAAATTAAGATAAGAGAGGAGGTCACGTAGCTTGTATTTGAGTATTCACTGATTGTACAACTTGTAGCTGGAACAGCCACTACATGCCACGATCTAGGATAAATATTTAACAATGGTGAAACAGCAGGCTGCGGTTTTGGATGACCTGCATTAAAATCACTGACAAGATAAGAAGCATGAAGGACATCTGTGTGCAAATGATGTTACAAGCAGGCAGAAAACAAATATTTTCTGAAGCTAACAGCATAACTAGGAGCCTGGAGAATTTAAAAAAAACAAACAAAAAACAGCTGTTCTCCAGCACTTGTGCTCAAATGAGAAGATGGTTTGTTGGGGGAACACATCATTTGCACTTAGTGTAGGTGATGGCATACAAATATGATGTAGAGTGACAGCAAAGAGGGCTTCATGGTGTGATGCAGTTTTTTTGCCCACTCAAGACCTGACCCTTTATGTTGGTATGATGGGTTCAGTTATGAACGTATCACCTCTTCCTCTAAGCACAAATTAACAGACATAAACTGTGTCACAGAGAACATGACATTTTTTACTATTAATTCTTGTTAACATTTTAATGGGATCTTGGTGTTTCTTGCATGAGTCAGTCTACAAAGCTGTGAGAGTGGACCAGTGTTACTTTGGGCTGACAATTTTCATGTTAACTTCTCTTTCACAAATGTTCCTTCCTATAAGAAGAATGAGGTAAATAAGTGTGACCAGAGAAAAGCGACGTTGGAAAACTTCATGAGAAAGGCCTAGACGAGGAAGAGAAGTCTAGTGGCAGATGCAAGGAGCCAGTAATACATTTAATGCCTTAAAGTAGAATTGCATTCAAATTTTGCATGCATTTGCCATATGTGTTATTTGTAGTAGGCTTGGGCTGATAGTAGATACAGTATAATTGAATATCACGATATTTTCGTCATTTGAGATATTATTCATAATATTGAATATTGAACAGCTTTTACAGCATCTCCAGGCTTTTATTTTGAAAAGACAATGCACACGGAGCTGCCATGGCTGTGGAGGCAACACGCATTGCTATTTGACAAGGTGGAGAGACCATGACAGGTTCATTGGTATGATGTAGGCATGCAAGCACCACTTGATTATACAGACATGGAGAACTTAAGTTTAGAAGAAAAACAGCAGCTCACCAAATTGGCAATATTTCGGGTTTGAAGCAGGAGCAAATGCATGACAAAGGATTCGAATGAGGTCAGGTCTCATCTTAGCCGCGAGCAGGTCATAACTAACGGTTAATGGCATTACATTTGTCTGTAACACAGTAATGCAAGTCATTACTGTTCATCCAGTTACTTGCATTACTTTGAAGTTCTTCATCTACCCTGTTCTCACAACTTTGCTCACGGCTTTGTTGTAATAAAGTGCATGAGAGATCTTGTGTATGTCCTTTGTACTCATTACAGTAAGGATTTGTGCTGATGTGGGCGAAGTATGGAAGGTTTCGTTTTATGCTGGCAAGTGGCAGTGAAAAGTAATGTAACTGATAGTGGGAATGTGATGTAAAAGGAACAACCTTATCCTCAACAAAACCAAAGAGATGATTCTGGATTTCTGAGACTGGCACTACACCCCCCTCCCCTTGACATCAACAGAGCAGCTGTGGAGACAGTCCCCTGCTTCAACTATCTGGAGTACATATCACCAGCAACCTTTCCTGGCCTAACAACACCTTTAAGTATCACCAAAAACACTCATCAGTGCTTGTACTTCCTGAGGAAACTGAAGAGGGGCCGGGCTGAACACCTCAGTCCCTTTCACAGGTGTGTGGTGGAGAACATTCTGACCTCTTCCATCACTGTGTGGCGCAGAAATGTCTGCACAAAGAACCATTGGCTGCAGCTTACCATCCATCGCAGACATTTACATCAGCAGGCGCAAGGACAGGGCAGCTTGGACCATGAGAGACTCCACCCACCCTGTATATAAGCTGTTTGCCCCCCTCCCCTCAGGCAGGTGGCCGCGCAGCATCCGAGCAAGAGCTACCAGGCTGAGGAAGTTTCTTCCCAGATGCTGTTCGACTGACGAACTGCTCCACACTGCCATGATGAGGCCTTACGAACCACAGTAACTGCTGTCTCTCACTCACACACTGACTCACAGCTGCTGCCACCTTCTGTTCGACTGATGAACTGCTCCATACTGACTCACTCACTGACTCACCTATTAATGCTGCTACTTATACACTGCTGCTGTCTTTGTTGTGCTGCTCTTTTAAGGATTTTACACTTTACATACATTTATGCCACTTAGGGAATGATGACATACCCTCATTTGTAATGTTGCAAGACCCGAGTACTTCATTTTGTTCTTTTCGTGTTTTACCTGGCTGGAATGACAATAAAGACACTTTGAACGTTGAACTAATTAATTTAAGCGGTGAGTAATTAACTAATGCATTACTTTTTAAAAAATTAATTTGCAATGTGTAATAGGCTACATTAGTTTTTTTTTAAGTAACTACTCCAACACTGATTGTGATATTAAATGTTGGATATTGCCCAAGCCTAATTTTTTTTTAATAAAAATTGCTCATATTCGAGTGATACAGTATTCCACAATATCATTCTGTTACTATGAGTGATTTACCAGGGGCAGCAAAAGTCGTGTAATCAACATCCTTGAACAAGAGGTTCAAAATCAGCAAATCTGTCCAATCCAGTCAAAGTTGGGCTGCAGCAAATGACTTCGTTATTTAATGCTGAAAAAGACCAACAAGTCAGGTTCCATGTATTTATTTTTATTGACAGTACAGTCCGTTTTGGAGAATAGAACACTTCAGTCCCTGAACAGAAAACTTTCTTTCCCTCTTTACTAAAAATAAACTAAATTCCCTGTCTTCTTGTTCTACTGTTACAGTTTATCTAAACAAAAAAGTTAGCAGGGATTTATGTGTTCCGTACATTTACAATGCAATAATAGTTCCCCTTCTTGAGGTTGACACAAACTTATTTATGATAAATCAACATACTGTACACATATATGGCCCTACAGCAGGACTACTGTTTGTCATAACTTACATTCAAATGATTCAGCTGACACACAGAAAAACAAGCACACACACACACAAACGCACACCAACTCATGGTCACTTCAGTCTGAGCACTTGGTATCATTCTTAAATACTGTTAAGTTGAAAATGTTGAAGTGGTTATTTTTCTCCCAATTCCACAACTGGAACTGTAATGAAACAATCGTTTATAATGGAAATGTTTTCATCATAACATAAATGTCCAATGAAAAATGATTCAAAATGTCTGACAGTCCAAAAATATAAATACAATCTACAAAAGTCCTTCATTTAAACATGTACATGGACATTCAGTTATACGCGTCTCTAATAATTCAGAGTTTTCAATAAATATATTTTGAAATCATTAATCTCTCAGTTAGTATCATTGCTAGTTCAACTCCTTAATCATTAAGGGTGTCATCAGATCATCTCCAGCATCAGAGCCAGCCATTTCTGTTCACCGTCAGTCAGACACGGCGTCAGTGGCCCAGTTCCAGTGTCACACTGCAGATTTTAATTGTATGACAGACAAGTGGAAACACTTCAACTGGCAAGCAACACCTCTGCAACCAAAGTGACATGAATGTATGTTTATACTCAAAGTGCAGAAGCTGTAAGGTGAGTTTTTCTGAGGCTGGACACTGGAGCTGAGTCACTGACACAAAACTTCCCTGCAGCAATAAACTGGGATTAAAACTCAGTCTCTTGCTCTTAAAACCAACAATCAAGTCACTCCTTTTACCGTTACATTCAGAAACATACAAGTCTTATAATACTTATATTGCTATGTTTTTCACCCACATATTTTTGAACAATAAATTAATATGGTGTCATTATCACAGTGGCAACATGAAGAAAAAAAAATCTGTGTGTCATTGTGGTCCCACACGCTCATGTTAGGGTGTTTCTTTGGTTTAAAGTGAAAACTAAGGTTGCAGCTATGACTGTGGCAGACTTTTCTTCTAATGTTAATCAGCTCTTATCTGTATTTTTGTTGGATTCAACATCATGCTTCATTCAGGATGAACTTAAATGTGTGTCAGTCTCCTTAAATTTGTTTTATATTGACTAGATAATGTGGGAGGTGCTCCAAAATGTGGGGAAAAATGGATGGTTTTCTG
>JAPXVT010000028.1:24535040-24545862 GCA_029823135.1 Acanthurus reversus
TGTGGTAATTGGGTTAGGATAACGCTCCAGAACAGGAATGGAAGTCTGGAAAAGTTTCCCAAAAGTGATGTAAGTACATTTGTGTGTGTGTGTGTGTGTGTGTGTGTGTGTGTGTGTGTGTGTGTGATCAAAGAGATCATTCAACAGTGCATTTCCACAGTAATTTGATCCTCTGTGACAGTGGTCTGTGTGTTTGATGCCCCTTAAATTAATATAGTACTGTGTTTTTTATTCAGTTTAATTTGAAAGTATTTCCGGTTTTCAGATTTGCTGTATATTAAGTAGATTTTCAGGGAAAAGCCGAATTGCTTTTATTGATAACTTCTGTCCCTAAAGGAGAGAACATGGGACCAAATTAAACAATTGATAATATTTATGCAGTTTATGTTCAACAGTACAACTGACAACAAACTGTCACATATTAGTCAGTAAGTAAGTAAGTAAGCCTTTGGAGGCTTAGAGGCACATAGGCCAGGAACCTATCTCCTGTTTTCTTAGCGTGAGGCAGCTTGATGTACAAGTACACCCCCTGGTCATGATGTTAGTATGTCTCAGGGACTTGTCCCCAGTCCAACTCCTGATGCTGAGTGCCAAGCAGGGAGGCATTGGGAACCTTTTTTGCTGTCTTTGGTATGGCTCAGCCGGGGATCGATCCCCAACCTCCCAATCTGAGGGCAGACACCACAAGGCCACTAAGCTGGTAAACTGTCACATATGAAAGAGTTTTAGCCTGTTCTGAATTGTTTCATGGATATGCACTTTATTATCTGCACATTAGCGTTATAACTAACATGAGATTGTAACTGATTCTGCCTGATTCTCTTTTTAATAGCTGACCAATGAAGTACACATGTGTAAAGTTTTGTTTTTGTTTTTTTGTCTACTTATGTCTGTTGAAGGTTGTGGAAGCCATCCTGCCTCCACTTACAACACTGGCTTTCAGCAGAAATGGTAAGAAAGATGGTGGGCCAATTTTAAGAGAGGAAAGAGATACGAACAGAGTGAAAATAGAAGCAAATGTCAGGGAGGGAGGATGAGGGATGAAAAAACCAACAACACAGAAGATATGGCATTTTGGAAACGAGAAGACTTCAGCCAGGGACGTTTGTTGCTGCTTTTCTTTCCCCATGTTTCCTGTCTGTTATCAAATAAAGACAACAATGACATAAAAATAATGTTAAAAAGAAAGAAATATAATGTCAGGTAGATAGATGGATGGATGGATGGATTGATAGTGTGATTTAAGGTCTTAAAAGCTCTGCATTAGTGAATATTAGTATTCAATGCGCTGTTGTAATTTTTCACTGCAGTGCTTTGATTTTTCACCCTGACTGAGTCATTACAGTGTAATTTTTGGGGGTCTCAGAATGACAGAGTAGGACTTTGTTTGTGGAGCTGGTTTCTCAGGGTCAGATGATACCCGGTTCACATTCTGGCATGTGTAGTGTTACCTCTAAATTAACTGGTAGATCAATAGTCAGCTGATGTTATGCAGTTTCCATATGTCATGTACATATTATGAACTAAGAAACATTCTGTCTGCTATTATCTGTAGCCTCATAAGCTACACAAAGATACAGTATTCTAAACACATACAAATCCTCTCCCTCTTTCTCTGTGTGCGTTTCAGTGGAGTGGTCTGTGTTTGTTTTGAGAGTGCTGTCCGAACTTGGTCTTGTCTTGCTGGTTCAAGAGAGTGAGTGCAATAAGGGAGATGATGGGATGGAGAAACACAAAATGAGGAGAGAGAAATTGGGAAGAACAGCAGAGGGACTGGATGATGGAAGCCCCTGTAGTCAAATTATACCTCTCATCTCTACATCTCTGCTTCCAAGGTTGGTTCTCAATTTTAAATACTAGCTGCACAAAAAGACACAATTTTCAAACCACATCAACTTTAGTGCAGTTGCTAATGTCATAATAATAATAATTTAAGCCTTTGTAGCTCCGTAAAAGCAGGGGATAATGTCAGAGCTGAGCTTTAGAAGAAGTAAGACCTGGAATTCTTGAAATGGAAACCAACCATCATACTGTACATTCAGTGATGATTAGGCAATTTTCCTGGGGTCTTGACGGTCTTGTGGACATCAGCAATGTGGAAAAAAAAACTATTGATACCTCTAGCACTTTAAAATAGAATATACAGAGTATTATGTGTTTTGCATCCTGCTTTTGTGGTTTAATGTCACATTCTAGTATTTGTCAGGTACAGCCAACAGACAAGCATGTGTCTTTATTAGTGTTGGCATCAAATGATCTTATAATCTATAGCGAGCAGAGACAAATGCAGTTTGCAGGAGATCGCATCATGACAGAGTAACAAAATAATAAAATAGATGTTGACATTTTTCGTGTGTTTTTGTCACTTCCCTTCACATCCTCTATGTGACTTACACTGTCACATCCTATGCCATTATTATTTTTATCCCTCTTTTTAAAAAAGTCCTCTCATGTGTTACCTCTTGTTCAACTTTATTTTCACCTCCATTTCCCCTGCTCATGCTCACATCTCTTACTTCTCCTCTGCTCCTCTTCCCACATTTCCTTCTCTCTCCCTCTCTTAATATAACTCTAGTTATCCCCTCCCCCTCTCCTCTAACTCTCTTCAGATATGTTCCAGTTTACACTCTGCTACTAATGATCAGAACAGTACATTAATTATTAACACTACGAAAGCCAAATGTTGTACTCATGCATGTTTATGTCTAGGTATGAGTCTCTTCTTCGAGCAGCAGATCCTGTCCCACTCTACGCACTCAAACTCCTGGTATCATTGACTGAACACAGCACGCAGATCTGCAGGTAGTGTACACGCAGGCACTCACTCAGTCAGTCCCACACTACAGTCACCCACAAAACCCAAGAAAGGCACTACACTACCAAATGTGACCTACTGTAGCTTATGGTACAATTGTGAGTACTATATGCACCATAAAGTACACTGACAAGTATAGAAACCTGTCTATTACACAGACTGTAAACAGGTCATATGTTCAGCAGCATAACCCTAGAAGCGAACATGTTCCTCTGATACTGGTTTGCCTCATCATATTGATGTGGATCCACCTGTGAACATACAGTTTTTCATCTAATTGTAACTGAAATGTTACGTGGACAAGGTGTTTAATGGGGGATACTTTTGACTTTGTTTTTCTGCTTCACTTTCCCAGACCAAGCTTTGGTAGTATTGGAATTTTTTGGAGTCTAGCAGGCACACAAAAAATACACACAGGCACATTTTAAGCGCTCTCTGTGAAATGTTTTAATGCCAAGGCCAGTCATTCCCAGTGAAGCACTGTGAATCACTTCTACCTGTTTTTTATTCACAGCCTCGCACGCATCCATGCACACATGGATAAATGCCAGCACAAACAGACACACGAGCACACACACAAACACACACTTGCTATTAGCAGGGATTCTAATCCACTATAGTAGATACGCATGCACACAAATAATCTTTTATTTATTGATGTAGCTGATGCACATTCAGTGCTAACAGCAACTTCAGCACAGCGGCACCACTGCTGTTAATCTGCATTCAGCAAGACCTTTTTCACTCATCTTAAAGCCAGTGTTTTCTACACTGGTAATCAGTTTAGGTGCTGTATCAGCGAAGACGTGTTAAGACTCGACATATTGTGCTGATGTATCTTGGCATACCTGCTTCAAATATATACAACACTAAGACAAAATTATTGCTGGCATTAAAGTAAAAGCCACTACTGCATAATGTTAAAGTAATTTTCTATTCAGGAATTTAAAAACACGTCTGGAGGAAGCAGATACCTGACACCGAAATAAAAAGAGCTAATGATGTGTTTCCTGGTTTGGTTGCACGAGAATCTGCTGAACCCTAGGCTAACCACAAGATGACTCACCTGTGAGTGAGTGTGTGTGTGTGTGTGTGTGTGTGTGTTTGTGTGTACATGCGTGCACTCACTTGTGCATGCACTGATGTATGTGTATTTGATAGATGTGATCTGACAACATCTGTCAGTAAGTCTTGATTCTTCGGTCATCTGTCTCCTCCTTTCAGCACTTGACAGACTGAAAGTGAGGGTGATAAAAGGGGAGGCAGAGAGAGAGAATGTAGCAAAATGTAGTTGTTACCTTAATACAAAATTTGTCGTCAGACTTAACTGGTTGTATTTGAAACAAGCTACCTTTTGGTCCCATAAGGCTATTTAAAACCTGAAAGACAAATGTCTGTTGACAGTGTCTTAAAACAAAAATGACGTAAAAAAGTAGCACCGGTCAAAACTTGTAAGGTCGCAGATGTCGTTTTGATTTGTCTTACATTTTATTTGTTGGCTGGACGGAGTGCTCTATCGTTGCCATGGAGATGGAATCATTGCTTTACTTGCTTTGACTGAAGGGGAAAAAATAGTAGGCTCGCAATGGATGGCTTTGAGGAGCAGCTGGTAGATCAGGTGAGAAAATATGTTCACCTGTAGGACCCATCACGGAGGGATTTTAAAGACTCCCAAAAAATGTCAAACTTCTGCGGGGAAATAGCTTCCAGGGACGTTACTCACTCCCCTTGCTCCTTTTAATTCCAGTTTATCGGGCGCACAGAGCACAGTCTTTTCCTCCTTTGTCTCCTCCTCCTTCACGGTAAAATTAAATTTAAATTTTCCTCTTCCTCTGCCAATCAAATGTATTACAAGATCTTGCCATTTTTCGTGAACTGTAAGAAGTTACTGTTGTTCCACTAGGCCATACGGAGACACCATGGGGAACGCAGCTTGCACCACAGACAGCGTCCGACACTTCAGTTAAGCTTAAACGCATTTGTGTCATCTGACACTTTTTTTAAGACACCTGCCAACACATCTTTCAAGCATCAAACAGCCTTTAGTCCTCTAAATACAGCAATTATCAATATTTGTAGATCACACAGTATTTATAGACATACAAGTGTCCATGGCCAGATATTTTAACTCACCCACAATTCTATTTTTCCTCCTTCAATCGTTAAATACAGATTATTCTTTAAATACAAGTATTAATGTACACAAATATGATCGTTAACCCTCTGTTTTGCCCTTCTCTCATTTATTTCCCCACTTCGAACCACTTCTTTTATCTGCCTCAGCAATAATAACTCAACAAACCTCTTATCACTAATATCCCACTCTCCTTCCATTTCCATCCATCCCTTCCACCGTCCCAGAGTTTAAAGTTCACCCTCATAGCTGAATACGCCTCTACTTCTCTTATCAGTAATAGTACCCCCTCTCGTCTCCATTCTCCTCTTCCTTCACTTCTCCTCACCCCCCCTTCTTTCCTTGACACAAGTAGAGTGACGTGAACTTTCCAAATTGGTGTCAGCACTCCTCTCTCTACATCTCTGTTTTTTTCTCACCCTTTTCCTCTGACATTATTAACAATATTTTACATTTTTCTCTCTGTCTCCCTCGTTCTCTTTCTCTCACCATCTCTAATTTATTAACATTAGTGCAGATTTCCCTCTTTCTCTGTGCCCTCTCTCCACAACTCTCTCTCCATCACTGTGGTTGTACAATCAGAAATTAAATTGCCTGGGTCTTGGTTAGATAAGTGTGGCTATGAAGCCAGCCGAGCAGTAATTAGATAGTAAATTGGGGACATTAACGTTGGGAAGACAGCCTGCTGTTTCTCTCTGCATTATCACAGCCCAGACACACCTTCAAACAATTACATTTACTATGACCTTTAGCCAAAGAGCCTTTTGGTGTGTGGTTACATGTGTGAGTACCTAAGTATGTTCAGTGTCCCTATCCGATATCTGTCTGCCAAATGTGTGTGTGGATGTGGCTAGCCCTTTCACTCATGGAGTGCTTATCAGCCAAGCATCAGGTAGTATTTCTCGTAGTTTCAATAGGTTGGCTGTTGTATTTGGATTGTAGAGGAATCTGGTTCGAACGGCTCATAATTCTTACCTTTTTTCTTTTCTTTTATCATTAGTTAATAGCTTGACATGGACTCAACCTTCAAAAAACCATTACATCATCAAACTGCTATAATCACTGGACACCTCAAGTCTGTCCAAGCCGGAGTAAAGTGGAATCATTAAGCCTTAACAACAACAAGGTGGTAGTTTTCACAACCTAAAAGCCTGTAATTCGAAGTAACAGCCTGTTTCACTGGGGTGCTCTCTGGTGTGAATAAATGCATGAAAAATATTTTAAAATATTCTTTAGATGATACAAAAACTCATTAAGGTGTGTCATTTATGAATAATTGCACCATTCTCCAGGGAAGAACTTTGCAGTGCCTTGTGATATACAGCAGATATTTGACTAAAACTTACAATTGCTAAGACATAACCTCCTGACTTCATCTTTGGTGTTCATTATCTTTTCACATGAAATAACAAGGTCCAGGTCGCCCTTTCAGAATCATCCAAGATTAAGCTTTAGAGCTGACAGCAGCATTATATGACTGGTAGAGCAGAGATTAATCTAGTTTATTGGTTGTTCATAGTGTGATAGTTTTTGTAGTTTCTGTTATAAAGCTAATACTGATGATGTATGACTAATAAGGGTTGTCTCTTCTGTGTTTCTTCTATTATAGGCAGCCTGTTGTGCTCATTTTTTTTATTGTTTAACGTGTCTGTTGATGCATGGGTGGTAGTTTTAAGGTGGTCCAGTTTATCATGTCATGCTGGCTTTGCCTGTCCTCTCATCTCTCAGGCTGTCACCTACATAATGGGAGGCCATCCATCACATCTGCAGACACAGACACACACATATTTACCTCTTCACATAAAGGCCTCACTTTGGATACAGAGCTAAAAATAAAGTACATCACTGATCTCTGGATTCATTCATCGTAGCAAGTAAAAACAGCTTTTACAGCAAACAGTCAGTGTTCACAACCCCATGTTTCAAACAACCTGCTTCTACAGACAGTGAGTAAACCCAGTGTGGATGATGGAGATGGATGCTGTTTTACTAACAAAAAACAAAAAAACCAAAAGAAAAACTTAGTGCATTTGAATGCTGTAAGATCAGCAGATCAGTTTTGCATCCATAACATGACAGGGTTATAAGTCAAAATATTCATCTGAGGTCAGACAAGATCCTCTGAAGCCTGGAAAAACTGCTTGGTCTGGTTAATCACAGATTCTTTTGCAGATGCTGATGGTTTTGTTTTGATGTAGGTGTAATGTTGCAGTGAGTATTTTCTCAGCACCCGTAAGATAGAATAAAACTGGTATTGATTTCTTGTGCAGAGTGTAGGTTGCAGGACTGCAGCAAAGAGTAATCAGATACACCAAACAAAAGACAAAATGTATCTCAGCACACATATAGGACAAAACGTAAGCTATTGACCAGTAAAATCTAAATATTTAAACATTCAAACTTGAATGTTAAAGGTAACAGGACTAGTTAACACCCTTTGATGACAATTTTCTAACACTTTAATGATGACCTTCCAGCTCAAACTCTAAAGCACACCAAAAGCGAAAATAAACTACTGGCTTCATGTGATTGCGCAATTATCATTGCGTGATTAAATTGCTGAAGTTGAATATTTTGAACTTGTGCGAACACACAAAGTTTTGTTGATTCACAGCCATCCCATCACGCTATGGGTCGGCCCCCAACGCGATTTGGCATCTTGCCATTGACTTTGTATGTAATTTCATCGTGCCACAAATTAATTTTGCTTTTGGTGGGTACACAGCTTAAGAATTTCAAATTGACTAAAGTTCAGTCCTTGTTTAAAGGTGTACTCCAATGCTTTGCTGCTGGAAAGTCAACAGTGACAGTGACACTCTTTTTAACTGGCTTGTTTAAATAAAGTTGTCCATTATGGTCTGAAGCTAACCAGACAAGGTATCAATCAAAATTTGAAAAAAAAAAAAAAGAAGAAATTAGTGGATGGGCTTTGTCTTCATCATATAAACACCAGTGTTCCCATTATGGCCTGTATGCCGTCTTGCTTTTTTATGCATATAAACAAATACAGACATACATATGAACATTACACGGGGAACTGTGACTGTATAGTCAGTTGAATCTTGTGCACTCTTAGCTGTTTTATTGTTGCATTGCATTTGTGTATTTTTAACTGCCTATTGTTTATTGTTGTATCATGGCTGCTGCGACGTTGAAATTTCCCCTCCTGGGGATTAATAAAGTTCCTACCTACCTACCTATAGAGGTGTGTGTGCATATGAATTGCCACTCCAATCACACAGTAACTGGTTGCAAATCAAAGACCATTAATCAGCAAGTGGAGCGAATGTCATTACCTATATAGACATCCATCTATCACTCCCTCTCTTTTCCTCTGCCTCTTAGCTTGTCTTCAAATTTTCCGATGCAGATTCACCCACATTACTATTTTGTTTTCACTCCCTTCATGCATGTTTCTCTGCTCCTCTGTCCGGTTTCTGTTCTCTGCCTAAATCTTCTTCCTTTTCCTCTAATCTTCCCATCCCTTTCTCCAAGCCGCCGAATGTAATCTTCTCTTACCTCATCTTCTCCTTAACTCTCATCTCCTCTTCCTGTGTCCTTCCCTCTCCTCTCTCACATCCTCTCACTTCATCAGCTCTCATCACGTCTCTTTTCACCTCCCTTCTTTCCCCAATTCCACTGGTACCAGACAGGAGTCGTTGTAGCGGAACTCAAACCTTAATGAAGATGAAACAGCCCAGTGTGTGTGCACGTGTGTATGCAAGTGTGAACAGTGCGGTGAATTGCCTATAAATTAAATTAATTTCTCACCCCTGTCTTTCTACCTCTGCTTCAATAGGTATTTCTCCTCTTTCCTTTTTCAGGTTTATCAGGAACAGCAGGATCCTATCAACAGTCTTTCAGCTCGTTGTGGTAAGAAAAAAATTCTCACTTTTTATTCAGCCAATCAGCAAATCACCTGGTCACTCAGTCAATCAGTGAGTCAATCTGTTACAATAAGCCAATCAAACCCACTTAATACTGACCGTATTATTTAATAGCATCTCTGCAGTGTTTTATTACAGCTCAGTTGCGCTCTGTCTCCCTCCTTCTCTTTCCTCTCTCACTCTCTCCAGCTAACCCTCCCCAGATGTATTTATGTAAATTAGTCTGAGTGGTGTTGACCTATTAGACGGCTGGTGTAATTGACTGGCAGGTCAGCCATAGAGAGGAGGAAGGGTTAATAGAGTGAAAATATGGACTCCACTATTAAGATCCCTCGCAAACAACGCATACACACAAACACACAGCACTTGTCTCTTATCAGCGAAGCATAACAACGTTTCCAGTAAACAATTTATTTCACCTGACCTTTTTTGCACGCACACAGTCTAATGAACACACAAACACATACAGTACAATCTGCTTCAGCAAACCAAAGCACTTGAGCTGCAGCAAGCAATTTAGGGTTTCTGCACACTTAAACACACACACATGCACCCACACATACTCACTAAATAATCAGTGTTCTACATGGCTGCCTGTCCAGCCCCAAATAGCGGATACAGAATGTTAAATACTGTTACCCAACAGCTTGATTAACTCGTCTCCTGATTGTTTACTCCTGTCTGAACCAGTCATGTCAGGATCCATTAGTGCTGTCTGTGTTGGTCACATTTGGATTGATTTATGCTGCCTAAAACACTATGGTCTGGATTGATTACACCTGTCACTGGTGATCACACATGTCATGAAGAAACTCAACTAATTGTATTTGTCTAGATGATGAAGTAGTTGAGCCTCAGACATGAAAGACCGTCAGAGAGCAGAGAAGGCCGTGGTTCTTTAGGTAGTTGCCTGCTGTGCTCGAGGAGGCGAAAGACTGATTAGAATGGTTTGCTGTCAAATACTTTTAGAAATCCTGCCTCACATATACTGTACATTCTATAGAGAGACACACTGCTAATGCATGTTAAATATACAATGTGTGAGATAAGGTGCAGGACAGTGAGTCACAAAATTCAAATCAAATTTAGTTTGTCATTTCACGTTGCTCTTTGTCAGGTGTATGCTTTCAGTGGAGTACATCGTCCTTTCACAGCTTATTAGTCCATAAAGATCAAAATAAATGAGCTCTGTCATTTGTTGTAACCGACAGGCAAGTTGGGCAAATTGATGTCATTGTCTTCAGCCTCAGGCTACTGCACATGGTGAACATCAGCCATCAGCCCTGTACGCACATCATACTGATGCGGTCAGACCCTGCAGGCAGACCTGGTGTATATCAGACAGGATCAAATGGTGAAATTCAAGATTCAAGATTGTTTAATTGTCATTTTAAAGCACAAGACTATAAAATGACATACAGCTGTAGTTTCCATGTGCTACTACGTAACCTGGTAATTGTGTGAAATAAAAAATAACTAATAAATTCATTGAAAATCAAAACTAGTTTTTACATTTAGGTGCATAGGATGGTTTAAGAAATCTCACAGCTTGGGGATAAAAACTGTCCTTTGGTCTGGTGGTGCAGAAGTGGATACGTCTTATACTATATCTCTTTCTAGATGGTAGCAGGGTGAAAAAGCTGTTGCTGGGGTGGGTATTGTTTTATCCTCTGGGCTCAGTGCAGACACCTCACCTCACCAATAACACTGATGCTTGGTAAGTGGGTACCAATGATGTTCTGGGTGGTTTTAATCATTGCTGCAGCGCTCTCCTACCCTGGACTGTGCATATTTCATGCCAGTTTGTCATGTTTGCTGTCAGAATGCTTTCACTTGCCCCTCTGTAAAAATTTACAAACACTTGGCACAGGAATGTTGCTTTCTCAGGTTTTCTTGAGAAATTAAGTCATGATAGAGGTGTATTTTTTTCATGTCAGGTTCTCTGTGATCATGACAAATCATTTTCGAGAGTTACATAGCATAGAA
>JAPXVT010000028.1:24722912-24737234 GCA_029823135.1 Acanthurus reversus
ATTGAAGACACTATAAATAGGAATTAATCAGGTTTACTAATTGCTTTGTCTAGGTAAGTAATTGATTGAGGTTAAAAAAACACTGGGTTTGTCATTAACTATAAAGAAAAGGTTTAAATACAGAAAATAGCAGGATTTAAATTAAAAAGAAATACTATAATTTTGTTATTTTTGATCAAGGATATAAAAAAAGAGAGGCGGCTCAGTGAGGGCCGAAGCGAACGCTAATGCAGCGTTCATGTCATACAGGATGGATGGCAGAGATGGGAAAGATTCCCATGTTAATGACCTACATGAACTGCAGAGTTAAGCTCATCTGTGGAGTCCATATTTGTTTGGTTTCCAGGCGCTTGTGTATTATTCAGCCCCAAATCAGATATACTATAGCTTTCAGGAAAATCATTAGTCGTGTGTAAGTGTTGCAAATCCAGCTGTGTAGTGGTTAGTACGGACAGACATCAACATAAGTGTTTTATGCAAACAGGAGATGAAAACTTGTCTTCAGACGTCAATCAAATCACCCTCAAACTTCATAAAGAGAAAATTAAATGGGTCTATGGAAAAAAACAAAAACAAATCTATACTTCATATCGTAGGCTATATGTATCCTTTTTGCACTGCATTGTGGGAGAATAGTCCACATTAAAGGCACATTCAAGTAAGCTTTTCCTGTGTTTATGTGGACTGCTTTCAGTATATTTTTGCTTAGTTTGTGCTGGAGAACTCTGCTCTCATTAGATAAGTGGTGGTTATACAGCGGTTAAATGCAAACAGTTAATATATTTACATGAATTTAAAATTAGTCACCCCTCTTTTAATTTATGTGGTTTATTTTATGCTAGAAATACTCTTGATAGATGTGGAGAAGCAGCATTATTTCAGCCTGGTGTGACTTTGCTTCAAAGATGCTTTAACTCTGAACAGACCTGCTAGATGGAAGCGGAGCTGTTGCTCATGAACAACTTGTGCTGCTAGTTAATAGTTTTAAGGTCACCACGAGGTTTAAAGCCTTCTCTCTCCCCTGATGCTCCTCTGCTGACCTCGCAGACAGACTCCTCAGACTGCAGGCAGATGGGATCCTCATCATCACCCTGCTTCCTCAGGACCCCTCCCTTCTCATATCGGCCCCCTCCCTGCTTTCTCCTCAAGCCCTCCTTCTCTTCTTCTCCCTCCAACCCCTCGGACTCCTCCAGTCCTCCACCTTTACCCCCGAGACGCTGAGGTAATGCTGATTAAACAGACAGCTGTCCACTCAATAGCAGCAATTAACCGAGCGATCTGTAAGGTTACAGATTTATGATACATAACAACAGCAATAAACTGCAGGTCATCCAGGTTGGTGACAAATGTTGGTTAAATTTGTGCATCAGATTTTTTGAGGTGATCAGGATTGAAAAACAACTCACTGTGGCACTGATTAAGTGCACAACATGAAGCATTGCAAACAAAAGTTTGAGCAAAAATTCTTGATGTTAAATTCTAAAAAAAATGCACAAATAACTTGTATTAAATCTGATTCACCTCACAAGAAAAGATTAAAAAGGTGAATAAGCTTTACTCCAAAAATGGGTGACTGAAAATTAAAGTTAAATCGTAGGTAAATATTTCTACAGTGAGCGAGAGGTCTACCGATAACAGGAAAAAAAGAACAAAATTATAATTGTATTAACCAGATTTTAAGCTCTAACACTTACAAACAGCCATGGAAAAAAGAGTCAGTCACTACTACTGTGCTGAATCAAAAAGGGGAAGAAATATTTAACAAAGGAAATGGACATTAATCATGGGAGCACTTACTAACAAGAACCAAACAGGTTAGAAGCATTCTTAGACACCCTGTTGTTCTTAGGTTTGCATTTAAAGTCACTTTGACATCAAAGAAGAAAAGCTCGGCTTATAATTTACTTTACAGTATACTCAAAAACTTGCATGGGTGAGAAATGTCTATGATGGATTTGAAAGCAAGGGCTACAGAAAACATTTTTATTTTCAACATTTTGTATATCTGCATGGAAAATAATTAGAAGGAAAGTCTATATAAACCTAGAGAAAGATCTATTAAGAGCTGTACAAAGTGATGGTAAAGTTATGGGTGCTTAATGAAAATCTGACTCTTCAGATCACTCAGGGTCCTTGCTCCTTGCTCAGGTTTTAACTCAGTGCTTTTCAAGAGAAAGCAGTGTTCCCTGTATCAGATTGATTTGATTCTTTCTAGTTAAGATCACAGGTTTGTATGTTACAGTTTTCTGTTAACGCAAATGAGCTGGATTTAAGCTGATACACTTTCACCTGCAACCTTTGTGTGAACTTACTGCTGAGGCTGTGCTCTCTGAATTGATCGGCAAATGTTCAGTCCTGTTTTATTATCATCGATACACGTAACCTGTTGACCTGTATGCAAGTACACCCACAAATAACCTGACAAAATTTATGTATAAATGCTTACTCATAATCAGATTAAATCTGTGCAGGCATGCCCCCGCGACAGACACACGCACGCAAACACACATCCTGACACACATCCTGCACCTACACACGTAAGCACTTAGTGAGTTTCAGCAACAGCGCCAAGTGGACTTCTGGACAGGCAAAAATCTATGAACCTTCAGGGTTCAACTTGTGGTCACGTCACTTTAAATAACCTCTGCAATGCTTCGATTTTGCTATATGCTGAGTGCAGACATACAAAAAAGCCAAAATTTTTAAAACACGATTTAAAAAGCCTTTAAAGGTTGATTTGTCTTGCTATCAAATGAAGGTTACAATAATGTAACCCTAGGTCTGCAAGCACAGATGGAACCGTCGCCATGCTTTATGGGTAACACTCTCCTCCAATAATACACTAGTAAACACACAATAAAATATTTGCATGTGCCTGACACTTCGAGCAGGAGTGTCCACAGAATACATGTCTTACAAAGTACAAAAAGGCTGCAACCTAGCTACCTGCTGTGCAACAACCTGTTTAGTAATCAGTGTAGGTGTGACACGTCCATAAGTAGGTGGTTCAGCATGTGCTTATAGAGCATGGGTAACAATATTGTAAATTTTGCTCTTTCTTTCCCAGATGAATATATACCGCAGGGTCAACATTCTTGCTGCAATGATCCCAAGTGGCTATAGGATAGTTGCTTTAGCACTCTTGAAAGCCACTGCATCAGGGAGGTAGGTGCCCAATCCCACCCAATGAACACTTAGGTGGCATAATCATACATTTCTTGCAAAACCATGACCATAATGCACCACAGGATAGCAACAACAAACATTACAAACACAAAACAGTCTCAATAACGAAAGAAAATGGATGAATCTCACAAACACGTCACAGGTGGGCTCAGAGAATGCTGTCTCTGCTGTTGGGATACTCCCTCCCAAAGACAACCATTTCTGTGGTTCCAGCCTTCCCACGATGCGCCAGCTGTTGCTGCACTCCTCCGGCACTGGATGCATGAGCCACATCAGCCCCGTCAGGTCAGGGTCTGGGTTGCTTGAGGTTGTCTGAGGTGCAACTTGGCTATGTAGATGCTTTCTCCACACTGTGTTGCTGCAATGCTGCACCTCATCCTTCTTCAGTCTGGGAACACAATCATGCGGCAGATAATGGTGGTCCTTCAGCAGTTTGAAGTGCTGGGTAACAGCAGAAATGGATCCAAAAAGTTCCTCAGCTGTGATGGGAGCACCCAGGAGATCATCTTGGTCTTTCTTCAAAGGAAAGCAGTGACTCCCATCCATACATGGCAAGGGCCTATATGGTGGCCAGGGACAGCAAAAATCCTGTGGCAAGTGCAGCACCTCAATTCAAACTATTCATCTGAGCCATTGTGAGACCCAGGAAATCATATGATTCAGCATGAAGTAGTGTTTAGCTGAGTATCAGAAGCAGGGAGGCGCTTAACAGTCCACACAGACTAGTACTTGTGTATGATCAGCACTGAGCAATCAGAGTGATTTAAGTTGCTCATCGGCAGCAGAGACTCAGTGGTCATCTCGAACAAACAAATATTCTTAATATTATTCAAAACAAAATGATGATCATTTTTATGTTAAATGTTTCTGGTGAGAGGATGGTCTGACAAAAGCGGTTAGACGAATGGCTCCACAAGATATCTTAACTTGCTAACAAAGAAAACAATGGCATCAGTCTTTGGATTTATCTACCAGTGATAGACACCTTATAGATTTCTGAAAAGATACTATTGTCTTTCAGGTTACTGGTGTACTGTAAGTGTTTTAGAGTCATATTTGTTTGCAAATCTAGGCCACAGAGTGGCTCAACTTGAATCTCTCACAAAATGAAACGCTAGGCTCTGAAAAACAAATGCTTGAACTACATGAGACCAAATATGTCAGCCTGATTGTTGTTTGTCTGCCTGCATCCCTGATTAGCGTGTGTGTGTGTGTGTGTGTGTGTGAACTCAATCCAGAGAAATGAGCATGCTGGCTCATAAAAGTTTTTTCCATGTTCGGTTGGGAGGGTGCATGAAAGGAGAGGAATTACTGGAATTGGGGGAGAGGTGAAGCAACAGTGACTCTACAACTGATGCCACAACCTACTGCTGAGAAAATGAGGAAGGTGTGTGGGTGTGAGTATTCATGTACTTAATAGAGCTATAATTTCTCACAGGCCCACACCACCAGGATAACTGTAACTGCCAAAACAATTTCTTGGATACAGTCATTTCTACTTGATCAAAGGAATTTACAACACTTACCTATTCAACTTTTTCTTCTAGATTTTAAGAGGTTGTACTTATCACATACACACTGGGTATAGTAGTAGTAAGTATAGGGAGATGTTGTTGTGTTAAACTCATAGGCAGTGCATAAAAAATACAAGAAATACCAAAAGCTAAGCCATAAAGTAACAGATAGAAATAAATCAAAAAAGCAAAATATATCTGGATCTCATCATGTCTCACTGTCCTGCCTTAACAAGAGAGAAGAATAAAATTCTTTGGGCTCCATTCATACAAAAACCTCTGTCTTCATCAAAATTTAGTAAGGTTAAATGCGTTGGGTTTTTTTTTTTTTCAGATGAATCCTAAATCAAATGACAAAAATTTGTCTTGAACATCTATGTGACAAGATATAAACATACATGCAAAAATATAAGCAAATATTTCCCTCTGTGATGTCTTGGTGCACATTTTACTGTATAATGCCAAACCTTTCATTTACATAACGAGAAAGAAACGTTTTTGTGTAGAATATAATTCTGTAACCTGCCTTTTATCTGAATTTCTCCTCAGTGTGTCACATAATATGAATTCATTTCTGCATGAATTGTCCATATTCTCCGTTCTTGTTGCAGCAGCAGGGTTCTCTCTGGTCTGCTTTGATGGATGACAGGAAATACTGCAAACTATGTATGTGTGGAGCAGTTTTGGTGTAATGGCATTTTAAGAGTGAAGAGAAATCTCGTGCGAGCAGTTCATTTCACCGGGCGTACAAGTGAGGTTAACTGTTAGCCCACAGTTAGCCGTCTGATACAGTAATCAGACAGACTTGAGTTGAGGACATAACCCTCCCACAGTGGCGATGTAAAGTGCTCCTCTGCATGTGTGTGTGCACATGTTTCAGACTGACACGTATGCCTGCATCAAGTGTGGGTATATGAGTATGGCCACATGCATGTCTGATGGTCATACACATGCATGCATATATCTGTGTGTACATCTGTATATGTATCTGTACCTATCGATCTTGTCTGTGTCAGACCAGACAGTCTCCAATTGATCTTTTCCATCCCATTTCTCTTGTGAAAGAGCATCACGACTGATTGTTGACCTTAGAGTGTCCCTATTGTAATCTCCTGACCTGATATTGTGACATGAACAAACCTGTGTTTGAGCACTGGAACCACTATCATTATGTAATTTAGCAAAATGCAGTGTGGTGGCTGTAACATTTAAGTTTAGTGAAGATTTTGTGCCTGTATTGGTTCTTTAGCTGTGAATTTCTTAAATCGGAACAAACAGAAAAATTAAGATTAGACTGTAAATTTCTTTTCAAAAGTTTGAAATTTTGGAAATAACATTCTAACTTATCCTGAACAAAGCAGCTCTAACATTCAGGAATTCTGCTCCAACAGCTTAGCATGTTCAGATAACCGGGACCATTGAGTAGTCTGTTTATTTGCCTTAACTGCATAATCCTAATGACCACAGACAGGAGAAACAGACAACTCTGTGATTTTGTTAGAGCATTAGTATAGAGAGATAACAGTAAACACTGGAAATTGATCAAGTTTGAATGGCTTGTACTGAACATTGATTGCTTATGAATGGTCAACACTGCAATCAAGGTTTGCTGCTTTGATTAAATCCTGATGTGCAGGCTTTGGTCTGAGACTAATCCTGATAGAGAGGAGACTGTTAAGATAAAGGCCTCAAGTGACAGATGCAGGGAGATAGAGTTGAGATAGGGTCATACAGCCGTTCATGTAATTGTGTGCAACTACGACCCACTGTTTGGAGAAAGAACATAGGAATAAACTCAGACACACGTACATTATAATGAATATAAACAGTAGATGAGCCACTGAATTGAGTAAACCACGTCAAATGTTACGCAAAAGTATGAATTACCAAAACCGAGGAGTTGCATAATCCTGAAAAACTTTCAAATCTAATTTAAGCCTGGCTTTTAGTCCTTCACACCAAACCACAACTATGCCTTGACTCACTGTTCATGCTTCAGTGAGTATCCAACATTTTAGAATGGCCAAACAAATGATCACTCTCACTTTTGATTGGCTGAGAGGAGACTTGAAAGTGTGGCAGAACGACAGACATGCTGCAAGATAGAGAAAACAAAAGAGAGAAAGAGAGAGATGAATGTGTTGGAATGCAGAAAAGAAGACCCGATAAGTATCAATACCACGGTGTAAAATGCTCAATTACAAGTAGGCTTTAATGTCTTGAATTTTAAATCATTCTTAATTGAATGGTTTAACATTTGGGTAAGAAAGCCCATTTTGCTTTCTTGTTGAGAGTTAGATGGGATGATCAAAGCCACTCTCATATCAATTCTATAAATATGAAGAGGAGGTGCAGCCAACAGCTGGTTAGCTTAGCTCAAAGCTCGGGAACATTAAAGGAAGTCCAACCTACCATCACCTCTAAGGCACACTTAACTCCTTGTTTGTATCAATTGTCCAAAAATGTGAAGAGGTGTAAAAATATATTGCAATCTCTCTTGGTTGGGAGGAGGGGGCTGAATGCAGGGACTTTCTGGAGATTCCAGTATTAGGCAAGCTGTTACGATCTTCATACTAAGCTAAGCTAACTGGTTGGTGGTGCTGTCTTTACATGCATGCAACATTTTCATGCTGTATTTGATTAAGATGGAAGGCTAAAAAGGACATATGCTGACAGTTACTTTGAAACAATGCTTTAGTTTATGTAGCTTTATCATAAGTTTTTGCCTTAATCTGAAATACCTCACTTTGATGGAAAGATAATTGATTTATTTTTCACTACAAGTGTAATGGGAAAAGAGACCAAATATCCTGGAAGACTAAAGAAAGAGAAGCACAGACAGGAAGACACAATAAAAAGAAAATCAAAATGACAGAAAGACAGACAGGCCTTTATCTGTCTGTCAAGCCAACTAATTCAGCCACTGAGCCACTATCCTGACATAGTAACCGTCTGAACTCAAGCCAAACCTAAGGACAGGGACCCAGAACAGGTCAAGTTAATGTATCACCACATTTGGCTATCAGGCCTCATTGTGAAATCCTTGTGTGAATATGTGCAGAACGTGTAGAGCTGTCAATGGAGAAAGGGAGGGTTTATGGTCAAAGGGGCTTATCTCAGCGATTGATCCTTGGGTATAAAAGGCTGGCGATGGCAGAGACTGAGCGTGGACATGCTGCTGCAGCACTGAGCCTCCAAACCACCTAACCTCTATATCCCACAGTTCACCATCAACGCCGTCTTCTTCAGTCAGCCATGGGAGTTGCATATAGCGTCGGAGAGTAAGTGTAACAAACCATTCGGACATCTGTGAACATTGCAATACTGGATCCTGAATACAGTGGTGTTGCCTGGAACTAAAAGAGTTTTTTTTAGCTTGCTGATTTTGACTCATTTGACCAAGAAAATGTGAACTCAGACTTGTTAGCACCATTTCATTGTGAGAAAACTTTGAATCCATTCATTTAGATTACATTTAGAGGGAGTTATCTTTGCATTCAATTGCCATGCAGACTGAAATGTGGAGACCAGATGTTGGAGATTGTGAGTGTGTATGTCCGGTCAGGAAGTGGGGGAGAAAGAGACTGAGGTTAAGTATGTGTAAAGTCAAGTGGGTTTAGATGGAATTTCCAGGATTTAAGTTCAGAATTGCCTGGAAGTTGTTGGGGAAACTGTGTTGGAAAAACCAATTAGCAATAGCCTAAGAAAGGGCTCGTAATTTTCAAGTCTATTGTCAGATATCCTCCTGTGTGATTAATGATCGCAGCAGCATTGCTTCACTTTCTTACTGTTCATGCACAGGCAGGTCTCAACAGATATTAGGGTATGGCATTTTTTTACAGCCACTTGTTTTTTGTTTTCTCTCAGGGGAAATAGAGGTTGGACCAACTGTCACTAATGCTTCAACAGTGCAGCAACATTACATGCTCAGTATGAGCCAACTTTATTATTTACTGCATTGCAGTTAAAATATTGCAAAAATGATTCTGCTGTGGTTCATTTATATTCTAGAATTTTCTTTATACTATGTAATTGTAGCTTCATGGTGTTGTTAACTGATGGATGCCCTCTGCTTTTCATATCAAAAACTGTATTAATAATTTATTGGAGACCACAAAAAGAAATGCATTTATTATTATCTGCAAGTAATAAATCTATTTTGTCTTTTTGCTTCTACAGGGTTGACCACCTCTACACTTTCTTTGTGCAGTGGTCACCAGAGATCTACACAAAAGGCAACAAAAAGCACCGCCAGCCCCGCTACGTTATTGGAGAGAAAAACCAGCAGCACTATCTGGTAGTGGAGAAAAACAAGGTGGCTGTGATCAACAAGTTCCTCAGTAACCCCGTCAAACCCACTCCTAAAAACTGGGAGGTAAGGATTGCACGGATACACACATGCTTAAAAATGAAGCAGATGCCCTCTGTGGTTCTTTAGCAGCAGGTTGACAATAGGCCAAGACAGTAAGCACTGTGCAGTTTTAACATTTTTGGATAAAAATCATCAAGTAGCCCCGACTTACAGTAAATGAGTCACCAGAGTGCCTGGCGATAATCCCAGAGGTTGTGGGAAATCCCACTGTCTCTATATATGGGCATCCTCTCTGCTTCCTCCCACCCGTCACTTTCCTGTTTAAAGAAAAAAGAAACTGTTTAGTATCGGAGCTAACCAATGAGAAGCCCCTCTACTCAAGTCCCCAACCAATGGCATCTCTGATGCAAAAAGTGAAAGTAAAGCAGACAGTACAAAAGTGATGAAATCTGTCCGGCTTGGTTTACAGATAAGTAGAAATGTTGAATTGGAGCTTGACTGAGAAACCAAGAGCAATGTTGAATTGGAGCTTGACTGAGAAATCAAGAGCAATGAAGCTGCTGCCAGAAAATATCAAAGTGCTTTATTTTGCCAGTGACTGTGTGGAGCCGTATGTTGAGGTAGGACTGTTTATGTCGGGAGATGTATTATACTGCATGTAAAGGATGGGAATAAAAATGTTTTATTATTTTATCATCCATCCATCCTTCCTTCCTGGCAAGCTCATCCAGAGATCCAGCTATGATTTCACTTGCACTGCTTCTGTAAATTCTTGTCACGTTGCACCTGATTGGTGCAATAACATGCTTACTTTTTGAGTTTTATGTTTCCACCGTCCGTAAACAAGTCACTCAACCACAAGCCACAGAAAAACAAAAGTGAGATGTGTGAAATGTAAAGTAAAAGAATGGAAAGGTTTCATGATTTCTAATGGACTTGTTGCATCTTGTGCCATCCTCCAGATTATTACTGTGAAGGACTCCAAGCGCCGCCTGAGTCTGTGTAGCTCGGAGGACTCTGAGGCAGAGGAGCCTGAGTACCAGGAGGAAGAAGGTGATGATGCTCTCCCTGTCCTGGACGACCACAGTCAGCTGCTGCATGACCACCACCTCAAGAAAGTAAGTGGACAATTTGGCAGTGATTCCAGCCATCAGCAAACGTTCTGCCTTGATGATTGTGATAATTACTTTTACATGTTTCAGCATCTTTTGATTAACAGTTCCTTTTCCAACAGCTTGTCACTCACATGCCAGCAAGGACGCAGGGCTATCCATGGCACCTGGTCTACAGCACTGCCATCCATGGGAGCAGTCTGCAGACTCTGTACAGGAATATGGCTGGTCTGGACAGCCCTGTGCTGCTGGTCATCAGAGACATGCATGGCAAGGTTTGTATCTTCATCACGACTCTCAAAGCCTTTTCAGTACACAAATGTAATTAAAATGACATCTTGACAGACAGTGCCGCTTTAATAACCTGGTGCCTTGGTCTTTGACAGGTATTTGGGGCTTTTTCTTCCGATCCATTCAAAGTCAGTAAATATTGCTATGGCACTGGAGAGACTTTCCTGTTCAGCTTCAGCCCTGATTTCCAGGTAAGAGAGGATGTGTTCTGGTACCTAGAATTTGGTGACAAAATATATTTATCAGCAAGTCTGAGAAATTAGGTATTGTTATTACGAGACTCCAGTTGAAAAAAAAAAAAGTTTTCAACATTTAAAATCAGTTCTCTTGCTTTGGAGAATAAAAACATTCCCAGAAAACAAATTGTTTCAGAAAATAAGAAAATCAAAGTTTCGTTATGTGTGAATTTCACAAAAATACAACATGTGCGCTGGATTTGACTGCAACTTATGTTTCTCATTTGGTGTCCCTGCAGGCTTACAGATGGAGTGGTGAGAACTCCTACTTTGTGAGCGGCAACCTGGAATCTCTGCAGATTGGCGGAGGAGGGTAAGTTTTATAGTTGTTTATTTGCAATAAAAAATACGCACTCACCAAAGAAAAGGCAACAGTTATGTCCATCAGCGCATAAAGTGTTTAAAAGAAAGGCCATATAGTAATCGCCGCAAGTGCTACCTGTGAGTTATCCAAGGTTCCTGTACGTGTTATCTGACAGTAAAACATTACTGAGATCTGGCATTAAAACGCTTGTTTTTTTCCTGCTCTGTAGGGGCGGATTTGGCCTGTGGCTGGACACTGATCTGTACCATGGTGCAAGCTTTTCCTGTCCCACCTTCCACAATGCGTCACTCTCCACACAAGAAGACTTCATTGTACAATACCTCGAGGTCTGGACTATGTAGAACTAAGAAAGAACATTTCACAAGATGAGATTTAAAAAAAGTAGAACCTACTGTCTGTCTGGAGACACACTACATGTTGTTTAGCAACAACAACTGTAAAAACCTGATAGAGCAGTTGCTATCATCTGTGCACCTGGCTCAGATTAGCCTACATACAGTATGAAGTCTGTTCTAATGGTTCTTGGGCTGGATTTTCCGATTATGTTGGTTTGATCTGTGCCCATTTCAGACAAGTGGCTGGATGAAATCCTGCATTCAGGGTCTTGCTGCTTGAAACTACCGGCTATTCAAGTGCAGCCCTGTGCTAAGCCCAGTAATTAACTGGTATCCGAAGCTTTAAGCCCTCCACTGGTTGTGGAGCACATTATAATACAAAGTTCACAGTAACATGTTGATAAAAAGTCTGCAACAACTGTAAGCACATGCAGGGTTTATGGAAAAATTTCCCTAATTTTCTGCCTAACAGCAAAGTATGTTTGTGAAAATTTAAAATGTGTTTATTTACAGTCTGTGTTTGTGTTTGCAGATGTTGTTTTTGCTCTCATTGCCTCAAGGTTTATAAAACTTGACACAAAAAGGGTCAGAAAATATTTTTAGACAACATAGGTTAATTAACTTATGGTAGAAACACTGTGATGTGACCCACAATGGTCTATCTGGACTCTAATTTTACATTTGAGTTTTTCTGCATCTAATATTCTTCATTTGAAAACTACAGCTTCAGATGAAAACATTATTTGTTCAGGTGAAAAAATAAAAGTATAGGTTTGCACTAAAAACAACTTATCTGTGATGCGTGCCATTTGTGGTGGAGGAAACCTCAATTGTCAACTGTCACTTCTGTTTTTTAAAAATAGTACAACTGCCTGTGTATTTGGACAAAGAACATGAACAATGTTTTTTTGTTTTTTTGTAGCAATACTTGAAATAACATTTTAGGTACTTACCATCTTTTTTCTATATATATATTTGAGTGTATTTTTAAAGAAAATTAAGGCTACCCAAAAACAAAGCAAACTTTCTTGTTGCTCCTGTTGGTGTGTTTGATCTATATTTCATTGTGTTGTTGTGTCAGACCATTCCTGGCAGTGCTGGCACTGCCAGTGTTGTTTTGTGGAACTATACCTTTAAACTTTGTCTTTCCTCGGGGAAGAAGCTTTTCATAGCCTTTATTTTATTATGAATAAACTCTTTAAAACATCACATTTTCCTCTGAGGAAGCTGTTTTTTCATACTACAAACAACAAAATAGACAAAGACCAAATACACACGATACACTGACATTTGTGTGACTCTAATCTCTAGCTGTATATTTCTGCTATACAGACAGAACGAACACACAAGCATGTTTTAGGATAACTAGAGCGACCACAACGGATATTTTTTTTCTTAAAATATTCACACAGAAAACAAGGAAAAAAATTGGTATAAGAAATGAGAGAAAATGTAATTGTGCAACCTTGCATTCTCCCAGACAATAGGCAGCTGTAACTTTAGGAGCTTCAGGCAGCTAAAAAGGAAACACATGATGAAATTGATCCTTTTAAGTGGTTTCAGCACCGAACAACTTCGATGGAAATATTGAGACAAAGCAAATTAGGAGATGATTGTCGGTGGTTTATGTTACATGGCACTCTTCATTTATCCATAACAGCATACAGTAAAAGACCAAGTACACATTATAATAGAGTGCACAGTCTAGTATAACAGGGCCTGCGCAGTCAAACTCAATCACACTGATGGACAATCTTAACTTTGGACACAGGTGTAGATTGGTCACATAATGAGCTAAATGGTGTCACAGCTTCAAGGAAAAGCCTCAGTTTGAAGCGACAATTCTTGGTGGAAAGTCACAGTGCTCAGTCAAACAAGAATATGTTAAAAAATTTCCATCTGCAACCAAACCTGACAAGATATTAATTTTCACTAGATGTGTAACTCATGTGTATGGTGTTTGAATTCCTCTTGGCAGGCCTATTTTAGGTTGCTCTTGGTGTTTTGTATGTTGTATTTTTTTTAAAAATAAGAACTGCAACTTTAGAAGGTCAGAAAAAGAAAGAAAGAAGCAAGGAAAAGAAAAAAAACACGTTTCAAACAACAACATTATACAGTCAAGAGGTTGACACGTAAATTTCCAAGGTAAAGAGGGAAACCACAGCAAAACTTTCCCTGTGGTTTGCTTTCTCTGGTACAGTTACGTTAGGGTATTTTACGTCTGAACTCACGAGCCGTCTCATATCATATACATTGTAAACAGACTACTAAGTATCAAATATAATATATTAAAACACGACGCTCCCTGGTGGCAGTTTGAATCATGGATGAATCCCCAAAGACTCGCAGTAATCGAGATCGGCAGTCTTCTAGTTTCGCCTTCTTCGCTCGATGACCTCCGAGATCGACTGTACAGGTCTGAATTCAGACAGACCCTTCAACAACGATGGCAGCAGTTGAAGCCGCCGCTCAACCAAACCAGGTTGATATTTCTAAAACTAGCAGCGTGCCGCCTGAAGGATACGACAAGAAGTGTATTTTCTGCAAGATTGTCAACAGTGAGATGGGCACGGAACTTCTTCATCACGTGAGAATATTGTAATAATTAAATAATATTAAGCACCAGGCTAGCTAGCTAACGTTAGCCTGTTGCTTTTGTAAGCAGCGGGCTGAGGAAGGGGTCGATGATAAGGTTAAATTTCGTAAAGACGAGTTAGCAGTTTACTCTATAGTAGTTTAATACCCGCATTTTTACTCAGTGCTGTAGCGTACAATTTAGTAGATTTGCTATATCGTAGAAATTGCCTCGTGCTTTTTCCTTACAAACGTGGTTATTGTACGTAACGTTATTTATGTTGTGTCCACCTTGTGCTGGTTCCTGTTCAAAGCTTTTATTTGCCAAAACTTTTTCTCACCGAGGACCTTAAGTAACTGCTGCGAGTGTTTACAGTTAATTTAGCTGAAGCACACTCACATAGGATGAAAATGAACTGAAAAGATCCCTTAAATAC
>JAPXVT010000028.1:24742003-24752538 GCA_029823135.1 Acanthurus reversus
AACACACTCACATAAGATGAAAATGTACTGAAAAGATCCCTTAAATTAAAAAAAACAAAACAAAAAGGTTGTTATCCTATGGTTAAAGCATAAGTTGCAGTGACGGAAACATTATATTCTGTACTCTTTGGTCCCTCTAGGCCTGATGTGTCACTTTGGGTTTGCTGACTTGCTCATTTATCTCCTTTGCAGGATGAAGAGATCTCATGTTTCAGAGACATCAAACCAGGAGCTCCTCATCATTACCTGGTCGTCCCAACCAAACATGTTGGGAACTGTAAATCACTCAACAAAGACCATGTGCCTTTGGGTAAGGTTTGAACTACACTCATTGTTTCTGGTGCTTGTGGAAGTGGTTGCATTTGTAAACAATAGATGTTGCCGCTCTTAAAGACAGTTCTAATGACAATGCATCGCTAACTGATCCTGTGTATGAGAGTTTGAATCTTGTGTAACTATTCATTAAAATATAGATTAAAAAAATAAAAAGCTATCCTTTTTTTTTTTTTCAGAAAGTCCTTTTGTTTTCAGTGGCAAATTGTATTGTGATATATTTCCTTGTTTTTATGACCAGTGAAGAAGTTGGTGGAGACAGGGAAGGAGATCCTCCAGAAAAACAATGTAACAGATCTCAGTGATGTGAGGTGAGCTACTTTTAGTGTTACACTTTGTAGTTCACAGCTCTTAACTAGAGCCGCTTCATGAATATAATTTCTACAATGTGATGACTACAGGAGGAACATTCAAAAGCATTTTATGACATTGTATTCTGTCACATGGAAACATTAATAAGAAATCAAGGACAAGTTCAGTTCTCCTATTAACAAATAGTGACTGACACGTTATTTCAGTGACATTTTTTCAGTCAGTACAAATAATCAACACTTTGCGTGTCTAAACAGTTGGGCAAGCAAATAATCCAAAGTGATACAGGTACTGATAAACTTGTATCTACTTAAATGTTGTGTAAACCAAAATCTGTAATTATCAAATCAACAGGAATACTGAACCCTACTTAATCTTCTCAAGTGTTTTGCGATTACTAGCTTTGCTCTCTGTTCTAGGGATGTACGGAATGTTTGGCTGGCCAAAATTATTTAGCTGTAAATAGCAAAACAGCCCTTTCGGTGTTCAGTCGAATAAGTTAAAAGGCCAAATAATTTTTTTTGAACAAGGGCCTTTTTGATGATGTAACTAAACAGCTACCCATAGTGTGTCAATTTACTGTCAATTTATGACCCAGTGCTTCCTGATTTTCGGTTTTGGCCACAAACTTTCATTTCGGTGCACCCCTTGTCTGTTTCTTTCTTGGTGTAACAATTTGGTGACTTGTACTGAGCAGCATCCTTCCTGTGGAGCTTTGAGACTCTGTGTAATAAAACAGTTTTCTTTGTTTGCAGGTTTGGTTTTCATTGGCCCCCATTCTGTTCTGTAACACACCTACACCTTCATGTCCTGGCACCTGCTAGTCAAATGAGTTTCTTGTCTCGCCTCTTCTACAGACTCAACTCCTATTGGTTTATCACGGTGAGCCCCCTCCATATTATTTGTTTCATAAAAGTATTGGACATAATGTAAGAAATAGTACAGATAAATGTTTGTCTTTCACTCCCAAGTTTGTGGCCCCATCATGTCAAGGAAGCAAGATCATACAGGAGTCTGCTGTCATCTCACAGTGTGAAAATGGAAGTGCAGAAAATGTAGTTTTTGTCATGTCATAGAATATACATTTTTGGTATTACATTCTTAAATATTAAAGACCATTGACTTTATAATTTAATACGTAATTGTTGAACAGCTACATTAGTTTTGCTGTTCTTTCATGATCCTCCCCCCACCCATTCTGAAAATACACAGTATGAGTTTATCCAGCCTCTATTCACAAAAGTTGAAAGTATTGATGAGGGTTTTAAAAATAAATACTGTACTGTACAGTACAGTACTAAAAGTACTGTGACTCTGCATAGTCAACAAATAAAACTCTGTTACTGGATTCCTGTGGTGCCACCATCTTGAGTTTATCCAGGTGGAGTTTTAAGGTCAGGTAGTGTTTGTCTAATTTCTGTTCTGTCCACACTTGTCACTCTGTTACAGGCAGACCAGCTCATTGAGCTTCTCAACTCTAAAGAAGAGAACAACTGATCACTTTCCAGTTTTTACTTGACTGTGATGACCTGCTGCAACATCCACCTCCTTTCGATGTCATGTTGGAAGATACATAATCACAAGAAGGTGCTGTCTGCGTGGCCAGAGCTGATGACAGTATTTTAAGCTGGTGACATACCTGAGAGCACTTAGGCTTCAATTTTTAATATCAAAACTTTTCACACTGAAAGCCAGATGAGGCTTAAAGAGAGCCAAGTATAGTTTCTTGCTACCCGAGACATGTCACACAAAATGTTCTAGGATAAGCAACTTTTTTGTTTTTACTGGAAGAGTGAATTAAACCTGCACTGAACCGCTGTAATAAAAATGTATTTATGTTATGGACCAAGTAGCATACAGTGTTGCTCACATTTATTTATGTTCAAAGCATACTTTCTTTACGCTGAATGTAAAGCTGAGTGGAGTTACCATAATGGAATTAATATATCCACATATAAAACGGTTTGATTATTTTGCCTGCAGAGCTGCCTTAATGAATTTAGAAAAATGAATGTGTGTGTAACTTATATACAGATACAATATATTGAACAGCTGTGTATTCTAGGAGTACCTGAGCTATGCTGAGTTATCGCTTTACTCATGCATTATGTGGTGCAGCTCAAAGGATCATGCAAAGTTAACATCTTCAACTGTTTACAAGGTTCCTTTGTAGAGGAAACGACTGTCATCCTCTGACAGTCTAAAGTATGATTGATGATCTCAACAAGCTTTGACATGTAGTGAGTTATTTGTGAATATATGCTCATTTATTTTTTAATTGATGTAATGCTGCATGGAGTAGGTGCTGGGTGATATGGACTAAAAATTAAATTGCAATATTTTTAGACTACATCTCAATACACAGTAAATATCTGATATTTTTAAATCTCCTCAAAAGCCCTTTTTTTTTTAAACCAAATTTCCTCTCTGACAATATTGTAATATTGTAATAATATTGTGACACTATTGTAGGGATAACTACAAGGGGATAAAAATCATTAGTAATATAGATGAACTAACTAAGTGGGTAAAGGCAAGAATTTTTTTTAGCACTTTACTGTATTGCATCCTTTAAAATCAGGAAATAAAATTTTTTCCATATCCCGGTACAACAACATCCAATATCTGAGGCCATATATAGTCTCATATCTTGATATGATGTCTTTTTATTGCCCAGCCCTTCCATGGATTGAATATTTATGCTATACTCTGTATATTAAAGAATGAAAATCATGCTGTATGTAGGTTGTGGGAATATGCACTTTAAGAGTTAATTTAATTTAATTTAAAATAAATAATATATTGCTCCTCCTCAGTGTGTTTCTAATGTTGTGAGTCATAGATATCAGTTTACACTCTCTCTCCCAGTCATTAGTTTAACTACACCAGTCAGTGCGTACAGTTCACAAAGCTCCCACGTAACAATAACTGAGGCCTTTTTATTTTTTATTGCCACTGCAGTGCTTGATCAATATTGGCTAAAGCTGCCTTGTGATACAAAAATAGTAGTTTGCAGATGCATGGCCATTACTTTTAACAGCAGCAGGTATCATGATGCACATCAGAGCATATTGCGTTATGTGGCTCTCACTCCATTACAGTGCAGTTTTTATTGTATCATACATAGTGTCATGCATGTATACAAAGTTTTTAAGTGTAATAAGATCACCCAAGTGACAACACTTGAAATAAGTACATGCTCTGAAGCAGCAAAGCCAAGTCAGATCAAGTTCATCCTATAGCACCATATTGTCTGTCACAGGCAGCCTCATGTTCTCTTTGGCTTTAGTTCGTTGTCATGGACTCCGACTTCATTTCTGCTGCTCACTCCTCCCTCCATTTTCTCCCCATTAAAACGCTTTTCAAGGAAATATAGCAAAGGGTTTGTTCAGCTGAGATCTAAACTGTTATTCACCTCATTCTTTCTTTGAGCAGGTGTGGTATAGCAAAACTGAGTGAAATCCAGTGAATAAAACTATATAAATTATATATATATATATATATACACACAGGTGCAATATTAGGGAACAATAAAGCTGTTGTATTCCAGTTCATTAAATTTCATCATGAGAAGAAAACTCACTAGTATGCCCCATGTACATTCCTCAGGGAGGTGGTGCGAATTATTATATTATTACTAATTTACAGATTACTTAAAATCTCTTCTCCTTAATAAAATTGGCATCGTAAAAGCACAGTTAGTGCTTTAATACTACAGTGAGTGCTGCCCTAAGTAGATGCTGGCCAGTGCCTATTCTGTATGTAAACTGAATTAGGACAAACATGCTAATCCAAGTTTCCGATCACTGCAACAGAGTGATAACCACATGGTCATCCTGCCCCTGCCACAGCATCTCCCCCTCGAAGTCAACCAGCCTCTGCTTCCGAGCTCGGAGAAGAATCCCCACCAGTTTATTAGAGATTGTCACATAATGCTCAAACAGTTTCCCAAACTCCACAGTGGTCACTTTCCCATCGCTGCCACTTCCATTGCCGTCTTTGTCTCCAGGCTCTCCAATGTTCCTTATCACCTCACACAGCTCCTGAACCTCTCTGCTGATGTGTGAGTGAGCGTCCTTCCCCCGCTGCTCCGTCAAGGAGCCCTGCAGAGGCCTCCCGTAGTCGTCCTGCCCCCTCTGAGGGACCACCACACTGGGCCTAGTGTCCTGACTGAAGGGGTTTTGCTTCTGGTACTCCTGGTGCTCATTGGACCACTTCTGCCAGTTCTCCTTTAAGCCTTTCACAGACGCAATGCACACGGCAGTGTCGTCACTGAACTGAGCAGAGGCAGGGATGTCATCTTCAGTTTCCATGACGGCGGCGCTCTGACTCTTCTGAGAGGATTACATAGATTTAATTTTTGACCTCTGCATACAGAAAGACAATGTCATACTTGTTAAATTAAGAACCTTTACTGCTTTACTGCTTGACTGTATAAAAAAACAAACGCTTGGATTTTCTTAATTATCCTAACAATAATTGTTGGCATGTTATTTGACGTGTTTTGTGATTAAGTAGGAGTGATAGGCTTCACTGACAAGGAGTTCAGTAATGTTTAGCAGTTTGACCCACAATCTGGACAACAAACGGAAATGACAATGACAAAACAAAAAAAAGTAGAAATATTATTACACAAAATCAAAATCAGTTCATCAGTACAACTAGAGGTAATGAAAATCCTTCTATGCAAAGTGACCAAAGTCTATGCAACCTTTCAGAGATTTGGGGTAAACACTCATCAAACATGATCCAACTTACATGTCAGACACTGACTCGATCCGTGCTTCATCTGCAATAATGCTTCATTGCAGCCAAAGTGCAAACCAATCCTGTGGTTACAATATAACTATGCTGACAGCAGCAAGAGTGCGAACGCTTTTCTTCCCCGAGGCGAGACCGCTGTGATGGACATCTGATTGGGCCAACGACCTGTTCGAAAAGATCCGGTCAGCCAATCACTGATCAGAGAGAGAGACAAGGTGCAACTGAAGCAAAGCAGATTACAGATAGGACAGGAGTTTATCCTGGCAAGCAAGTGAGAAATAGTGAGTTATTGCCATAATGCGTTGTTTGGGGTAAAAGGTGTTTCCCCACAGGCCCTGAAAACTGCTCTCATCAAACTAACTGACGTTATCTAGACACTGCAGTAATAAGCAACATATCATATCAAGCCTCCTGTTTTTTTACAGCAGCACCGAGATTCTTCCGGTTATCCGTCTGTAGCGTAAAATACGCACATAAAAAGCAAACATATAGACAAACATATCGGGCTAAACATTCAATTTAACAGTGAGAATATTTCTCATTCTTTTCCATGTATGGTAATGTTGATAGTCACCAGGCGGAACTTTGTGTTAGAGCCCGCTTTCAAGCCGGACTTGTTTTGAATCTGCAACAAATATGGCGGCCGCCAACAGCCGATCATGCCTTCAGTATTTACTACACCTCGCTCAAGATAATCTGGACTTCAGGCTGCCGGTAACCCTTTTAAACTTTCCCCAGTGTCTGTACTTCTTATCGTGAACGTTCAAGCTCAATTGTTCGTGAAAACATCAGAAGTTGACATTAGTTCCCTCTCCCTTGGTTTGCTACGTTAGCCACTTGCTAACTTAATTCATTGTGAAAAGTAATCTTTTACTGCATTGTTGGGTTTAGATTTGCTTGGGTTTCACGGGAGAATTTCTCGATGTTTTATTACATGATAATAGCACATAAACACGTTTCTTCACTTGGCGTCCCTCTGTGAGATCATAACGACATGTGAATAAACTGAAAGATCTCCCTTTCTAATTATGTAACGTTGTACCAAGGTGAATCTTTGGACTGATGTGCATGTTAGCACACTAAACTGGACATTACAGGCTTGATCTGCAGCAATGTACATTTGCGCATAAACATAATATGTTGTAGTAATGTGTTTATAAAGTTCCTGTTCCCCCAAAGTAGTACAAACTGCATTTATCAGACAGGTTGTATCTACGTAAAAATTGCAGTCTAGCAATAAAACTTAAGATAAATAAGCCTGTGCTGCATTAAATTTGATTTTTTTTTTCTTAAATCTGCCTCTCTTAATCCCTACTGTATCCTTATAATCTATCTGTATAATGTTTTCAAATAGTTTGTTGTGCATATATCAGTGTTCATGGTTTATGTGTTCATTCTTGCAGGAGATTAAAGCTTTGTTGGCTCTCCGAGGAAAATCTTTCCAGCCAAGTGCAAACTTCAAAGAAAAGGTTTGCAAGTTAAAAGCACTTATTTTAATTCTTGTCCTCTTTCCTTTGATAACCTGAGATCTGCCACATCAGAAGATTTCTGTCTGGTCGGCTCCATCCCCCCACAGTCACTCCTCGTCTTGTCTCTTCTCTTTAGTCTCCTTTCTGGTGTCTGGATGGCTTGTCTGAGAAGGATGTCCGTGGCATCATGGCCAGATCTATTTGTGCAAAGTAAGTGTTGCAGCTTTGTGGGGAGGGAAGTGAAGGAATGATCTTACTATTCTGCACATCCACCTTATCCATGATGGGTTGAATGTGTTCATGATGCATTGTCCTTTCAGGTCTGCTTTTGAACTATGGGGCCACGGACAAACGCACAGTGAACTCAGAACATCCCTCTTGAACTTCCCGTCGGAGAACATGGTTAGAGATGCAACAGCTGATAGTCATCTTGTGTTTGACACACCAACTTTTGCAATTTAAGGAAAACTTTCCAAATGAAACATTACACTGTCTAAGCTGAGCTCTTCCATACCTTTTCTTGCAGTTACCTTTCATGCACAAAGACTCAACGTACAGAATTAATGTCCACACTTTTAACAAGACTTTGGAGTTTCCTGAAAGAATCAAAAAGATTGATGTGAGTATTTATGGTGTCCGTGTGTGTAAATGAATAAAGGCCATAGAAACATATCTGGGTTATATGCTACTTCAAATGCCTGTGTGTATGTGCAAAATGTCTTGTTCTGTATTCTCCCACCAGGCTATGGAATATCTTCCGTTTGAAGGCACAGTGAACCTCAAGAGTCCTCAGCACATCTTCTGTTTGCTGGAGGATTACGGCACGGACCCCAACAACATCCCCGAGCATCCATACTACATCTATTTTGGCCGATGGGTGAGATGCATTTGAATGTTTGCTTACATTTGACCAATAAAAGTTGATCTGCAACTCATCTCTTTTCATATTTTTTTACACTCTGACACCAGATAGCCGATGGACAGCGTGAACTGATTCGCTCCTACAGTGTAAAGAACAGACACTTCATAGGAAACACCAGTATGGATGCCGGGCTCTCATTCATCATGGCCAACCATGCCAAGGTCAAAGAGAATGACCTTGTCTTTGACCCGTTCGTTGGCACAGGTGAGACGGTCCTGTCACTGACTCTCACACACATGCAAGGCAGATGACAGCCTCACACTTGGGACAGTCTGTGTTAATGGTCTCAGTTTTTTTGTCTCTTGATGTGTTTCAGGCAGCCTGCTGGTCGCATGTTCTCATTTTGGAGCCTATGTCTGTGGAACAGATATTGATTACAACACTATTCATGGCAAAGGTAAGTTTTGTCTTCTCAGAACTTACGTTGCACATCATCTACAGTCTCCTATATGTTTAAATTGTGGCTTTATCTTAGAATTTTTATGTTATACTTTAAGCTTGCACATCCTGCTTGCGGTCGTTTCTGTCCTTAGAGCCAGCAGTGGCAGCACCCAGCTCGGACTTCTCACAAATTAAGATACAGCTTAGTTTTTTTAAAAGTGTCTCTGTCTTCAGGTAGGTCGAGCCGTAAAAACCAGAAATGGCGAGGACCCGATGAGAACATCAGAGCCAACCTGCGGCAGTACGGAACAGAGAATATGTATTTAGACGTAATGGTGTCTGATGCATCCAAGCCTGTGTGGAGGGAGGCTGCTCTGTTTGATGCCATCATTACTGATCGTAGGTCCATAGTTTGCTTCAACAGACAACAATTAACACGTAAACCTGCTGAGTGTGAAAAAATGTGCTAAATGTGTTGATAGCTTTGTACAATGACCTTTTTCATTTCTTGTTTGTGATTCGTCTGCTCTCTTTGACGTCAGCTCCGTACGGTATCCGTGAGTCCACAAGGAGAACAGGCTCCCACAAAGACGTTATTAAACCCCCTGCAGGCATGTAAGTTCACATGATACTCTGTGACTTAAAGGATTACTTCAACCATTTTGGACCTTAGATCCTATTTGTAGAGGGGTTTCCCGTGAACCTGGAACATACAGACAATAATTTCACTGATTGGTCCAGTGTTGAGCTTTGTACACTTTTCCTGCACACTCTCGCCAAGCTATAATGGACATACATTAAGAAAATGTTAAAGTGTTGGAAAAACAATGATAAATGTATTTTTCTGAAGTGGGGAAGCTCATGGTGTATTCCGAGTCTCAGTAAGCTGTCCTGTGAACTGTATCGCTTTCCATGGCTCGGACGTAAGCATTACCTTCCTACATCATAGCTAGAGTGCGGAAGCTTAAAATGCGGTCAGCAAATAGTTCCGGTTCAAATGCAACTGAAAGTATAGAGATCAGGAGAGAAGAGAGAATATGAAAATACCATGAGTTTTCCCGTCTTGAAAAAATATATTTATCACTGTTTTTCCAACGCGTTTATGACTGACCGATGTACGTCGAAAAACGCAGCGAGAGGTCGCAAGAAAATTGTAGAAAGCTCCATACTGGACCGATCATTGAAATTATTGTCTGTATTAGGGGTTTCAGCAACTAATCAACTGGTCAACTGCCTCGTTGATGCTGTAGGCAACAGGCAACTAGTTGTGGACAAAATGGTCTTGAACTGCTTATTTTGTTTTTTTGTTTAGAAGAGCCACATTTGTAGGCTTTTTATTTTCTTGTCAAGTTTATTAAACCTAATCCTGCTTAGTTTAACATGTTACAGCAAAATACTTGAAGCTTCTGCGAAACAGAATACAATTTTCATTGTTCAGAAGAATCCCTCTTTGTGTGTCTTTGTTACAAATCAACTAGTCCACTACTGTTTTGAAAAACTTGGCAACTATTAAAAATTGGTAATCGTTAAACCCCCAGACTGTTTGTTCCAGGTCCATGGGAAACACCCCATGAGGGGAGTCTGAGATCCAAAATTAGTGAAGTTATCCTTTAAGCATGAAAAGGATCTTGATTTATTGAAATATCAGTAAGGCCTTATATTACCCTGGACAGCCCTCTGTTTGTAGATTTTCTTTCCAACCTATTCTCCAGCAGGTTATTTCGTTGCTGAGTTTGTTGCCTCTACTCTGCACAGTCTTTGCTTGAAATAAAAACTTTCAGACTCCTGGCCCTCCATGGCTCATGGTCAGTCACTGTGAGGAAGGGAATATACCAGTACTACGAAGTATCACACCATTTTATCAAACCAAGGACACCAAATTATTTAATTGCAGATGTAAAGTAATTTTTTGTTCTAGAATTTAAAAAAAAATTGCTTTGCAATCCACTAGATGGTGCTGAGGTGCTTTTATTCTAGTGAGGTCATTTAAGGTCATGCTCAGTGGGCTAGGTCAGTGTGTCTGCTTTACAATCCGAGTTTTCCGCTATAAACACGACTGAGGTGAGATAAACAGACTGAGAACTGAATCCTAACTGAAAAACAGATGTTGACAAAGTTTTCATCTGGGGACATAGATAACTGTTGACAAAGTGTAAGAAGCTGCAATATATTAAAACATATCTCAACACTCAGCATATCACAAAAAGTCTAAAATCCCAATATTGTATGGAGATCCTATTGTGTCATGAAAATACCACCGTCACTGTCCACTCCTGGTCTCTCAGTTAGTTTTCTTTTACATACAAAGTTTTCCTAGGCATCATTTTAACTCACTGTTTTTTTTTCCATTCCCA
>JAPXVT010000028.1:24830258-24840380 GCA_029823135.1 Acanthurus reversus
TGAAGAATGGAGATGACATACTTAACTCTACCCTGGTAGTCACTAAGGGTGTGTTTGGCTATTGTGCTCTCAGTCTATAGGCTGCTGGTGCCACACCTACCTGTGAGCATGTGAGCCTCAAATAATGTAAAAGAAGTAAGCTGTTAGTTTTGCATGTAATTAAATTCACAGGGGTGGTTGTGGGCACGGTTTGGAGATACTGCTTGTACAGGCACAAAGCTTAATTAGTTGTTTGGTTTAAGACAAGTCATTTATGGCATAACTTTCCATAAGTTTGGCTATAAACTAATTAACTTAAACAAGGAAAAATGTAGATGAGAAAGAGAAGAATTAAACTGGTAACACTAGAGCAGATACTACAAAATTTAATCTACAAGGTTTGTGTATATGGACATGAAGCTCATGTTTTTCATGGTATGAGTGTATTTCCTGTCAGACTGAATTCTGCACAACATTTATTTACCTTACCAGAGTGGAGGTAGATGGTGGGTTAACATTATGCAGGACTCCTCCACGGGAACCTGGGGTTCAGCTCTCGTTTCTGGTAAGGTTGAGGCAAAAACAAAAACAAAAAAACACTTTGATAAGGGAAAGATATGTAATGCATGTCATGAAAATGATCCTCTGTTAAATAGTCAAGAAAAATTCATCTTTAGGCATTGTGTGGACGGACACGAATTTTCCATGTAGAAGTCAAAATTTAATAGACATTTTGTGCTGTCTTACACAGGTCCTATTGTCACAGCTTGCCTTTTGCACATCAAAGACACGGGTTGCAGTAAAAAAAAAAAAGTACATCCATGTGATTTTGGGAACTGAAATGGAATTTAATTGACACTGGCAGAACACAGTTTGAATCAAATGAAGTGGGTATAGGAGAGGTCTGTTGGTGTATTAGTAAAGTCCAGATTATGCACAGATAGGCCTACAGTATATGTTTATTATTGAGTAAACTTAAAGCTGAGGTAGGCAGTTTATTTTTGGTGTCATCTGGCAAAAGTTCCATAATAACCTTTCAGCATTTTGTAATTCAGCCAGTCTGAATGAAGACTAGATTTCTGCGCCTCTCCTTGGCTCTGTATTCAGACCGTGATGGGCCCTTTTTGGCCAATCACAGGTCATTTCAGAGAGCGTGTGTTCCTATTGGCTGCTTTACACTGTGCTTCTTAGTGATAGGTGATGTTGCTACAGGGGTGATTGACTGTTGAAACCAATGATGTGCCCTACCTTCTAAAACTGGCCTCTGTCGACTTGACAAGCTGCGTTGCAGGTGACGCTGTCAGCCAGCTCAGGTTGAGTTGAGACAGAGCAGTTTACTCCACTGCAACTTTCCCTGCAACCATTTCATGTCGTTGTGAATCTTTGGTGTAAACCAGTCTCAAGAGAGAGACACAACAAAGGAAATAAATGTGAACTGGAGCAGAAACAAGGAGGAGAGGGTGCAGTGGAGTTGTTTCCATAGGAGTCTCATGCTACAGTTAGTTTGATTTCCAGACATTGCCTAACCCAACTCTAACTTCAACTTAGTAAAAGTGGAATTCAAATGGGAGTGTGTTGCTGTTCATGCGTTTTATGAAAGCATTTCACAAACCAAATGCGTTTGAGCACTCCGTTTTAACATAGTCTCATGGTTGTTTTTCATTTCCTTTTTATTTTTCGTGTCTGTCCTTCTTAAGCCAAATGAATTCTGTTTTTGTCTGAGACTCATTAAAGCCTTAATATTTTTATTGTCACACTTTTATGTCTGGTGCAACTTTGTTTGCCTTGGTTAAAAATGTCATTTTGGTGTTGTTTGTGTATTTTATCTCATTAAAATATGTGGGCCCTTCTCATGAAATGTCCTTGGCTATATGGATCTTAAAATATTCAAAACCAATTTCAAAGCTTGTGTTGTCAGAACTGCACTTAAGTCATCAACTTATGTTATTTGGTTTGCATTATGTCAGAACATTCTAACAATGTTTTGGTTTCCATTCGTCTTCCATGTACCTTTTTTCTTTCAGGTTGGCACTGAAACAACACTAGCATGCTTGATGATGTCTGTTTTACATTGACAACCAAGGGTTCTTTTTATCCTGCCTGTCATCACAGTTCCACATTAATGTCTGGGAGACAAAATAACAAATAACCACAAAGGAGAACAGATGGAAAGCAGAGATATATTGACAGAGTCAAAAGTAAATGAGAGAGACAGGGTTATGTATGTGTGAGGAGGAAGACAGAATCGACATGTACATTCATTGGCTCGAGAAGAGAAAATGTTTCCCTTTGAAGGACAACGAACGTCTGCATGAAAATGAGCATTGTAAGTATTCAGTGATTGTTGTAACCCTGGGCAAAAAACCCTGCCATCAAATAACTGCAGCTGCTGCCTTTCTTAGCCAGAGTACGACTATTAGCAGCACGATTCATTTGGGTTTGATTACAGAGCGCAGGCTGGACCAGCTAGTCACTTTTATTTCAGATTATTCATTTCCAGTTGGTGGGTGGAGGTCGTTTTGAAATCATTGCTGTCGATTACTGATGAACATTTTCCTGTTTAAATTAACTTTTCTTTTTTTTTTAAAAGGACTGCACATGCTGCACTTTTCCATCATCGCTCAGTCAACACAGTCAGATTGGTGGGATTCAGAATTGTAAAGTAACATGTTTAATATTATTTGTGGTTTCAAATAACCATGAGTCTTTACTTAAAGGTCCAATGTGTAGGATTTAGGAGGGGGGTCTATTTGTAGAATATGGCAGAAATAAAATATAATATTCACAGGTATGTTTTCAAAAGTGTAAGGTCACCTGAAAAATAAGTACTGTTGTGTTTAAATTAGTGTAGAATGAGCCATTTACAGAGGATGAGGGTCCTCCTCCACAGAGTCCAATATGTTTCACCACCATGTTTCTACAGTAGCCTAGGGGGGACAAACCAAACATTGGCTCTGAAAAGGGGCTTTGACTTTTTTTTTGCAGCCGCCATAGGTTCTCTAACATGCTTGGAAGGGGAGGGTGAGCAGAGGAATATTCAGTGGCGTGCATTGAATATCTGCTAGATGCCATTAAATATGCTGTACCTGTAATTTCAGGCATGTTAAATACATGCCATAGAACTAATATACAGAGGTATACAACTGTTGTCCTTATTGTTCATCAGCTGCCAGGCTTAATGGGGAATTAGGGCAGTTTTCACTCAACAAGAGGCAATTCCACTACAAGAGTTGCAGTATAATTATGGGACATTCTATGCCTTGTGGTATGCTAAAGCGTTTATCACTTGTATTTCCTTCACTGCCTTTAAGTCTCTAATGTCCATGTGTTACAAGGTGTCCTCTGTTGAGGAACTATTCTGCTTACACACCCCTCTGTTTTCTCTCTGCTCCTCCTCCTTTCTTGCAGTTTATCTCTAGAGATGCCTCCATGTTGATCCATCCATCAGCCAGACTCTAAGGGGCCCCCATCACTTTGGAGCTTCCTATCACAACTTTCCCAACCGTACACACACACACACACACACACACACACACACAAAGCAAGCTTCCAAACACAGATGTTATCTTTTACACACTGTCATTTCATTTGCATTGTCTTTCTGCGGGGGTGCGGTGATTAAAAGTGTCAGTTGTTGTGGGTTTTAATCTGACGTTGACTGCCTGCTGTGCAGAATGTGTTTGTGTGCAATGTGTGAAAATACTTTGGACACCACTGAGAACTGAAGACACATACCAGGGATTCCCTCAGAAAACTGGGTCCAGCTGGTCAATATGAACTTCTAACTACCTTTAACTGAATGCAGACTCTATTGGTTGAAATGTGTGTCCAATCTGTGATTATCAAGATAACTTCAGCGGTGTCAGACCTGCAATTCAGTCACACATTAACACCAGATTGTGACTGTCTGGTCTGTTTGTTTCTACTTTTTCCAACTTGTAAAAACTCTGAATGTCCTGGCAGCTCTGAAGAACAACTGTGCAGCAAATGTTTAAGATAAGTCAATAACCTGCCAAACTGAAACTAATTCTGATGCATCTTATTTCATTTTCATTTAAGTTTGTAGAAGACAGTAATGATCGCCTTATTTGTTAAATATTCCTACATTGCCCTTTTCTGTGTAACATAGTAACACTGTTAAAGGTTAAAGCTACAGTGAAACAGATGTTGGAGCGTCTTTAGCTTCTATAGAGTGACTTGTTTCTGGGTGACACCGGAATAATTAAATTTCATTGTATTGATCAAAATGAAAAATGCTTAGCAAAAGCAGCATGATGCAGTCCCGTTGTGGAGTGGAGATAAAATTGAAATTGATGAATAACACCTAGCTCCATCCTTTGGGAAATTAAGTTTTTGCTGATGGATACTTTTATTTATTTTTGTGGAGAGGGTCTTAATTACAGGTGACACCTTGCATGTATGGTTTCTAGATTATTCATAAATATACTGCCAGCGTATTACTGAATATAAGGCAGAAACAAGTAGCTGGAAACATGTTACAAAGCAATTCAATGACTTTACAGTGCCAAATAAGGAATTTATCCTTGGTTTTTTTTGGATCACATAGTGAAATGTTCCTGGAATAGAACAGGAAACATCCAGTGATGATAAAGGTGGATGTCTCACACAGTATCACTTTTTCACCATCAGACATTACAGACTGGTTTAGCTGTGTGAGCTGTTCCCTCTGTTTATCTTCACAGATTCCAGGCCAACTCTTGCTGAAAGGACAGTGGCAAAACATCTGTGTGTTGGCACTGAGCAGCGACAAGTCTGCCTCAGATTGGTAATGTGCACGGAAAAACATGCGGGCACACTCTCATACACACACTTCTGCATGCAGACAAATGCTTGACGCTCACACAATCACTTACAATGTCATACTCACTGTAAATACACACATAGAAGCCAGAAATATCATTGATATATGCAGCAGGTGCTCGAAAAGTCAACTTTTAATGGACATGAAGAAGGTGTAATAACTGGAGAGAGATGCAAAGAATCAGGCACTCTTTCCATCAACTCAAAGAAAACCATTAAGCCAATCACGACAAATCCAGCTACTAAGCTACTCTGTCCTGAAACTACAATCTCAACATGTGAAAGCAGACCTGGGTAAGAAGACCACAAAAGCAGAAAAAGGGTTATCACCTAATTTCCAGGACACAGATGTGATTGTTTCAGATGTAATACTGTTCCAGTTGGCGGCTGTTTTCAGGAATAAAGATGTTATTAAGCCTCTCCCCCTCATGTTTTCCTTTTCAAACCATGCTTTTCTTTTGTGAAGGTTGTATTTCCACAACCAAAACCATTTTCCACTGTTCGGGATGACATGGAACACCTGCTGCTCATGTTCTGTGCTGGACTCCAATCCAACATAAAGATTTTTCTTGTTCTCTCTTTTACAAACTCAAGGACGCTGAAAGACAGACCATGATGTAGATGATGTTTACCAAACTCAAATCTTTTTCTTTACAAACTTCCTTGTCTTTTTTTTGGCAGCTTACCCCTCTTTCTCTCAGCCTCAGGCCACATTAAAACACATGATGTCAAGAAACCAGATGTGATGACTATTCAGAGTAAAGCTAAAAAGACTGAGGACAAGCCATGGTAGTTGATATTCACAGACCAGTACATAATCATATTCTTAAAGAGCCTGAGTAATGTTGATCTGACAGCATTGTTTTGATGTTCTCTTTTTTTCTCCATGAAAACCAGCAGGTTTGTGTTTAGGCAGATGGACGGGAGTTGGCTGATGCTCCCTGGGGATGAAATCTACTCTGCCGTAGACCAAGGTCCATGTTTATCTTTGGGCTTTATTAGATGTTGATGTTGGCTGTGTGAGAGAACCACTTGTAAAAAAAATATTTTAAAGGGTAAAAAGGGAAAAGGGAGAAATAGAGAAAACGGCAGGCTGAGGAGAGGGAGGGAGAGGGGGACAGCAAGAGAGACCTTTTTGGATTTCATTAACTGTACATGTAGATAAAAAGACACACATGAACGAAGGAATTTAGACTCTAGTTTTGCAAAAACAGTACATGTTGTTCCAGAATAAAGGGATGTAGTTGAGACGGAGTTTGAATTAAAGGAAGATGCTGTATGTCTGAGGTCATTTCCACAACCTGAATAACCAGGCTTACTAAATTAAAGATCACTTAATACGGAAATGACTTTGGTCTAGTTGGTTGGTCAAAACGGTGGTCCTGTGTTGCACAGTGACGGAGCCTGAGACAAACTTCTGAAAATGTCCAAAATTTATGAAGACCATCTCACAACGCGACAGCTCCTATGACCTACGTCTACTAACCAACCAATAGAAATGCAACGTTGATCCACGTGATGCTGGCACCTAATCCAAACAAACAGAGCAGGTTAGCATAAATACTTACCTCAGCCTCTCTTTACATAATTAGCAAGTTGGCCTCTTTTCTGTCGCCACGACTACGTCCATATTTTCCTCCTCCTTCTCCTCTTCAGAGTTTATTCCACAACAATAAATGGTTCTATTACATGGTCTCTGTTCTCATTTAGCTTCATTGTTTTTCTCTGCCAGTATAGCATTGTACGCTGGTGCGGTGCATGATAAAGATGTTTCATTTGTTTGTGACATAGCCTGCAGTAGGTGTTATTGTTGCATAGTCTGCCTATTGTACTTAAAATTTGATGTTGTACCCAAGTTTATTAGATCAGCATAGCACAGTGTGGCAAACATTAAACTTTTAAGACTTCTAAAACCACACAGTGTCTGACGGACTTTACTTGTGATCAGTGTTGGGCAATTACGAAAGTAATGAAAGTAATACATTTACTTTACTTATTACTTTGTATCAAAAGTAATAAGTAACATTAGTTGTTACTTTACTGTATTACTTTTGCAACCCAACTGACCTTGCTAAAAGAGTGATGCACAGCCTGTTTAGCTCCCAAAACTTTATCCACTTTTTTGGAACAACAATCTCATTTTTTAGGCTGCTGATTTAAAGATATGTTCAGGCATAGCAAACCTATTAGCAGCTTATTAGAACTTCAACATTAGTGACCGTTCAAATCAAATAACCCTCTTGTAGAGAAATATATGTATCAGTACATGCACGTACATGTCACTGTCATGAGATGTCTGAACTAGGACAAAAAACATATCACTTTCTAGTTACAGTAATGCAGCGTTATTTGAACCAGTGACTGTAGTATGATTACTGTTCCGGCAATTGTAATCCCTTACTTTACGAGTCACTGGGAAAAGTGATAAAATTACAGTAACATGTTACTAAGTAATGCGTTACTGCCCAACCCTGCTTGTGACCTACTGGACTGGTGCCTAAAGCTGTATGGCTGATTAAAGTTAATGAAGCAGATGAAGTTGGTTATATTTTAATCTTGATGTCACTGACTGGGAGGCTCAAGCAGTGAAGCAGCTGTCCGTCACATCACTGGAGACGTGACTTTGGGCCTTAATCCTTGTTGCAGATTGATTTGACCCAGTGTTGGCCCTGTGTGTGTAAGTGTATTCAACTATGTATGCTTTGTCAGCACTTGGAAAACAGACTGGTCTGAACTACACCTACAGCGGGACTGTAAGAGATGTTTTTGGTTGCCTTCCATTTAAACAAGCATCAGTCGTGTTTGTTCAAACCACGTGTAGAAAGCAGCCTTCTTGCAGCACGCCAGGGCATTTTGACCTTGCAACATGCAATAGCAAAACATAAGGATTTAAACACTGAGAACACCACGGTGGACTTTTGTATTTGTTAAACATAACTCACATAATTGTGGAGAACTTGTTTTCACCCAACCAAAACCCAACCAACGGTGCTGTTTCTACAGGCAAGCATTCCCAAACCCACACACAGCTTGAGAAGAGCTGTTTAAAGATTTTTTGAGGTATCATTGCCCAAGTCACCTGCATCACTTAAACACTGCAGTCAGGCTGAGTATGACCACCGCTGTCCTGGATATCTAAGGTTAAATCTGGGTTAAAGGAGAAGAAGATCGAACATTAGTATGATTAATTAGCAAAAAGGAAAACACGGGACAGGCAGAAAAGGAAACGAGAAGAGAGAAAATAACTGCAAAGAGAGGAGTAAGGGAGCGTTGGGAAGGTGGTTGTATTTTTGATTGCCAGAGGAGCACCTGAGCGCTATTTAATGTTGACTCATGGGAAAAGAAACCGTGGATCCAGTGGGCTGAGGCCCCAGCTGGCAGTCCATAGGCTGCCATGTTGTGACAAGCTGCTGTGATGTGGAGAAAAACTGGAGAGAAACAGTCAGATGGACCGAGAGGGAAGCAGGAGCTGAAATTAATTTCATGATCAGAAGGATAGACAGACATAAGGACTTCTAGGCAGACTGAGAAAACAGACAGACAGACAGACAAGCAGATGGGAAGTCTGTCAGCAAGTGCAAACAGACAAACAACAAAGTGACAAATCACCGGGTGAATGGGTGGATGAATGGAGAGCTGGGTAAAGAATGTGAGAATGATAGATCAATGAAAGGATGCGAGAGAAGACAGTTTAACATGCCAAATGACAGACGAATGAGTTTAATGACAGGATGCAGTAGCACACTAACACACTGACAGACAAACAGGGTTGCAACACACACAGGTGCACCAAAATATAATTAGCCTACCATTTTTATTCAATGATTGTTGACTAAAAAATGCTGTTGATTTTCTATGCCGAGCTATTGGCACAGAAAAGTGTTTGTTCTGATCTGAAATCTGCATTTTCAGACACAACAGTGTAATTATCTTTAGAAAAAACACTTTTTTACACTGTAGATCGCCCACATGATCAGCAGTGAATATGTCATTTGCAGAGCAACTGCTGCTAGTATAGTATGCCAAAATGCAGAATTAGGAGAAAGCGTGTTTGCACTATCTTATGCTATTCATATGTATGAGCATTTGTGCTTCTGCAAAATACATCTACGGCACGTCATTGTGTGACAGTGAGGTTGTTTGTTCAGTCCAAAAAGACAGAACATGTTTGGCCGTAACAAGAGGTCACGTCTGGTGCCAAGCAAAACAAAGAGGTGTGTATGCTCTTTCTGCAAGGAAAAGCCTTTGCAACACTCTGTTGTCCACTGGATTTTGTTCAAACTTTCTGTTTTTGCACAGACCTTATAAAACTTTGCAACATGTCTGTTGTTAACATTTTGCAGAAATTGTATCAATCATCTCTCAGTTCTAATAAGGGGATCATTTGGTTATAAATATTTTTCTTGTTGAGATTTTACACTTCACAAACACTATAAAGTCAATTTCAAAGGGGTGAAATGCGAAAATAAAAATGATTATTGATGTGTGTCAATGCACCAAAGTTTTGACTTCTATACATAATTTTAGGATTATTTATATAAATCTTTTTATCAAGCTGACTGCATTTATCAATCAGTAATCAATTAATCAGTAAATATGAAAGCATTTTATATTCTCCTGCTTGTATCGGAGTATCAAAATGAGAGGGAGTCGGAGAGCTGTCCCACTGATCTTTTAACTTTATACGATCAGTCGCTCTGCTGCACTGTAAGCACAAGACACGAATGCAAGACTTCTGGAGTAAAACAGACTTAACATAGACTTACTTTGTTTACTTAAAGTTTGGTATAAACTGTTTATTGCTGAAGTATCAGTCAGTCAGGCTGCATGGGGATGCATCTCCTGACTGGCATTTCCTACCAAAGCAGCTTCACCTAAGTTTGGAAAACAAAATAAAAGAGAGCAGATTGGACAGAAATTCTGAATACAAACACACAACCCCTCCCATCCTGTTCCCTCTCGAATCCCTCCCTTCCTCGTGTAGCCCATTTCTCCCACTACAGGATGAAAATGATGCCAATATTCGAGTCTGAAAAGAAGCAGCTCCAAAACGTTGAAACTCTGTATTTGGAAATTTGACATATCGTAAAAAAGGTTTTGCAAGACTGAATACTGGCATCATTTTCATCCCATATCCCGCAGCTTTTCATTCTTCTGATACATGCAGTTGTTGGCAACAGAGGATTAGAAAGTGAAGGAGTTGATCTAGATGCTGCTGGAGTTTTGATGTCCACCATTGTTTCAAATTCTTAATGAATGAAACTGAAGAAGTAACATGAATGATTATTTGGACAGTCCCAACCAATCAGAGCAGAGATTCCA
>JAPXVT010000028.1:24941352-24955555 GCA_029823135.1 Acanthurus reversus
TTTAACATGAAGGAGAACATTCATACATTCCAACTGTTGTACTACCTTGTGTTGGACAAGGACCTTGATATCTGAAGTCTACCACAAAACAGAAAAAATTTCAAAAAGCACAAAAAGAGCACAGAAAACAAGTGTGACATCCGTTATTCAACCATGATCACATCCTCTTTCCCACATTAAACCAGTGGTTCTCCTAATACAACCCTACTTTAGACACGCTTTAGTTGCCATGAATGGTCATTATCGAGGAAAATTTTACACTGAATGCACCTTTAAAAAAGTTTGAAGTGCGTATAATTTTTTATCTGATAAGCCAATTTAAAAAATAGTGCTCCCAGCCTCACTTTACATCATGCACCTTGTTTTACAGAATAACCATGCGGTGTCACAAACTCACTCACATAATTAGCCTACTGCTGCTTTACATGGAGGCCATTATGACCGGCTGTAAACAGCCACCATGATCAGCCGCCCCTCTCATTTGTTCAGATACAGGATCCGTCATGTTTTACTGGCCTCATGTGCTTCACATACGTAGAACATGTGTGTTGTCCAGCTCCACTCGTGTTTTGTGGGAAAAAAAACCTTTGGTACCTCACATCTACTTAAGGATCATATTTAGCAGAATGAAGGTATATTATCTGCACTTTGTGCACTGGTTTGAAAACAATTACATTCAGGGAAACATCAGAGACAAAATCATTTTACTTCAGCGTAGTTCCTGTTCTTATGTTTTCTCTTGCTTATGTCCTTAAAAACATTTTCCAAACATATGTGATTGTTTTTAGGTTTTCTTTTTTCACTGTCATTGAATCATAACATATTTTCCAACTTATTAACATCATCTGAAGTTTATGAAACTAAAAATGTTGTTTGACTGCGGTGACAACAGTTTCTCAGAAGTTACTATACTGAATATTTATAATACTTTAACATACTGCATCATCGTAACAGAATAATTCATTGCTTCATAATGATTAATCATAACATGGCACTTTTCTTTTTCCCAGTTGCTTTGAAACTTACCACTCGAGAACTTATTGCCCCTGCTTGAGTTGATCCATCAAAACTATACTGAATGCCAAATTACAATCAGGCCAGCGGTGCATTTACAGACTTGACTCAACAACAGGGACGTTTAGAGACCATGCACCCTCCCTCATGCTCATACTTCAATCCCCCAGTTGTTGTTGTTCTTATTGTGCTTAACTTTATTTTATTTTCTACAGCTGCTGCAGATCACATTAGTTTGATTTACACTGTGTAGAGCACACATGTACTGTCCTACTCTGGTCATTAGCAGGAAATGAGTTTTGGCTTCAATTGTAAAACCAGCTCTTGAATCCTGCTGTTTTATGGATCCTGGCGGTTTTTATATGACTTTTCTTTCAAACATGGAATGAATTGTGTGTGAATAATCAACATTTGTTAATTTTTAGAGTCTCCAGCCTCTGGGAGTGGAGATTCTTTCCCTTTAATAGGTTATTATGACAATGTGTGTATCAAATTTAACAGAATGGGAGCTGTGACAGATATTTGTGTTTTTTATAAACATCACAGCCCTGTTTGGGGTGTCTGACTTCTACAAATGTCTTAATCTCCTGAGGAGTATGTCACTTCTGGGGGAGAGTGGACAGTGACAGCCTTACATCTGTTCATCTAGCCTATTAGGCATACTACATGTCTAAGAAAACTCTGGATTTAGGTGTATTGGACGGCAGCGACTGCAATATTTCAAAATACGTTGGATGTATCTCCATAAAAGATTACATACATAGTCATGGTCCCTTAAAGGATTAATCTGGCTTCAGTGACTCCTTGTCTTTTATTCAGCAACATCAAGTCAAAATTGTATTTTGTCAAATACTTTTAGATGTCCAAGGCTGTGCTTTGTGTCTATCTAGTACTGTTAATTGGCAAATGCTAGCATGCTAGCTTGTTAAACTAAGATGCTGACATATGTGCTAATCTTGCATGTTAGCACTGTCACTGTGGGTATGAAAGTATGCTAACATTAGCACTTTGCACCATTGCAAGGTGCTAGCAGTACCGCAGATTTTTAGTTTTATTCAGACAAAGGATAGGTCCAAGTTTTGTTTGTTGGTGGAAGTTGCTCTTGGCTCAGGTTGTATCAGTTAGTTTCCGTGTACGCAGTTATACATACAATTTTGACATACTGTGAATTATACCTCCTTTGCAACTAATCCGTAGATCAACCCTAAACAATGCGGAAAGGGGCTACATTCAGGAGTGATTCTTTAAAAGTGTTCCAAGTGCTCCAGCATGATATTATGTGGTGCATTTGACAGAGTAGAGGCATCGGTCTTGTGTCTCAATGTTTGGAACATCTGAGAAGCTATTTGTTGACTGTTAAAACCACCCTGTCTCAACAGTTCCTGAAATCAACAACCGACCATCAGCCACTGGGAACTCTAGCGGAACGGATCTGGCCAACACTGAGGTTTGCTGGAAGAGAAAAAGAGTCCTAATTTTTTTCACTGGATGGAAAAATGTCTTCATTAATTTGCTTCATAAAAAGACTAATTCTCCTTTCAGTGCGGTTCGCCGGGGTTGTTCCGCCTGGGTGAGAAACGCAGGGGTAAATTGTACTTTCACACATGTTTTAATTCAGGGTCTTTCCATTAGTGCCTCTTAGATTGAGAGGAAATTGTTCACTAGAAAAATAAAGCTCAGGCCATCTGCCTTCTTTCAACTTTCTATAGCGAGTAATGTTGAATTTTTTTTTCGATGGCTGTTACTGGACCATATGTTCTGTAAAAAGTCAACAAAATGATTTACAGTATTTGCATGAATAACTAGATTTTTCTGAGAGATACAGCTATGCAAACTTTCCATAGTGATTGTGCTCTATATCTCTCACACATACTCACATCTACTCTCACGCAGGTTCTCTTTGAGGGGGATGCCTGACACGGGTCCCTGCAGAGCTGAACGATCACAGGACAAAAGTCGAGGGCAGACAGGCTGCCTGGTGTAAAGAAAGAGCAGAAAGGATTTTATCAGAGAGGAAGAAAATAGACTCCCCATGCAGATTAATAAAATAACCCCAAGGTTCTTTTATACACACACTGATCTGCACCCCCTCCTGCTCCCCTGTGACAAATAATGCACACACACACACGCATACAAAGAATATCTGGGGTCTGCCTCACCTGTTGCCTGGCAACAACTGATGGGAAAAAAAGCTGGTGGTGCTCTGATGATTAAAATTTCCTGGGTAGTTGTGTTTGATCCCCACTACGCTGTCATTGTCTCTCCACAGCTTCATAAGAAACCCAACACTGGGGTAGCAAGAGAGGGAAGAGAATATAAACTTTCTCACTCTTGTCAAGGGGTGGCTGGCTTTGCTCACCGACTTTTTCTCTAATTTTTTGAGGATAAAAAAGCCAAACCCAACCACCCAACTCAAGTGAACTCAGGAGTTTCCTTACTCCCCCCCACTCCTGTAAATACTAGTCACACTGACGACATACTGGTCAGTCACGTTTTTCAAAGAGAGGCTAAAAAGAGGAGGAAATGCATCAATTGAGGTCACGGTGAGGGTCAGGCACAGAGAGCGGTGGCCTTTCTTAACAGTCCTGTGCTCAGTTTATTTAAAGTGTTGCTGTCGAGAGGGAGAGGGAAGTGGAGACACCGCTTTGGAAGGAATGTGTAGTTAATGCCACGCTCATGGCCAAATTAGTCAGGCCTGCTGAGGGGATTCCTCCTTGGGTCACTTCCACACTGAAGCACAGCACACACACACAGTATGTCACTACAGTACATCACACTCACATAAAGCAGATATTTCTGTGCTTGCACATTTGAATACACATCCATAGTTTAAAAAAAAAACAAAAAAAAAAACCAGGGTGAATCTCACAAGAACTCTAGTGTAGAAAACAAGACTCTTCACAAAATATTTAGGCTTGTTTTGAAATGCATGTATTTGCTTGATGAACAAAAGATGGATGAGAAGATTGATGCTGCTGTCATATCTGTACAATAAAGCTACAGCCAGCAGCTGGTTGGCTTAGCTTAGCATAAATACTGGTCAGAGAGAAATAGCCAGTCTGGCTATGTCGAATGACAGCCACAGTAAACCACAGTGTAAAACAGAAATTGGTAGTTTTACATGCCAAACCACTGATTGGCACAGTGCAGTGACTTTCTGGAAGCTCTGCTTGTTGCCAAAGCAACACGGTGACAACAACACCACAGAAAAGCACAGCTTCCTGCAGTTTTTGTACAGATTGCACAAAAAACATGTAACTTCTTCATTCACGAGTTTTAGATATGCTGGTGGACAGACCTTGTTACATTTGAAAAGACCCTGGCTATCTGTTTCCATTATTTATTTCTTATTTATTCCATTATTATTTTAAAGCTAAGTTAAACAACAGTACCTGTCTACTGGTTGTAGGTTCATATCAAAGGACACAAATAGGAGAAATACCAAAAAGCAAATTTCCCAAGATGTTAGATAATGTGAGGTCTATTTGTCCATATTTGAGGATAATATAGGTCAAGATCAGTGGTAGTGACCACTCTTCAACACTTACACACACACACACACATACACACAGAGAACCCTTCTCATTTGACCTTCTCTTTACAAAACTGTGACCTGCTTTTCCTCTGTGTGTGCAGCTGACTGCTCTTGCTCACACTGATTATCTGTCCTTGACTACCTTCTCAATCCCTATTACTCTGAAATGATCCCCTCAATCACCCCAGTATACACACAGAAATGCAGCCCCACACATACACACACACACACACACACACACACATTTAAGGTGAGGTTGCCCCACAATACACGCACCTGTCTTATCCTTGGTTATATTAATCTAATCCCCCCTGTCTGTGTGTATAATAGAATTTCAAGAATCAATAATTATTTATTAGAACTTGACTAGATCCTGTATTTATGTATGTGTTTGTGCTTACACAAGTCTATTTTCATAACATTGTACACCCTGTGCTGCCCCGTGTCCCCGTCTCTCTCTGCTTGCTTCATGCTGAGAGAATGTACAGGATTGCCACTGGGATATCTGCAGCTTTAATAGATGCAACGTCAGAAAAACCTGCATATAAGGCCACAGACTGGGCCGCTATGTTTTCACAGACCCCAGTGAGGAACGCGCTATCAATTGCTGTCCACACTGAACCCGGCCTAATTCATTAGTCGATGACAGGACAGTGGATCAACACTGTCACTGTCATCTGGGAATTTTATGAGTCATAGTCCAGGGAATGAACAGTTTGGAGATCACAGGCAGAAGCTTTGTGTTGTAGTGGTATGTTTGCTTCTCTGATGCGGCTGAGGATTAAGAGCATGATTTTCTTAATAAGGTCGAGGTAAATGGAATTATGCAATGTCATATGAATGTAACAAAGTGGACATCTGCTTAACTGAATGGTATTTGTAGCTTTAAGTGGGGATTTATAAGAGTAATTAGCTTCTGATTCACATTGAACTCCTCAAGCCGTGACATTCTCCTCAAAGGTGCCCCGTGAGTCCCTGTAAAGAAACAAATGTTTTGTTACGTTATGTTTACATTTAGTATTACTCACTAGAATACTTTGTGTGTATCCTTGAGGTCAAACAAACATGTCGAGTGCATTTCCTACCTCATAAAACATTTGCAGAGCATTGTTTACAGTCGTGTTTACTAGCTGGCACCTCTCTGCCCTTGTTGGAGTGTTAAACAAAATGGGGACCCAGTCTTAAAAATGGCACTGTTGCCTCACAGCAAGAAGGGTTGTTCGTATCCGGGTCCTTTCGCCTAACAGCAAGAAGGTCCTGGGATGAATATCCAGCTAGGGTCAGACTTTTATGTGTGGAATTTCAATGTTCTCCCCATGTCTGTGTGGGTTCTCTCTGGGTAGGCCAGCATCATCCCACAGTCCAAAGACATGCAGGTTACGTTAATGGGTGACTCTAAATCACCCGTAGGGCTGAATGTGAGCGTGAATAGTTGTTTGTTTATATGTCAGCCCTATTAACTGCTGACTTGTCCAGGTTGTACCCCTCCCTCGCCCAATGTTACCTGGGATTGGCTCAAGTCTCCTGCGACCCTGCAAAAAATAAGCAGTTACAGAAATAAATGAATGAATAGTAAAAGCATGCCAAGCAGCGAGGTCAGAAGAAGGAGAAAGTACAGTATTTGCAACGGAGTTAAAACATCATTCTTGATTTTTCTCATGCAGTGAAATTTTCCTTTGTCACTCCACATCAGTCATATGCAATGTTCTCGTGTCTAAATTGGGAAATAAAAATCAGAAAGATGCCACAGAACTCTGTTTCGGGTTCTTTTTAATTTGTGCCAGACTTGTGTCAGCATGGATGATGCCACACAAGCCATCTCATGCCTACTCAAAGCCGAAATTAGAGCGAGTCTAAAATAGGACTAAATGTGGAATCAGAAAAAAAAGCAAAGAAAAAAAAAGTTGTAGTGTGCATCCATCCTTGGTCAGGAGGGTTTATGCACCTGCCCGACTTCATTTACAGGTGTCGACTGATTCTCTCACTGGACGGTCACAGGGACTGACCAAGTGACCTTAACCTTCCGCACCCCAATGCCACATACACATGCGCACACACTCATACACACATACACACACATACATGCACACACACACACACACACTCCTACTCTCAGGGGATGGTGGGGCTAGTTCAGACTGGGACACAAAGACGAGCATTATTCTTTGACATCCCTTACACCAAACTGCTGGGACTGAGGAGGAGGAGAGAGATTTCATAATTTTTCATAACATTTCATCATGATTTTTCACAAATTTTCTTGCTTTGCAAAAACATCCTAATTTAACATGCATGAGCAAACATGTCGTATGAAATATCATTGTCTGTCACAGTCTGATATAGGCGTTACAGTGCTTTTGTTCAAATATAAACTGAAAAAAAAATGGCATGACATCTTTGAGTTGCACATGAGAGTCCCGTGCAGAACTAATGCATCACTTTATACCTTAGGTTAAGTTTCTATCCAGCAGTCTGCCTCAGCGGAGGTGAAAGGGGTGAAAGCAATACATCAATCTCTGTTATGTTTTACTGTCCTGTTCCTGAGTTAGCACAGGGCAAACAAGGAAGTATTGCCATAAAGACAGAGCCCACAGCATGTTTGTATTGCTTTCCTCAGAGCAGTGACTGATGAAAGACCAGAAGCCGCAGCGAGGAGAAGCGCAGAACTCGTGCATATTGTTTCCCCCAAACATCAACACACTTGCAGACAAATGAGGTTTCAGCCCCCACTTTACCCTGTTCTGTTACAGAGGCTGCAATATACTACACATAGAGGTTTGCATTTAAGACCAATTCTCACCGAAAGTCCTAACCCAGCCGACTGAGGCTGATGGATAAATTAGGCCTGTTATTATTTGGGGAAATAAGTCCTAAATTCTCCTTGCATGCCATTTTTAACATATTTTACATTTTTAAAGGCTATTTTCTCTTAATCTTCCCCCCAGTCTAGAACAATACAAAGAACATCATATGTGGACTTGGCAGGGAAAGTTCAAGTGCTCGACTTTACAGCAGCTCTCTGATGCCCATCCTAGTCTGTTATGACAATGTGCCTCAAGCTTTTATGGAACTAACTCCCTCTAGAGGTAATGAGATGAGATGCTGCTGCTTCTGTGGCTGATGTCAACTGGGGGGGTTGCTCTAGTTGCACCAAACCGTCACAGCCACTGTAACGAAAGGGAAAAAAACGATTGCACTGGAATAGAAAGTGATTCAACCGTCTTGCAGCTCTCCCCTCCGCTGCCATATGCTCAGGATATCTGGTGCATGAATCAGTTTTGTGCCGGTACACTGCTACATCTTAAGGTGTGTTTTTTGCAGATCAATCTCAAATGTCATTTCTGAAATTAAATAGAAAACTAATTGCAGTCTGACTGTACAGCCACATCAGTCGAACAGCTTAATGTTTTACTGAAAGAACCATTTTTCCTGATTTAGAAACAGATACACAAATATACCCTATGAGAAATCCACATTAGAAGACAGTCACTTAAAGCAAGTAAAGTTTGTGCCAATCTCACATGGACATGGTGAATATATTATAATCTCAGTTAGCAGAAGAAATTTATCACCTCTGTCTCTGAACACAGTCTGGAACAAACATTTGAAAGCAGTGAAAGGGGGAAGAATTCAAGGAGAGCGCAAAAAGACATCTGGGTTAACACCTGCTGTCATAACTTTTCTTTTTTGTTCAGCACTGATGTACCCCAGAATGCGATGAACCAAACTAGAATTAATTTCAAGGACTTTAATGATTCTAATGCAATTTAAACAAGTGCTAATCTCTGTTAACTTTAAATGAGATTTTTCAAACATAGAACTCAAAGGGGAAAACTCGTTTTGTCAGTTTGAAAAGAGGAGTTGGGTAACAAGTGAGTTCAAAGTTACATCATTTTAACATTTCAGGTCATGTTAAACGATGTGCACGGACAGGAATCAGAGAGAAGCTACAGTACGCGTTTCTAAACCCTGGCTAAAATAACTTCAGCATGTCCTCTCTCTCTCTCTCTCTCTCTCTCTCTCTCTCTCTCTCTGACGCGGGGGGCTTGCCCTCTAAATAAACTTTGGAGCTCATAGGGGGAGAGTGAGAGACAGAGAGACAGCAGAGGGCTGAAGTCATCAGCCGGCCGGCAGGAGGGGAGTGAATGGGTCCTGCACGCAAAGCAGAAAAGCGCTGAAACTGCGGAGATTTATTTTGGTTCAGTTGCCTGCGCCGTCAGCGAGCCAGAGGAGGTTTGCGTTTGACAACCAAATGAACTAACAGATTTTTTTTGCTGTTACCTGCTTTTGTCGTGCGTTGGCTTTTACTTTTTTGTGCTTTAGCTGATGCTGAGATGAAGTCGAGAACCTCGGCGCTCCTGGCACATTAGGGTGTCCACACATACCGGGACGCACGGCGCATCTCCAGGGTGTCCACTAAAAAGAGACGGGGAGAGGGGAGAGAAAGGTCAATCTGGAGTTCTGCGTAGATCTATCTATGGATGTTATGTCTCAAACTTTTTAAGAGTCATGTTAGTCATACATAACAACACTAATCATCTTTTCGACCGACACTAATGATTGATTTTGCGTTCCTCCTGCGCGCACCGGGCGAGAATCGAGCTTTTTTCAATATTCATTTGTTTTTTGATTTTTTGGAGGGAATGTTCTTTATAACAGCACGGATAGCGGAGCCCTGACTCAGTCTGGCTTTCTTGGCACATATGACTATCCTATCCAGGATGTTACAGTCTAAACGGCCCAGGCATCATTGGGCCACCGTACACTTTTTCCACCACATATCACCACATAGCTGGGGGTCCTGCTGTGTCTAGGAATTATCAACCATCCACACTCTGCCTCCGTTTGGGGGGAAGAACACGGAATTTTATCCAAAAAGTGATTTGGTGAACATTGACATTGGCTTTACGAGTCTCATCTCTGGGCTACTATGCAATTACAACTGATCTCCTTTGTTTTGATCATCTTGCACTGCATGGATTACACTGGTTGTCAGCAGCACAGCAGCTCCAGGCATCGGCAACATAAACGTGAGTAGGTTAAAGCAGGTAACGCCTGCATTCTACATCTTGTCCCAGAAAAACACACAAAAACTGAAAATTCAATATTCACTTTGTCCTAAGTATGTAAATTAATGACTGGCTCATTGTTATTAAAATTTGTGGACTGGTAGGCTACCTGCAGGTCATCAAAGGCGCAAAACTGGGTCCATTTTCCCTCTTCCACTTGTGTTTTTCATGACAATATAAATTGCATAGGCTGTTTTTTCTCCCTCAATTATATAGTTAACATAAAAAATGGTCCAAACTTTTGGCAGATTATAAAAGTGATTGTACTGATCTTCCAGATTATCACTGAATATTATATAATAGCCTATTATCTCCAATTCCCCTATAAAACCCTATAATTTTCTGCATTATGAGGTTTATGCAGTCCAGCTGTGCTGTTCAATAAAAGGGAGCGTTACTATTAAACCGGTGGTTTCGGCAAATTGCAGCGCATGCTCCCGCCTAAAAACTCTTGGTTCATGATATCTTCAGCCATTTCACCATCCTTAGTCCACTTTTAATGCGTTTCCTTTGAACCTTAATTGGATGAATTAATTGTTCCGCCCGTCACCTGGAGGCTTCAGTCGCGGCTCTCGCGCGGTCTCCTGGTTCCCGTCGCTCTCTAGCGGTCAGAGCAGCAGACTTCAAGCACGGAGTGAGCCGCCCGGGCATCAGGGCTGATCACCGTTCAAATGGACAGTCACAGCTTTACTTCCCATATTTGCTGAAGTAACTTGCATCTTTACTTAGTTTCCTCACACCGTCTCATCAGAGTATTCATGGGCAAAAGTCTCCTCTCTGTTGACTCAGAAAAGGTTCACATTCGTGCCAGTCAGAAATCTAACTCCCTATCACAATTTCTCATCGTGTCCCATCTTGTTCTTATTATTTATAAAAATATGAGTCCATGCAAATTTGACAGCAAACACCAGAGACGCTATATACTGAAAAGACACTTAAGCCTGATGGTATCTGCTCTGCCATATATCTCCCCAGTGTCCAACATTATGTCTCATCTCTTGAGTTATGACAAACTTTATAAAATAAGTACCAATGAAGTGTATATTTCTTTTCTTCCTATGCATACTTTATCACTGAGGTTCTCCAGATGTGCTCTGTGACTAAGAGAAAAGCAGTGATAACTGGAATATTCGGCGTGGCTGAAACTCTGTGATCGACAATAATGGCCCTTTAAAGTGATGTTTTTATCCTTGCCACCTGGGGCTTTAACTCCTCTATGCTTCTCCATCTCATTTAATCACAGAGCTTAGATCTGTTGTCCAGAGCAGAGGCAGGACAGAGTTTGTTTGTTGTTAATTTTTTTTCCCTCATGACCACCAAAGTGGAGGGTTTTTTTAAAGCAGCATCTGGGGTTAACGGTGTGTTTATTATGTAGTTTTAAAAGGGGTCCCGGGGGTCACTGTTGCGCTTGGCAGTTCTGTTCAGGGTAGTTTAGGTAAGACTTGTCGAACTAAGCGTGGCTCGTTTTCCTTCTCAGCCAAATAATGCAGCCTGTACAGATCTTACTTAAGCTGCAGCAAAGTGACATATATTGACATTGGACATGAATCATCAGAAATGCATGTGCTATATGTAATAGGTTGATTATTCTTGCTTAAATTTGTTTTTGTGCCGTACTATCAGATACACAGACATGGTAGTGTCTGCTTAGACCCTGCGCTGCATCAGGACACACAGATTCTCTCTCCCTAAATGTTTATTTCCCCTTAAACAATATTAAAGAGCCTCTCAACACAGTGTGAAGGGGGGCTGGAGCCTCTAATGAAAGTACCGGTTGAGCCTTCAAACCATGTTAAAATTGTGCTTTTTTTAAAATTTGAATTATTTAAATTAGCTCTAGTTTGCTGAAAATGTGTTGTATGGACTGCAAATAATCAAAACAATTCATAAAGAGTGCATCAACCTACTCCACCATGATGCAACTCAGTCATGACACAGTAATTCATTTTTGTTGAAACTGAATTTTACGTTCATCGGTGAGAAGTAAATGTCTGCCTTTCCGGACTGACTCAGTACCCATTAATTGGCAAATGCTTCTAAGAATCTAAACTTCCTCCAAGGATGCAGATATCTGACTCTTCCAGAGATATCAGGCAGGATGAAGGGATTAGCTGGTGAAGGGTTGAACGAGTACAGACTTCAGAGGGAAAGAAGGGGGTAGGAGTCAGTTGGGAGTCAATGACCATTGAGTCAACTGGCCAAAAATTACCATGCAGAGACTGAACCCAAGCACCAAGCTTCCTGTCTGTGATGATGCATCCAACAATGAAGGCATGTGGGTGCTAACATTGCTAATTATACAGTATATGATCAGCTCGCTGGAAGGTGGTTGATTAAGGTCTTCGTTTACAACATGAGTTACAGATTCTAAAAGAGAAATCAGGTATCTGATGAAATCCTATAAAGAAGACTTATTATACTCAAGGCAAAATGTTTGTTTGCATGTTACTTAACTATTTTGTTGCACAATTCTATTTTCTCCATGAACCATCTGTGTTTGTGTGTGCAGGCATGTGAATGTGTTTATTCATATGTGACTTTGTTGGTATGTTATGCAAGATACCACTGTCCAACTGAGGTTTTGTTGGTGCAAGTGCGAGGGCAAGGCCAAATTCCTGCGCCTTAAGACTTCTGTGAATCAGGGCAGCTTGGCAGGAACACATGTGGGCAAATGGACAGCAGTTGTAAAGATTGTCGAGATATTTCAAACAACGTAACTGTGATGTATGGTAAACTTAGGGAAGACGGAAGAGGGTCAGGTTAAACCTGTGGCATAGGATGTCAAGGTTGGAGAGGAAGACGAATATCTTACAGGAGTTGCTTTTGATTTGCATACCATGTGTAACTACAGCAACATTATCCAAACAATGCCTGTAGGAATGGCGCATTGATGCAGCGTGGATGCACAAGCAAGTAAACATGGAGCTTCTTGCCTATGTCTTTACTTGTGTCACAGTCACAGGGGTCTTTAAGTGGGCTGTTAGAGTTGATTTTCTCAGTCTGTATAGCACTTATTTAACCTATTTAACTGCAGCATGGTATTTTTAGCACAGACATTGAAGGTTGATTGCTGAGTTCATAGTTTGTTGCACCCTGAGAACTAGACTAGACAATCATCTGCAGATTCCATGGGGCGTTGCTGCTTCACATAGCGGCTGCAACCTTGCTGCCAGACCTGATCGTGGCCTCCCAAGACGATGCTTTCGATTCCGCTGGATTCCCTCCAGCACGTTTCAGACGCAGCCCAGCTAAGCGGCACTCTGTGGAGAAAAGATTGGCTCAAAAATGACAGAATATGTGGGCTAACCTGGAAGTTAGCATTGCCGTGGTTCCCCTAAACAAAAAATCAAATGGATTTTTCCATTGCAATTGTGAGCTTTGTGGCAAACTAACATTTGGGATACTTACAGGTCCTAGTCAACAAGATAATCTTCACCAAAAAAAACACCAATATTATGCTTTTTGAAGCATTAATGTAATTTCCAGTAGTATAAAGCAGACTTCAGTCTCTAAACAAACACCACAGTTGCATTACTTCAGTGTCACCACCACTAAGCTTCCAACTACATGATAGTAATACAAAACTAACTCAACAGGGCTGTAAAAGCATTCTAGTGATTGTATATGTTTGTGTTTGGCAAGATGACATTTAACACCCCTGATAACCTCCTAAGTCTCATCGAGCTACTTGTTAGCAACAGCATTTGACACTTGAATGCTGTAAAAATCTTGAGTGAGTTCTTTATTGATGCATTTTTAAGCTCGTGTTGACCACAGACCTTGCAGTATTTTAAGTATCTCACTAAAACTCTATTTAAAAAAAAAAAAAGAAATTGGAAGGGAACCAAAAGTACAACAATGCTAATTTATTTCCCTGGTTTTAGTTCAGGTTCTCATTCCTGTGGGACTCCTTATGCAGCAGTTCTCATTTTGGAAGAAGCCATCAGACACAGGATGGAGATTCTGATCAATTTTCATTTTTTAAAAAAAGAAAGAAACTAACTACATAGCCTGCTTACTCACATTAGAAGTGTGAAAATCAATTTTAAAAAAATGGCCATATCAACAAAATCCGAGCAAGTCAAAAGGTAAAACACTCCTTCCAAAACACTCTTGGTGAGAGTTGAAGTTCTGTAGAGTAGGGAGAGAAACCGTGTTGGAGATGCGGTCATAAAGTCATGCCAGGTGGAATCAAGCAGTCAGCTAGCTTTCTCCAAAACTGCTCACCCCAACTTATAACTAATTTCATCAGGACAGTTTAGTTGTTTCTGAAACGTTAGAACCACAAGCTAAAAAAAATCTCCCTTCAACTCCCTGACAACACAGATCCTGCCATGTGTGTTCAGTGGTGTTCTCTTAGAGCAACACACACCCTCATCCAACCACCAACCCCGCTTTTTGCTGCTGTTCTTGTGCACCAAGTGCAGTCAGAGACTGAAAAGAATGATATACAAGTTTTAGCTGAGCAAGAGATCATACCGAATTTGTCTTTGTCTCTAATACAGTCGTTAGTTTCTTAAGACTTGAAGCCCTAAAATTTTCTCATCTTTGAATTCCACAATGTGTAACCAGCATCATTTATGTA
>JAPXVT010000028.1:25091861-25110862 GCA_029823135.1 Acanthurus reversus
CTGCGTGTTAGAGAGAGCCTGTGATCATGACTGGCAGTAGAGAGACAACAGTGAAGGAAAGAGACGGCGGGGCCAGAGACAAGAGCTGAGATGCTAATGAGTGTCACATCGATGAGGGCACGCCAAGAGAAGTTAGGAATGGGGTCAGCTCCACATCCTGCCTTCCAGTATCTCTGCCTGCGGCTCAAACTCCAATTTTCACTGCTTTCATTTGTTTGCTCTCTCTCTTTGCGTTTGTCTTTCCTTTCTTCTGCTTCACTGTGGCCATTCTTTCCTTTACTTCTCCGCTCAATGGGACACTATTCATCTGTTACTCCTGTGGAAGTCTCTCTCTTCTCTTGGTCTCTCCAAACTCCACAGTTCCTCTACATTCTGGACTAAAATCTTTGCCTTGTAAAGAAATTGAAGCCAGGATTAAATGCAGCTCCTTCAAAGCCAGTATGTGCTACACAAATGATAGTCTGGTACGGGGTTTTCAGAAAATGTGTGTAAGCGCAACAGCTTGTACTCGCCTTAAAGTATTCTGTTTGTCTGATCTATTGCATGCCCTGCTGCCCATAGCCTAAGCTATAGCGGGTTCTTTTTTCTGACGCAAAATGGAGAAAACTGACACGCCACACTGACCAATAACCACAACACCAAATCATTTTAAAAGTAATGTGAATAAGCACTTTAAATCTGTAAAACAGATGGGAAAAGCATGTCTCAAAGTAAAGCTCTCTGCTGTCTTTGAAAAATGTAGCTGCAATGCAATGTCATTGCGCCAGCGGAGCATTTTTATTGATCTGAATGTTAATGGCGCAATATAAATCAGTATTTAGCTACACTAGTTGAGTCTGAATAAATCCTAACAGATAGTTTTCAACATACAAAATGAGTGTTTCCATTACATGCCACTCTACACTTCTGCTCCACTACAGTTCAAATAAAAATATGTACACCTTCCTTCTCTACATTTGCTTGACATTTAAAGTTTGTTAGCTAAATATGAATTAGCTTAGCCTGGTGGCTGGCAGCAGAGGCAAACAGCTGCACCTAGCTTTCTTCATCCATTCATTCATTCATTCCATTCATAAAACACTATCTTTTCTTAATAATTCAAACTGTCTGACAAAAACAAAAATGTAAGGACAGACACTTGTGGTTTTAGTGATGTAGGAAGTAACTTTATGTGCTATTACTGTTTTCTGGGGAACAGCAGTGACTTCCCTGAGCCTTGATATCACAGTAAGCTCCCCGGACAATAGCGGACAGGCTCTACAAATGAAAGCTGGGCAGATAGATTAACTGTTGTATCAAGTAAGTTTCTATCTTTGAACACAGCCCAGCAAAATGTTCCTCTTGCTCTAGTGCTAAGCTAACTGGCTCCCAGAGTGTTTATCTTCTCATCTCACTTCTGGAAAGAATGCAAGAAAAAAAAAAAGTCTCACATCTCCCAAAATGTCCCTCTGTCATTTGTCCATATTACAGTAGTAGAAAGCAGTACTGTTTCTCTGCATGGACACTACCTCACACCCACAAAGTGCCAGGCGGGTGGCATTCATCTGGGTGGGCGACACCAACGTGTCCAAAATCTCTCTGCAGCCCACTGCTCCATTGAGCTGCACAGAGGAGCTTAAGAGGAAAGAAAGCAGTGCTAATCATTACCCACACCCTCACCCACCATCCTTCCCTTTCCTCTTTGCTCCCTCCCACCTCCTTCTTCTCATTAAAATAAGTCTGAGAAAGCTAGCCTGCATACTGATGCATTGTTAAGCACTCTTAATTGAACTTGAGGATTCTTAATGTGCCATCATTCAAATGCTTAGCCTGTGTGCTCTCTGCTGCTTAGTCCGAATTGCCCTCTGTGTTGCATTTATCTCCACCTCCTCCTCTGCACGTCCATTCAGCTTCTGGTGGAAGGGAGGCAGGGCTCTGTGGCAGATTTGTAATGTGTGGGCATGGAGGAAAAGGACATTGACCCTGTCTACAACAGAGGGAACAAAAGTGTTCACTTGGTGCCAGCTGGGAGTTTCATCATCAGCCAGGAGAGAGAGAGATGGGAAAAGTGAGAAAGCAGGAGAGAAAGAAAGCAGTGGGAAAGAGCAACAGAGTGAAAAAAAAAAGTTATTGGACTAGATGGGGCAGAGTGACATCAATAGCATCCCAAGCAGGGCCACAAATTACCCGGGTGAGAGGCGGCACAGCATGGGAGCCGACAGCTGGGGCCCCGCGCGCAATGCCACCAGGGGATTAGCGGGGTTTCAGGATCTGACACAGAGGGGATGAGCGTCATGGGCAGAATAAAGAGCAACGCAGGGATTAGAGAGCTTCCCGACACTCCACCAACACTCATGAGGGGCTTAAAGGGCTATAGATATCATTAATGAACGGACAGAGAGAGCGAGACAGAGGGAGAGAGGGGTGTCTTTTTTGCTTTTATTCCGCCTGACCCCCCCTACATTGCCACTCAGATTTTTAATGATCATACATTCCACGTGCATACATTAAAAATCAATGAGAGTCGGGCCAAAGAGGCAAACTGCCCGTGTGTTGATCATTCAGCATAACACACAGCATGGCAGACAGAGATGGCCGGCACTGACTGGTGTATGTGCAATTCATGCCACCCTCTGAAGATTAGGTCTGAATTATTCATCTGAAAGTCGTGGTGAAAATGCCAAACATTTATTTGAATATTTGCACATTCTTTTGTGCGTGCATGGGAACAATAGGATGGTAGTCATTGTCGCGTGCATGTGTGTGTGCCGCTGGGATACATGCAGGTGTCGAGTTGTGCATTCAGATGCCGTGTATGAGGTGATTTGCGGGGCCACAAAGACTGTGTTTTGTTTTATAAAAAGGAAATTGCTGAGTTTTCTGTATAAACCCACCATGCCTTCAGATAGGCACAGCCTCACCAGCCTGTCTGCACAAACACTGCAGGGATTTGGCATCAAGATAACCTTTGTACGTGTCGCTTGCAACACACTAACATTGGACAAGTTAATGGATCCAAAATGATTTTGGGACGTGCCACACAAGAGTGAAAACACGCAGAATATCAACACGATCTTGGAACTTAAAAATGCTCCTGCTTAGCCTTTTTTATGATAATGGCATTGCCTCTGAGCCAAGTGGGATATCCTGGAAAGGAAGGCACGGAGAGATAAGTCTGAATGTTGTTTAGTAGTTATCATTTTCCCCGACCTCCCCCTCCTCCTCCTCCTCCTCCTCACCAGAGCTATGTGTGTAGCACTAATGGAGTCTTTATCACGAAAGTGTTAACTAGGACTACTTATCGCTGTTTCGCTGCAGCAGATCAAGAGCACAACTTGACTTGCTGAAGGGGCAGAATGCTCTTTAATAAACTTCAGTCAAAGTTTAATGAAAGAAAATTTATGTCCACGGTAAGGCCTCAGCTTGCTCCTTCAGCAGCATCTCTCACATCTGTGGGTACGGGATGACTGTTTTGGGATGGAGAGCGCTGTGTAAAATGTGAACTCATGACGGAGCTCTGTTTGTGGACTTGTGTGTGTGTCGACCCCTCAAAAAAAGATGGATACATGTGGTGTGTTGTGTGGAGCCTTTCTGCTTTTTTTTTTCTTCTTCCCCTCCATGCACTCAGTGTGTTCAAACAACTCACATCCAAGTTATTTGGAAATGAATGTCCCTGCCTCCCACTGTGTGTGCAAAGACCTGCTGTTGTCAGAGAAACCACACCTTGTCCTTGCAAGCAATATCCCACCATTGTCCTTCAAGGTCCCCTGAGATCCCCAGGAAGGGTGTGTGCGTCTGTGTGCCTCTTCGTTTCCTCACTTTTGGATGAAAAAAGAGTGGATAACTAGTTGTAATAATCTTAAGGAAAAAACAAAACCTAATGTGTATCTTGTATCCTGATTGATGCAACACAGAAGAGCCCTGCACAATTTTTGTGCTTCTGTACTTCTGTTGCAGCTGCATCGCACATCACAGTATTGCTGGTGACAAGCGCGTAGGAGAAAAAAAGGGACTTGTCGACAACTTAGGTAACAAGATGAAACTCTCACAAGTGAAGCATTGCAATACCAATAAAACAGTTTCCTGTAATTGCTGTAAATGATGACAGCGTGGGCGATTGTTCAGAAAAGTTGCCATTCAAAAGCCTGTAACAAGGTGTAGAAATATAAATGTAGCTTGATTGCGTCTTTGTTGTTAACATACTGTTAAAAATAGATTAGGAGCTTTTGTTGACAATAAATCTCAAACTCAGATCTTTTGAGGCATTCGAATGGCTTCAGAGCAAACACAGCAGCTCAGGAAGGCAGTGGTGTAGCCATTAATACCTCCCCTTCTCAGATTGAGATTTTAATCATAAGCTACAGTATTTCTGATTGATGTGTATGTGCGTGTATGTGAGTGTATGTGAGTTTGTGCGTGTGTTTGACTTGTGAATACACACATACATCCATACACAGGGGGGGTTGTAATACATCTTCGTAATTAGTCTCATAATTATAAGGCAATAAACTGCAGTACACATGGGAAACTGATCCATCTCTGGGATACTGCAATTACCCTGCTAAGATGTGTTGCTGTGACAAATCTCCAGTAGCAATGTGGAGCTCTGCACTGCTCCACCGAAAACAACATGCAGAACACACGATTAGCTTAGGTTTGTGTTTACAAATGCAGGAGAGGTGTAAAAAATGTCAAGACAAAGGGTTTCCATGGTTTATTTGGCTGGTTTCATTTAGTAGGCACGGCCTCAGAACCAAGTAATTTCCCATATTTGATTTAAAATTCCACTCCTGTTGCCATGTCTTCTTTCTCTCCACATTTTTTTCCCAAGGCTGTCTAGACTGTTCAATCCCAAGTCTTCAAATGCTCGTCTTCGAGTTCTCCTGCATTCTGGTCGATGTGGTGATATCGCACCACCGCCGAGTGAGTCTAAATTGGCTTTGCCACCATTAGCTTCAACAGTACCTCATTATCAGCGGCAAACATCTCGCCTGCAGGGCTAGACCTCTGCTACTCTGCCACCCACTAGTTCCAATTTTCACACACACACACTCTCACATGCACTGAACTCACAGGTATGCAAGAGCAGACAAAAGGATGAGTAGTACACTTTTTTGAAGGGATGTGCATAAGACTAACATGACACCTGCTATAAACATGAAGGTCTTTATTAGAGTGAATGTATTTTCTATGTTGTTGTGACAAAGTCATCTCAAACAATGTCAGCTTTAAAATGATAAAGTGCCCAAATTACACCTAATGACAACAGTCATAAACCCAGATAAAAAAAACTCCTTCATGTTCATGAGGTGTCAAATCATAATTACAGCTTTGACATGTCAGTCTCATGCACAGCCCGGCAGGTAAAGTGTTACTGGTGTTCTCAGTGTCTCACACACTCACAAACCTGCACTCTAATACTTTCTTTTCTTTGTTTAATTAAGCCAGCAGGAGATGCAGATTGATACTGAGCATATCTGCTTTCACAGCGGACACCCACAAAGGATGATGGTATGCTTATCAGTTGGAGATGGACCAGGAAATCACAGCTCAAATCAGCGTGGAGAGCGAGTGAAGTGAAGTTTTGTGACGACAACATGACAGTGAAAACACCAGTGATTTAATATGAATTAACATGAGAACCAAACATCCCCCCAATTCCTTGTGTGTGCACAGCAGTGAAACATAAACAAGGTTATTAAACACACACGGTACATGTGCACAGAGCAAAGGTCAAGTTTGCTTAAAAGGCCTGCACATCTCTACACACACACACACACACACACACACACAAAACCACACACAGGAAATGTCGCTTGGTGCATAACCTTTTCTAAACAACGTGCAGACCTTTTTTTCCATTCAGCATCAGCAGTCACAATCTGAACATAGACGTCATGCCTGCAAGTCACACTCCTGCCCAAAAAACGGATCAATGATTCAAGTCAAATTCTATTCTTCCTGCTTTCTTTAGACAACACTTTAAAATCAGGAGACATCATACAGATATTAGGTCAGTACAGGTCTGAATGAAATGACATTTAAGGGTAATTTGATTTCCACAAGCTAAGGTAAATGTCAAAACTAATCATGTTTTATCATAAGTTCACCATTAGGATCTTTTTAAATCCTCTGCAAAGAATATTTAATTTAATTTAAGAGCACATTCTCTGGCCATTGTTCTCTCACAAAAAACCCTTACTAGCATGCCTTATTAGTTAACTCACTGTATCTTGTTTCATTGATCTATATTAAAACACTTTTTCTTTCTTTTTTTTAAATTTTTATTCAGCTGAGCTAATTTTTTCTGGTTCAAGCTTCATATGAAGTGTACTGACAGGAGTGTTTTGGGGTTCCACATGACACTGTCAGACAACCAACAGAGACTCCAGTTACTTTGCCAGACCAAGAAAAAGTCAAGCACATGACTTTTTTTTTTTAAAGTAACATTGACATGTAAGTGCTGATATAAGCCAACAAGATATGACGTGTAAATTAGTAAGTTTTAGAGGTGCTGGTAAGCTGAAGTTTTTGCCTTGGGCCAGAGTCATGCCAGCTGTTTCCCCCTGTTTCCACTCTTTATGGTAAAACTGCAGTAGGGAAATTTCGGGTAAACATCAGTAACTTTTTTGTGTTCTTTTTGGAAAAAATGTCATACTAACCATAGACAGCTATTCGTAAGTGGCATTGTCGAGAGTACTGTCAGATCTCTGTGTTTCCCCATGCCTCTGTATTAGGGATTGGTAAAAATCCTGTTGCTTGCAGTCGGCTCAAGCTCGAGCTGAGACAGACCAGTTTACTTCGTTGCAACTTTCCCTGCAACCGTTTCATTTCGGTTCAAACTGGACTTAAAAGAGAGAGCGACTGGGTCCTGGTGGCTAAGTTGGTGGAGCAGGCACCCCCATATACAGAGGCCTCTTCGCAGCGCCACGGGTTCGATTCCACCTCTGGCCCTTTGCTGCCTGTCATTCCCCCTTCTCTCTCCCCTGTTTCCTGTCTACTCTTCTCTCTCCTGTCTGAGAAATAAAGGCACAAAAAGCTCAAAAAATATCTTTAAAAAAAAAGAGAGACAGAACAACAACAAATGAAATAAAATACAAGCCAAAGCCAAAGCAGGGAGGAAAGGCTTTAGCGGTGTTGCTTCCCAACGATTCTCATGCTACAGCTAACATTAGCATGTTAGCTCGTTAGCAAAAGTTACCAACTTTCAGCAGGTTTAAGTTAGGCCAGTGGTAACCAGACTCAGGATGTTTGAGGGGCAGGGGCGAAAATAGCAAAAAGGGCACTTGTTGTTTGTCACGGAGCACCAGCACACAAAAAGTTGTTGGGCACTTTACTGCATTTTGTTCACTGGAAGGGCATCCAGGAGGGTCTTGACCCCCCTCTGAGTCCAACAGTGGTGCTAACTATCTTTTTATCTTACTCTCTGCAAGAAGCAAACAAGTGCATTTCTCATATCAATGTATTATCCGGTAAGCCTATTCTATTTTGGTCAGTTGAAGAATACTTAAAGTGCTTGTGGACTCCTCCCGACACTTGATGGTATTCACAACTCTGTAGTTGGACGTGTATTATCTGTAAGTATTTAACTCCGCTGCTTCTTTTTGTGCGTGGTATGCAGGAGGGACATCGATTCTCTTAACCACTTCATGTCAAGTCATGTAAAACTGGTGACACGTAAGAAATAATATGACAAATTAAAAAAAAACAGAGCAGAATTGGAAAAACTCCGAGCCATGGATGATAATGTGTATCAACTAAATCTACTCAAAATAAGAGCAGCAGAAGATAGGCAAGAAGGAAGCGAAAATGTTAACAAGAAAAAAAAGGCAAGGAAGAAAGGTACATCATGTACCTCATAATGAGTTACCTTTCTCTGGGTGAAGGGCACAAGAAAGCCTAGCTCTGTCCCTGACAATTTAACTGACGGTGCACAGGAGCAGCAACATGGAATTAAAATTAAAGAAGAGCTAGAAAGTTGATAAGCACTAATTTGATTCCCTAGGATCTAGGAGAGGTTTGAAAAGACTGCCGCAAGGGTCGGCTCTATTAATTGCCAAAAAGATGCTCTCAGGGGATTATGACTCAGCTGCCAGGTGAAGCACACTCCACACACAAAACTGACACTTTTCTAAAACTGCGTGCCTTCATTACCAGTTTTTTTATATTTATAAGTAAAACCTGGCTATTTAATTAGGGATTATGTTCTAAAATATATATGCGTATATTGGGTTACGGAATATTCAAGTCTTTGCTTTAACCTGTCGATATTAAGGCTTTAAATACAACAAATGCTAAATTCTTTGTAAAACAGTCAAATAGTAAGAGGCAGAACAGAGAAAGTACAAAATAGAGCGAGAAAAATAAGAGATTTTTTAAAAGGGCCTACAAGTGTATAATTTGCATTATTGAACTAGCTGAAATGAGAATTTTGCAGTTTTTAAACCCCTGGTAACCTGCACGTTGTTAGTCAGTTTTAGCTGTAGGTGCAGGGCAGGATTTTCTGTGATGACTCGAGATAAGATGAATGTTGATAGCTATTGAATCAGCCTTCCATAAATAATTGAAGTGACAAACAGGTCAGAGCGCTTAAAGGCAACAATTCCCAGTCACAGTTCAGTTCAAGTATGAGGCTTTAATAACCACTGTGATGTCTCAGGTCATAACTCCAGCCTTCCATCTCTCCATTCTGTCTGTCTTTCTTTAATTTATTCATCCATCCATCACCATCCAAAAGAAACAGGGTCAGTGTATTGAAGTTTTCCTCGGGCCCTTTCCTGTTGTCTGGCTCTGCTTATGTAAACCAGACAGCGCTGGCTGACCGGACACGACAGCGTGAACTAGAATAGCGCCTGATTCCATTCTGACGAGCTGCTCATCAGCGTCTGTTGTCTAAGACTTCTAGAACTTTTTCTCTACACACGACGATCAAATCAAAGATATTCTTTCCTCATCTCACAAAGCTATCCTTACAGCATTCTTGTATCTGCACCCAGCCTGCCTCACTATACTGATATTCTTGTATCCTTGTTACTTCCTTTCAACAATCACAGTGTCTTTGAACTGATTATTTCTGAGCGCAGCAATTCCCTGGCTCTAGCATTTTAATGGCAGCTTTACCTTCACACCCAATGCTCAGCCCTACAAAACCACATTTGTCAAGGAAAGTGAAAGGAAGCACAAAGGCAGGAAGGCCTGCCTGTATGAGTGGTAGCATAGAAACTAAATTCAATAGTTGTGCTGTTGAAAAGTAGCAGAAGAGGCACAAACTGAGTGAAACTAGGCTATGGTAATAGTACTTTGAAAAAGGAGAGCAACCTTAGTACTTTATGGAACAGGGAGGGAATGGACTTTGCCATTGTGCAGCTAAAAAAAACAAATGTTCATCCCACGCAGGGACAAGAAAGAATGGCAGCGCCAGTCTGAAATGCACAGTAAACACAGGCCAGTCATACTCAAATGGGTGGGAGTTCCGTATAAATATTAACCCACTGCGGGTGGGTGATGCTTGAAGTTTAGCTTTCAGTTGTGAGAGTTGCAGCAATCTGGATCAATACTTGTTAATGAATGCAATGCAGTTTATTTTAGAGGTGCATACTGGAGTTTCATGATGCTCTTCAGACAAAAGCATAAACATGATTCAGGTGAGTGGGCAGTGAAAACAGCCTGACAAACTAAACCCCACTGTACACAGTCCCTATCTATCGCAGGTGTTTTCATGAGTGAAGAAACAAATTCTTATTTTTACAGCTAACTGTTAACATGAGCTGAAGGTTTTATCAAGCTCTACTGTTCTCTTAAGAGCTAGCCGAATTTGGACCAAATGCAAATTGAAACATTCAACATGGCACTGCTAATCAAAGGCTGGCGTAATCTCAGTCATCTGCTACTATCTTATCTTACAAGCACACCCTTATTCCCACCAGCTGCTCATAAATCTTTAGTGGTTAAAGAGGAATCATATCCACTGGCAAAAACCTTGGCAGTTCAAAGGTGCTGTCTTAGCAGCAAAAAGCGGCACAAAATAGCAATCTAATAAAAAGATGAGATTCATGTTCTAAATAGCTGAGCACATAACCTGGAATCATTAAACAACCTCAAACTATCCATCTTGAAGCTCCACGGTGTTTGTCCCACATGGATAATGATCTCGCAGTGGCTCGCGGCCACGTCTAAAATAAACTCCCACTTCCTGTAGGCCTGTCAGATAGAATCTCCTCATGAGCACTCTCCTTTAAAGTTCAGACATGTTTGCTTGTGGGAGGAAGTTTTGGGGATAATGGCATTTTGTAAACACAGGGTGGGTTTGATTTGAGCTCTGGCTTGTCCCCAACTTCTGTAACGTTGCCAGTTTTGCCGGAAGGATGCAGGCTTTCCTCCAAAACTCTGAAGGAAACGTGACAGGCTCACTGGCCAAAGGCTGACATGAAAGAGCCTATATGTGGGACCAAAGCTTCCCCTGGCTGTACACTGTGTGATGGTAAAAGATGGCTGTAAAACACGTCACTCTCATCTGGTTGGTTTGCACTATAGAGTTTTTTCTATCGTTTAATTTTAATCAGGGGTCCAAAATGGCGCCGCCTCCTTGAGCTAATGGACCAAGTGTGAAATTGGTGTAGCTGGATTAGAGATACGCTATGGAGTTTTAAACCAAAGTGCTATGGAGCAGTGTTTTTAAGAGTGGGCCCCTTTTTTGTTTGCATCCTGCATGTGGCCCCTAGGAGCATTGCATCAATATAAGCAGTGAAAAAGACTGCAAGCTCGCAAACATGAATATAAACAAGGCAGGAAGTTAAAATAAAATATTTTAAAGTTTTTATGAGAAAAAAAATACAACCAACATGTAGAGCTTAAAGATACACGTTATGTGTTTTGGCAAGTAATACTAAATGTAAACAATTGTTTACAAGAACACTTGACAGGGGGGCTTTAAAGCAACCAGCTGCGCAATAAAACCATTAAAATTTTATGAATTCTGCTGACAGTGATGGCTTTTTCTCAGCTGTTCTCTGTTTTTTATACCACATTTTACATCATGTGTATGCAGAGAGCAGAGAAAATCCCTAAAAGTTGTTTAAAGAAAATTCAATTAGATGAAATACATCACGCACGTATAACTCCACTTCAGCTTTGTCACACAAGATGAAAAACGTGACATAATATTGGCAATTACACATCTCTACTGGCAGCTGCTTTAATATTGTGTGCTCACCCGATGCTGTATTCTGCTGGCGACTGATTATCATAAATATGCATCACACACTCACACACACAATTTATATTTCATCACTGTGGGAGACCACGGCGGATTGAAGAAATGCTAATGTGTCCGGCAGGTTTCATCTTTGGTACCAGTGCTGATGATGATCCGGCTTTGGGTCCAGTGGGACCTTACCTGCAAAATGACTACAGTATCATCCCCATGCAAATAATACCAGAGGAAAACAAAGCAACTCGTCTGCTCACTCGCTATGAAGGACTCATCAGCTTCCTCTGAGGAAAGAAAACAAGATGTCTTGCAGTTCAAAACAACCTCAGACTCCGCTGTAATTTCCGCTGCAGCCTGTGTGCGTGTGAACATACTGTAAAGTGTTTCACGGGCTTTGTTGTTTAGACAGTGGCCTCTAAAATATTTTTGCAACTCCATTTTTGCATCATTTCTTGTTCTAATCTGATATATTATTTCTTTAAGCCTGTTTCTCCAACACAATTTTAATCTTAATTTATAAATACACTTATACTGTATCTTTAAAAAAAATAATAATTGGAAGTGCACAGATAAAGCTAAACCTTTCTAGCCTTAGATTTAATGCTAATTCCAGCAGAAGGAAAGAAAGCCAAATACAAGTGAAGAACGTTCATAACCTGCGGTGAAACTTTGAACAAAAAAAACTTATCTTCAGTCAACAGAGGTGTAAACAAAGCAAAATGTCCAGCACGGTTTGAACACAACAGAAGCTAACAAAGCTGACTGCTGCTGCTCCGAGGCCAAATGTTTGAATCAAAACTGGCAGCATTAGCAGCTTTAAGGGCAGCTTCTTCCTCAGATCACAGCAAACAAAAAGCAGAGATCTCACTAGTTGAACAGCTGCGACACCTCCGGGCTGTGATCTGGGATTGTGGTGGTGGTGATGCAGCTGCTTTCAAATAGTTTGTACAATGTAAAACAATGCTGGTGCTCAGGATGCAGGGTTTGGTTAACCTCACCTACTTTCATGCATAGTTTGAAATGAATATGCCGACATTATACATCAACTTGAGGTGAGTCACCTTCCTTTACTAAAAAGAGAAAAAAAATGTACTGTTCAAATATATATTTATTTCCATATTCCTTTATACAAACATCTTTTTTTTCTTTCAGAAAATAAATTGTTGAAACGGATGAATCAATACAAGTGCACCGTCATGGCTGTGAACAGTGACCACAAGGTAGATAAGAGAGGGTAAAGCTGTGTGATGATTGGATTTTTAAAAAAGCAAGAGAAGGGCATCGTCAAGGTAGACACACAATAGTAAGAGAAAGCAGTTGTCTCCCTTCCACTCTGTATTAATCTCCAACACCTGAGTTGTACAGGAGCAAGTGGATCAGCACTCTTGTCAGGTAGAAGTACATCGAAGAGGTTTTGCTCCTCTGTGCAAAGATTCATAGGATTAGAAAGATAGTTATGGGCAATTAAATTCTGACTCCATCCTCAAATGATGAGACTGCAGGTGCAGCTGTGATGCAAATGTCATTTCATCTCGGGTTGGATGTGAGAAATCTTTGATTCTGAGGGGGGAAACTTGCCAGTGAGCGGTTTCCACTCGTTTCCAATGCAAATCAACTTGTTGGAATTCTGTTTTGACACTTGCGATCTGCTTTGCTAATGCACTTGAGAAAGAAACAAGATTCGCCCCAGAGGTCAGTGCTTTTCCTCTAAGTCTGGAGGGGAAAAAAAAGCCCCAAAAGGTTTTAAGATGAATTTTAACTCCCTCTGAAAATACACACTGGGTTGCAAGAGTGGCACTGCACCCAAGTCCACAAACAAAAACCTCTTATTGGTTAGAGGGAGGAATGCTCCCATAACAACACACATGCTTTGTTTTTACGCATGAAAAGTTGCCAGCATCTCCTTTAATAGCCTCAAATCCGCTGCGCATGAATAAAGACTCAGCCATTAGTTGACAAAATGCTCCTCTTTGATATCATGTGTTGTGTTCAGGTGGTTTGCCAGCTCTTGCATCACAGCATCTTTGCCAATCTGATCATTTCTCCTCTTTTCCATGATCACGTCCTCCAGGCTCTGAAACTCCAGGACGTGACATTTCTTTTCTGAAAACATTAATTTTAACCTGTACGGCTGCTTTCCTATTCTTATCTCACCTCCGATTTTGAACTCCCGTTTGCCAAAGCGGCACCAGGCGGCAAAACACTCCGAGTTTCTCCAGTACAGCTCTCTGTCTCTCGACCCGACATGGTCCAGGGCGTTGCGCACAATCACCTCCGGCGGCAGCGCGCGGTACCTGTAGAGGCCGTTCACTATCCTGCCTTTTTTGCCCTGGCTCACGTCGGTGAGAAAGTTGTTCTTTATCTCCGCCCTGTGCAAGTGAACCACCTGGAAGTCCCCGACGTAAACAGCCCAGTGTGGATACTGTCCAGTGGTCAGAAACTCCAGCAGGTCTCCGGGTCTGCACTTGTTCAGGAGACTCTCCGCGGAGTGAGTCGCGGCTCCGGTGTATCTCTCGTAGACGCACTCCTCTCGGTAGTGAATCGCGCACTGCAGCTCGTCCTGGGGGTCGAAGGGCTTCTCCTCATAGTTCACCTTGTTGTTCGCCGATGAAAAGTGCTCCAAATTATCGTCCTGGTCGTCGTCGCCGTCGTCATTGGAGAAAATGTAAGAGACGCCGATCCGGGGTCCGTCATCGTCCGGGTCGAACCCATTCGGGTCCGACGTTGGCACCTCTGCGTAATTTAAATGCGTTAATTTCTCCACCTGGTTCCCCATAAAGGTGACAGGTGGATGAGGGGGAGGATAAAGCTGAGCACACAAACAGGATCCACCTGCTCTTGGCGCATTAACTTCACGGACAGACGGAAGGAGGCGCAGGGCTGTGCGGTGTTATAACTAAATCCAAAGCGGTGAGGACGAGCACCAATAATCCATGTCCAGCAGAAATGTCCAGATGAACACCAACTGCGCCGACCTGTGTGGAAATGAACAAGACAGGAGCTGAAACAGCCAATTCAAACACACGATTCTCACTGCAAGTCAAACTCCCGTAGTTTGCATTCCCAACAGGTGTAACCTGACACACCTGTTGGCTCAGTCTAACGACACTCACCAATACAAAAACGCTGTTTATCTTTACTTCTTATTCCACCTCAGCACTGTAACGTGTCTTCTACATCTCAGCTGTCATGTAGGCTAAGTGTTTCTCTGTTGTTCTCTACATTAACTGAGGTGTATTGTCCTCAGATCAGTCCACAGTAAACTCTCTGGACAGCGGACGCACTCACCTGCAGTTCAGCTCCTGACAGCAGCTCTCTCTCACACACACACACGCACTCACACACACTCCGGCTGCCACATCGGTAATACAAGCTGGAGTGTTAAACACCGTGTTGCTGCTCCTTCCTGTGTGGCAGGCTGTGGCGTGGTTTGCTCTGCTCTACAGACCGTCTGTAGTATGAACCACAGTGGCTGTTGCAGCGAAACTCACCAGGGAGCTGCTGGGAGGTGTTGACTTTTAAAGCGACAGTGCGCCTTTCTGTCTCTGACATATTGAGCCTCAACGTTATTTCAAGTAGGTCTAATAAGTGGGAAAGCAGCAGCCACCAGGGCGCAGTTTGATTTATATGAAAGATTATTTGAGGGGCTTTTTTAGAGTAAAATACTTTTATAAACCAATCTAATCAGTGGAGTTATAAATTACCGATATGTTACAAGGTCAGTAAACTACAAAATTGGAAATATTTAATGAAATAATATGGAGATGAGGACTGTTGCAGGGATGTATAATTGAAGTCAGTCTACAAAAACAAGTCATGATAAAGAAAAAACTCATTTAAGTCCATTTGTGATCAATATAACGATTTTTTTATATATAAAGGGGGAGAAAGTTCCAAAATGATCAAATATATGTAAATATATATAATAAATGCTGTATATGTGGGTTGTACCTCAGTATTTTTTTAAATTCATCTAAGTATTTTTAATGCGTTTCTGAAGAAGAGGTGGGATCTCATGGAAAAAAGCTAGAAAAATTATAAAAAATGCATCAAAACTTCTCCAACAAGAGGAGCAGACAAGACAATTCCTGTTCAAAGGAGAGAAAAAGTGGAGTGGTTCACAGAAGAAAATCAGTGTAGATGTAGATAGATTGTTTTAAAACCAAAATATGTGTAAAATCCAGACTCTGGTTTACTTAAGGGCAGGCAACAGTAACCACATGTGCTTTGGTCAGAGTGTCTGTCAATGGTTTCTTTATTTCCATCCTCAGAGTTGTAATATGATGAAATGAGATTTAAAGTGAAAGCAGATTATAAAGGGAAATCTCACATTATCCCTGTACTGTATGTACAGAGGCTCCACTCATGATGTAATTTAAAGCTTAGGACGGTAACGAATTGGAAAAAACTTACAATTCAAAACTAATTGCTATTAACTGTTTTCTTCATTTTTCCAAACACAACCCACTCTTTGGTTTATCAGACTTTCTCCTGAACTGAGAGAAAACAGTTTTATGCAATCAGTGTTCGATTGAACTTGAGGATGTGTTATGTTAACAACTAGACATAACCTTGTACAATCAAAACTGACTTATGACACGTATATCCTTCTTTCTGTGTATCAACTTTGCAGTGGACATTTTTTTGTCACAGCTCTTGAGCTTTAAAGAGCTACTTTTTACTGATGCCGACTGGGAGATCAACACAGTGATAACAGTACTTCTGAAAAGCACTCTGCCTAAATTACAGCAGACCTTTTTCATATCAGACAATTCACCTTATCATAGTAGGAAAAACACAGGTGTTAGTAACATTATTAATGTTTTATTCAATAGTCCCAGAAAATAGGGATGCATGATAATGGATTTTTTGCCGATATCCGATATTTTACAACTCATTTGGCCGATAATCGGTTACCGATACCAATGTATTTGTATATTTTTTCCCCACACCTTATGTCAGAGATCATCAAGTCTCTTCTGTAGTGGAATTTACGTACAGTATTATTATGCACACTCTTACCATATTGGCCCGCCAGCATATGCAGGCGTAAAATACAAAGCTTTAAATGATGTAATAGTCATCCTTGTGCAAAAGAGGAAAAATACTTGTACTCACATTATGTCAAACATGTCATATTTATTTATGACAACTGCTTTTAAACAAAGCAAGTAAGATACATTCTACTTAAACCCGGATGATGCTCCCCCTGAGACAATCATAACCATACCCACAACCAGGGCAAATAAGTAAACATGACATCTGTCCACAGGAAACAGGAAACAGCAGCTTATTATTTTAGTGGTTATTAATAGCAGATATCAGTGTGCTGGCCAATATATGATCATTTTAAAGCCGACATCAGCCAATACGATAACGTGCCAATAAAATCGTTCATCCCTACTAGAAAACAGTACCAGGACACTGAATCTTAATGTGCTAATTTCATCCATATTATTATTTGCACCTGTGCTTGCACCTTCTGATATGTCAAAATTTCAATCCAAGCTGCCTAATGATTGATTCTGAGTATGAACACAGGTAATCTAACACTGTATGATCATGCAAAGCAGCAGTTTCATCAACCACAGCAGTGTTGAACAGTTTTTAATGGGTGCACTGTCTTCAACATCTGAACTTTGGTCTAAAGGGAACTGTTTTGATCACTTCAGAGGGACAGCTCATGTTCGCAACCTCAGAGAGTTCATTTCCTGAATAGAAGTGTGTCAACAGCACAAGGAACCACATCCGTTTTTTGATGGGTTTTACTGATCGGGTTTATCCCCTAAAAGCAGAAGAGCATGACACCTGGGTCAAACGACAAATTTGGAGTACCGCTCCGTGCTCTCCTTCTTCTCCATCCAGCTCTGGCGCTTCCACAGCCAGGAATGCAGCGCCAGACAGTGAGACCGTGTTCACTTTCAGCCAAAGGTAAAATCCTCCTTGGACAAGCCAGATATGGAGGCTTACAGTGTCTCAGGCAGCCATTACACCTACTTCTTGGAGCTTTTGAACCGATGAATGTGAATTCCACATCAAACATAACCAGAAGAAAGCAAACATCTGTGAGAAATTGATTGCCTTGTTTTTTTTCTCTCAGCACCGCTTGTCTGAACGCTATTGTGATTGAATTTCTGAGCATATTTACAGCTCTGCAACCACCCAAGGAAGCAGTTTTAATGGCTCTGCCTGTGATATGGTGAATGCGGCGCGGGTGCTTGTGTGTGCACTTTTAATAAATTGAACTGTTGTTGTGAAATTACCTGTGACTAAACATGTTGTGCAGTAAACAGGATTTGATCTGCCGGATGGTTATTCAAAATGAAGCAGAGTGGAGAAATGAATGAGTCAACATTAGCTGGTTCATTTGTTGCCACTTAGTATCTTCACAGGCAAAATGCTCTTAGTGCTTTGTGACGCACTGTTCGGAGGAAAAGAGCATTTAGAGAGTTTAAAAAAAAAAAAAAAACCTGATGTAGTTATTAAAAGATTAGCTTCACCTAGCTTCATCTCAGCTCGGCCTTTGTTTGTTTCAGCGAGGAACAAAGAGCCTTCACAGAGAGCGAGTGTAGGCAAGAAGGGACAGATTTAATCACATTAGTGCATTCCCACTGATGTTCAAGAATGTTTTTAAAAGCTTACTTCAGTTTTGCTGAGCCTGTCTGTTATAAAGGAAAATCACAAGTCACAGAAAGATTTCAGTATTTCTAATGTCCATGTAACTACATATGCTCACTAACCTGAAGAAAGACTAAAATGAGGACCTCGCTTCCTGGAATTAACTTTGTAAGTAACAGTCACTCTGCCAATAATCCTGCAGCACACCTGGAGCTGAGAATTCATAACCTGGAAACGAAAAGTTAATTTCTTCTGTTGTGTCTCTTCAAAACACACAAATCCTGTGTCCTCCTGCAGACACTGCTCTCTTGTGGCTCTGTCAACATACTACATTATGTAAACTGCAGAAAATTTGAAAAATGATCAATTCACACTCCCATTGACAAATACAAGGTTGGTGGTATTCAGTTATAAAAAAAAGATATGCTGCTTTTATTTGTATTCAAAAAGACTGGGGTACACAAATGCTTCACAAGTGCAAACTTTGCAAACTCTGAACTGAGGTACAAATCTTTGAAGCGTTCAGCAAAGAACAAAACACAAAACATTTGCCATTTTGAAGACTGAGAAAAACAACTGTCTCAAAATACTACCTACTCATATTCCGTTCTCAATACACAAAAAAATAACCAAAAAATAGATTCTGGGATGAAAACTCTGCCTGCAAAGATGTACATTACTATGGCTGGGAGCCCTGTCTCTTCTGGCTCTGAATCCTTCTCCTCAGTATCTGGTCAAGAATCAGATCTGATTTTTGCACATCTATGTTCCCACAGCCTACCACAGGACAGCTGGAGGAGAAGACAGAGAAAAGAAAGGGAAATACAATTAACAGGTATCAACGCTGTGAAATATTCTACAGATACAGACATTAAAACATAGTATAACCCTTGTATGGTGTTGATATGACTGTCTACAGGTCCCTTTCTGGTGTATTTTTTGCCAAGAACTACACATATAAAAAATAGGGTAAAAGTCAATAACTATTTATGGAATTATTTCTGCAGCCCATCCACTTTTACCCAGGCCCAGCTGCAATTTTATTTCTGTTAAACGATGAATCGTTTAACGTTACAATAACGGCAGCTGCGGTGCATAAATTACTTTTAACATGGGGCCAAAGACAAAAATATTTAACACCACTTACTAGTTGATAATGCTAATAAATTAAACTCTGGTGTGGACAGAAAGTAAA
>JAPXVT010000028.1:25157405-25169257 GCA_029823135.1 Acanthurus reversus
ATGCAAAGGGAGTGCTGCTGGTGGACTACCTGGAAAAGGGTCACACTATTTCAAAACCCACATAGGCTGATCTCTTGAGACAGCTACAGGACAAAGTCAAGAAGATTTGGTGTAGGAAACTAACAAGACGAGTGCTCCTCCACCACCACAACGCTCCAGCCTCAAATCTTGGCTACCATCCAGGAATGCAGATTTGAACTTGTTAAACAGCCACCGTATTCACCTGATTTGCACTCTCACAGTACTGCCTTGCCATTTTAACAGTGGTAATGATGTCATCACTGCTGTGAACCACTTTCTGGAGGTCCAAGACGCCAGCTCCTACAAGAGAAAGGATCATTCCACACCACTGGACTAAGTGCATAACTGGGAAGGGGCTATATTAAAAAACAGATGTGCCAGGTTTTGTGATATGGACTCCTACCTTAGGTCATGAACCTCTTAATCAACCTCCTTAAAGTTTACTGTATTTGGAATACGTTAATTTAGAACAACTCCCAAAAAGTTAATGACTGGCAGAAATCAGTACCTACTCTTTCTTTGACTGTCTTTGAAAACAGCACAAGGGTAAGGAACGCAGATATTTTTTGAGTGAAATACACTTGTGCAGAGTCTGATTATAAGTTCTTTACTGTACAACACCCATATCAGTCAGCTTTAAGCAAAGCTATGACTAAAATTTAGTTGGCTTAGCCCAAAAACTGGGAAAAATTGAAACAATTTGCCTGGCTGTGTCTAAATGTAACAAAATACGTCACCACTCTCTATTTATTACATTCAACAGCATCTAGTTTGCCCAAGCAAACGAGGAGGTGCTATCATGACAACCTGCAATTCTATGGGAGGGGAAGAGGGGCTTATGAGAGTGTCAAAGCTAATCTGCTAAGATAAGTAAACTGGCTGTTGGCTGCAGCTTCAGACATGAGAGTGACATTGATCTTCTCTTGTTACTTTCAGCAAATAAAGTGAACAGGCATATTTACCCAAATTTTAAACTCTTTCCTTGACAAAAAATTACTTATGTGGCTGTAAGAAGAATATCCATTGACACGACTTGTTCCTCCTACAGGAAAAGGTGCCAGGTATGCAGTATATCATGTAGACCTCCACCGAAATGGTTAAGGGTGATCCTACTCTGCGTCAAGTCACCGACACTTCCATTTCGCACATGAACATTTCATTTTTCTATCCTGTTACACTCAGCTGTGATTTGTGCATTTCTGCGACAACACAGATGGATGAGGCTCCTAACCAAGGCTGTCAGTCTCAGTCAGGAGGGGACATTAAATTACCACATCCAAGGCTGTGCTGCACATGAAAGAGGCACACACTCACACACACACACACACACATATACATCACATTTACACCACTATAAATGACTCTGCGTGTGAATGTGTGTAGTCCTGCATTTGTGGGTAGAATTTTAAGGACGAATCTGCATTACATTACTGTTATTGACAAAAAGTAAATTAATGACCTCAAAATGTACTCAGAAGGAAATAATAAATCTCCATTTGGCTATTTAGTTGCTTGGCTGCCTGACTCGCTGGCTGGCTGGGAAAACTACGCTGACCTGGGTGCATCCAAATTAGATATTGGCATGGTTGCGTGTATTACACAGTGGGAGTGCTGCTCTGGTTCAGTCACCCTGCTGCTTTAAATCTGGCCAATGCTCAGCTCAGCAAACACAATGCAACAGCAGGGGGAAAGCATCTCCACATTCTCATTAAGCTGCAGATAATAGCTAGACAAAAGCACAACCCCACAGATGTTTTTTTAATGTTTTTTTTGTGGGAATCCAATTGTCGACATTTTTTGTTGATTTGCCCTCACTCTATCATCACGTTGGTTTTGAAGTGACGCATCCGAATAAGCCAACTGGAAATGCAATTATAAATTTCAGACTGTAAAGTGAGGGACTGTCACAATTTCACATGGATGGAGCACTTCAAAGACGTTGAATTAAAAATCAGTGACATATAAACAATGCACATCTGATCACTGTAGTGGCAACAGCTCGGGAGCATCCATCAGTACCAGCGGCACCTCCCTTGTAAATGAGTTAAAGGGATGAAAGAGAGAGTCGATGGAAAAAATGCCAGAGAGCAGCAGAGAGGATGATAGAGAGTAAGAGATGGAAAAGGCAGGAGTCGGGTGAGTGAGACAGAAAGAGGAGAGACAAAGAAAGAGGGAGGAGGAAGAGAATGAGGAGGTGGCCATCATATCCCTCCATGTCTTTGATCATTGGTCCATGGGGAAGTGCGGCAGTGCAGATAGCTGGTCCACAGCTCCTGAGGAACGCAGCTTCACATTCCTCCTTGCTCTTTCCCCGCTTCTGCAAAATCACTTCTAGTCTTTCAGACCACAGCAGCTGTGAAAACACATCATGGCTTACTACATGCCAGAAAAGACCTGGATAATGCACCGCAGTGCCATTGTCCTGCTGGCCCTCATTCACTGATGCAATTCCTCTCAGAACACAATCTATTCTATTTTTACCATTATGTTTTCCATTTTCTTCATAACTTATTTCTATTAAGAATGATTAATCATTTATCTTGCTGTGTTACCCTCCCATCAGAGGGGTCAGAGGTCATGTGAGCAGCACCAGTGTGACTCAAGCACGGGATCAAGCATTTTGCTCAAGGGCACTTCAGCAGGACAAATGCATGCTGATGAAGAACCAGGACTGTCCAGTGAAGAGCATAGAGGGTCTTGCTGAAACAAGTCCAGCACCCAAAATTTTGCATCACCATCCATTAAATCACTGTCAATCACGCAGACTTATGTCATCAATCAAAGACTCCAGAACTGTTGCCACCACAGGATGGGGAAAAAGATTTATACTAAACTAATTGGAAATAAAATTTATTATGACCAGAAACAGCAGATCACAATTCATTCAGTATCCGTTTATATACAGAACACACACACCGCTATACAGAATCCACGTAATGGGTTTCAGAGACACCAACATTGCGTAAAAATGAACTTTTGGGGTGTTTCTGTTTCAGCTGATTGGAGTTTCAAATCAGCACTCGGAGAAAATGGACAACAGTGAAGGATGAAACAAGAATAAACCTAAATTTTTTAGCATTTGTTGTGCTTTAGGTTCGCTCTTCCCTCTCATGTAAAATGTCAATAAATGCCCCTGTCGGATTCTGAAAACTTAAAACTTACAAAAGACTGCAGAGGTTGTCAGGAAAGTTAAACTTTATCATGCCAAACACAAAAATGTAGCTGTCTACTTACAGTCTCATTGTGTTAATATTTTGGTTCAGACGCAACTATTAAGAGCAGACTTTACAACTTCTAGATCATAGAGAAGTGGTATTAGTGCGGGTAGTATAGCTAATAGGGAGGTTAGTCACAGTGATGTTAAAGTCATGAGACAGTGAATGGAGCAGTACTTTACAGCCTCAGGTTAACTTTGAAAATAATAATAGTTTGATTGATGATGATTATCTTGCTGAAAATTTGTTTCTTTGAAGCAACTATAACATATGCTCATAGCCCAAGAGGGATTTAATGTGTTCTAAAATCATTTTGGGAAACAAATCAAATCAAATAAATAAATAAATAAATAAATTCTTCAGAGTTCATTCTCCACCTTGAAACAACGGTTAGAACAGACTGTTAGTCAAGTTTTAAGCCAATATGCTTGAGAAGTCCTTAAAGTGCTAAGATAAATTAATAATAAATAAAAGTGGAAATCTGTCATAAGCCTGTACATTTTACATGAACACTGTGCAAACTCCATTTAGTAAGATCAAAGCTCCAGAACAAAGATCTTCATGTTTAGCGTTTCACTGTGTCGCAGTGCTAATTTTACTCCTCAGTTTCTATTACTGGTCTATCTTACACAGACAAGCCCTGACTGTCAGCATAGCTCTCTGTGGTAAATCAGTGCAGGGACTGCTCTACCTTCATTGCCTGCTCCGTTCTCTTCTCCGTGGATGTGAATGGGTGCACTGGGAGCCCCGCCCGCCTCGGGTGCGACGCGAGCCAATAGCAACGCACCGTGCGCCGTGGAAGGACGTCACGTCACATCATCATCGGCAAGCGTTGTGGTGGGACTGCCGTGCTGCTGCTTGGCTTGCAGTCTGCTCGGCACCTCTTGTTTGTGTGTCTGTGAGCCGCCACTTGAACACTGTACGCGACTGGAGAAATTTACAGAGAAATAAGCCTGACGGTTTTGTGGAAAGCGCGTAGGAGAAGTTGTGCGAATGTAAAGACGTGTTTTTTACGGGGAGAAGAGAGACTGCCGGGATGTCTGTACTTTCAAGCAGGGTTAAAGCTACTTTGATGCAACCGCTTAGCTAACAAGCTAGCTGGGAATGTTTTCAGACCCTAGCCAGTTGGTTAGCTTGCTAGCTAGCTAAATCGGGCGGATAAATTTTGCTGTTTATGTAGATAATGTTGCTTTTATCTTTCGATACGTTAAGTCAAAGTGTGATGGCATTGTCTCAAGCTGGGCATGTTGGTTGTTTAGGGCTCTAGTGCCCGCTTTCTTATTTCCAGTAGGGACAATAGTTAACTGTCCAGGCAACAAGTCTGGCACACACTGCTTTTTAGCGTCACTCAAGTTTCTACAAATTGTGCGCCACGTAATTTGTTTCCGTGTGCTTGAGGTTAACTTAGCTAAGCATGAACATTCTGCATAAATGGGGTTTAACACAAAGGAAAGTAGGATGCCTCTCAAACGTTAGGTCCAGTTTTTAAGTGGATCGGCTCACTTTGTTGTATAGGAGAAACAGATGTCTATTAGTCGATGCAACTATTGAAGAGGAGACGAGGTGGATGAACATCATAAGTCGCCCACATGCTTTGGATCAGTTCCCGGACTTGTGAAAGGCATCTGAAGCAGAAGGTGGGAGACGTGAGCGCACAACCCTTGCAGCCCGGGGGAAGATGGCGGAGCGTTCCCGCAGGAGGTGGTGAAACCAAAACTTGGGGACTTCTTGGATTTATCGCAAGACATCTTATCCCAGATCGTAGGACACATGCAGGCCAAAAAACGGTACTTGACCCTATTCTCCGCTGGTGCGTGTCTCATTCTGTTGTTTTGTTTTGGGGGGATACAAGTCCCGCTGTCCAGACGGGGTCCCAGCCGGCGTGATGACCGCAGCCTCACCGGTTATCATCCCGGGGCGCGGTGGCGTCGCTTCCAGGGGTCCCTGCAGCCTTTCAGCTCCTGGGAGCAAGAGCGGAGCGATGATCACAATGAACACATATCTCCTAGGCAGAAGAGGGATGCAAATTCAGGCGTTTACACAGGTAAACGCTGCAGAATGGATTCCTGCTTTGATTTCTCTCTGTGCGAGAGGAATGGATTTAAAGTTTATGTCTACCCCCAACAGAAAGGGGAGAAAATGTCAGAGAGTTATCAGAACATCTTGTCCTCAATTGAGGGGTCCAGGTTCTACACACCTGACCCCGGAAAGGCTTGCTTGTTTGTCCTGAGTTTGGACACTCTGGACCGGGACCAGCTGTCACCCCAGTACGTGCACAACTTGAAAGCAAAAATCCAGAGCCTTCCTCTGTGGAACGGGGGCAAAAACCACATCATTTTCAACTTGTACTCTGGCACCTGGCCGGACTACACAGAAGACCTTGGCTTCGACATTGGCCTTGCCATGTTGGCCAAGGCCAGCATCAGCACAGAGAACTTCAGGCCCAAATTTGATGTTTCTATCCCTCTTTTCTCTAAAGACCACCCTAGGACAGGAGGGGAAAGGGGCTACCTGAAACATAACACCATCCCCCCTTATAGGAAGTATATGCTTGTTTTTAAGGGGAAGAGATACTTAACTGGAATAGGTTCAGACACTAGAAATGCTTTATATCATGTTCATAACTCAGATGATGTGGTCCTCCTCACCACCTGTAAGCATGGGAAAGACTGGCAGAAGCACAAGGATGCACGCTGTGACAAAGACAACGCAGAGTATGACAAGTGAGTACTATCCAGTTCTGACTTTTCAAGAGTGTCTCTTTACTTTTTAGTTCTCGTACTCTATCTTTTCTTTTCATCTTGCTCCCGTATTTTGTCAGTATGATCGCTTTAAATCACATCTTCCTGGTTCAGCTCACTATAAACCGCTCTGTCCATCTCTAATAACTAAGAGGTAAGTCTCAAATGTCGTGAACGTTTTGACAGAAAACCAGTTTCTTCTTTGGACTGAACCCTAGATTTAAAGATGGACTCTGTAGCCTTGGGGTACTGGAGTCAACTCAAGTAGCAGTGTACGAAATTGACACGGGTCTGATCGGGTTCATGCACCCACAACACCCACTGGTTAATATTTTTCAGTTTTCTAATGTTATTTCCATGCTGGTTAATTTTTTGCATTCCTCTTTTTGTTGACTGTTGTGTTCATTTTAAGTCTGTGTACAATTTGTAATTCTAGCCTACTTTAAATAAACGAGGCAGTATGATAAGAGTATTTCTAAAAGCATGGTCTGAGGGTTGCCCAGGTCCCACTGTTTCCTTAATTTCTTCCCAGTTTGCACTTTTGCTTCACTCAACAGCAATAGAAATGCTTCAGTGGACAGCAGTGATTTGCCACATTCAAATAGTCCTCATATGAATTTACCAAATTACACATCACGAGGCAGAGATAAGTAGATTTGCTATAATGTCAGCCACAAGAGCCACTGTATTAGTGCAATTCAAGTGATGTTCCCATCTGTCTATATAGCCCGCTGTTCTGCAGTGGATAAATCTTCTCTTGCTCTCATCATTTCCACTTTTCTGTCAGTCACTTTATTATGAGTCCCAAACCTCTCTGATGGACTTTGTCGATAGCTAGCAGTTCTTATGATGCACACAGATAGCAATTTCATGAGCAAGTAAAAGGGGAAATAGCTGAATTTTTTTTTTTTTTTTTTTTTAGAAATTTCAGTAATACAGGCTCTGTAGGAAGTCCCCATCCCTGTAGAAGGCAATATTGCCCCTCAGAAAGTTGCTCTGTGATCATCACTCAGTCTTACAGTTAAGCCACACTGTTTTCTGTGCCCAAATCTGATGAGCAAACTGGCGTCTGTCTCCCTGCTTTGACCAGTGGGATTCATTTCGTGTCCCCCCAGACTGTGCTGTGTTGTTACTGGTGACTGTATGGCGCTGGGTGTTTGACTGTGGCTCTTTGGAGTGGATTAGTGGGGACAAAGCCCTGGTGCCAGCAAGGGGAAGCCACTCTGGCCCCTGTTTGCTCAGTCATTTCCCAGACAAACCCAACTGCATCAGCCAGGAATGCCCTGGCCCCAACCGGTGTCCTGCGTGACCCCCACGCTGTTTAGGATCTGTTGTGACTGACCCCCATGTCAACTCTTTACCTCAATGTTATTAGTTGTTCAATTTTGGATTAGGAGCGACTTTCGAGTTAAGTGTTCTGTTATAAAAACCAGGCCACAACATGGATCACGATGGCAATGTGTGAGAGTTGTTTTCGTAAGTGCTTTAATCACAACCTGGTACAGCTGTTTTTCATGTCATGATGTCTTCAGTGTGTGCTTGGTGTTGATCCTCAGAGGATTCTCATGTTGTGTCTGCTTTTACAGGGCACCAGACTAACATTTTCCACTGGTAGCCCTGGTGGTATCGAAAATTTTGATGATGTGAATGAGCTTGCCAGTATGTGCGGAAATCTAACATTGTTCCAGAAACCTTTCTTATCCCAGTGTTGCTCTAAAATTCTCTGATTTATTAGTAAATATGAAATGCATTGCACAGTATATTCTCTACTAATAGAAAAACTGCATGAATGGTCCTACATGGGTTTAATGCACATTAATACAAAAGTCATATATATATATCTTGTATATTAAATTACTGTACCCACAAAGCAGCATTTTTAAAAAAAAAACAATGGGTCACTTCTATTACTTGTGGATCTGGCGTTTCTGGTTAATGCGTTGCATAGCAACAACAACTGCATATGCATTAAGGAAATGGCTCAGATGAGTGATGTGTTGTTTTCTCATGCAACTTTTTTATTACTTTAGAGGTCGGCTTAGCAAAACGTTACTCAGCAGAAACGCTGCTACTGTTTTTTTGTGTGTGTGTTTGTTTTTTCACATGATATATGATAATTTTGAAAAAGCAGGGGTGAATTTGCAAGTCACACTTGTCCTCCCAGTTTTAAAATTTAGATGCCCTGACTTCAAAAAAGGGCGTAAATGTGACTAAATGGTCACAGTCTGGAGCTCTTGTATCAGCTTATGAGGTTCATTCGTTGGCTCAGCAGAATAACATTCTCCATATCACTCTTAAGACGTGAGATATCTGCTCTCTCTCTCTCTCTCTCTCTCTCTGCGCCTGTCTGCCAGCTCACTGCTTGCTACCAAGTGCTGCCAGGGAGTGATTTCACACAGTGAAATGGGTGGCATCACAGCCATAACCCAAAGGAAAAATTAATCCTACTGTCATTAAGTAGCATTGGGGGAGAAACAGACTTTGGCTATCTCTCTAGCCCTCTTCAGCTTGCTTTCACTGCATGGCTAAAGTATGCTCAGTGATTCTCAGTCAGTACATCCTCAGTAAGCCACAGCACTATCAGCTATCAGTCACACAGCTCTGGCTTGATCCTCAGTCCACTGCAGAATTCCTGTTAAATTAAATTAAATTATTTTACTGATGCCTACCTTTTTCTTGTCTTTGTGCTGGTACAACCATGCTAGTCCGTATGTTACTTAAACTAATATTGTTGCTGAAATTTCTTGCATATAATCCAATAATTTGTAACAAATGAATGCAAATTAGCTACAAAGCCTTTTCCTTAAACATGCAGGTCAGTCAGATGGATGCTCATCCGTGATTGTGGCTTTTTAACGGTGAAATATAGAAATTCAAAATGTTTTTATTGTTTTCTTTGCAAGACATCTAACTGCAGAAAGTACATTTGTGCTTCGAAATGCTGAGGAGCATACATTTTGAGTTTTACATGGAAAACTTGACTTTTGTCTTTGTCTTTGTCTGAACCCATCTGTGATCATTCATTTTTTCATTTGTGTCTTCTATCTCACAGTAACAAATGAGCTCACAGGTCTGTCCACTGCATGATCAGATTTTACTCACGGTATGATCCAGTTAGCCAGCACACACCTTGAAGTAGTCTCACCTACGTTTAGTGGAGCTTCTGTCTTCAGAATAGTTCCAAACTCTTTCTACAGATTTACACTGTAGTGTAAAGTGATGAAAGTGTGGGCTTCAGATCTGTTGGGTCCAATAATTTGGACAAAGGACTGTGGCAGATAGGTCAAAGTGTCGTGTCAGTCAGGATAAGTATGCATGCTCAGAAATGAAAAAAGCCCTCTGTCATATTAACTATGGTTCTTCTTTTCAGAGAGGTTACTCACTCAAGACAAAATCTGAAATTAGATTCCGAAGTTTTCATTACTGACAAATTTTCTATGGTTCATGTATATAAATGAGGCAAGGGGAAAAGTGCTTCTGAGCCGGCTTTACATTTTTTATGAAAAGTTTGGACCAAATTTTGCAGAACACAGCTTGGGGCTATTCAGGCTCATCTGTTGCATTTTGCCAGCTTTTTAGTGTGTGTGTTCAATAATAGCACACTCCAAGATTTTATTATACTGGACTTTACGCTGTCACCCCCGGAGGTAAAATTAACCAATGAGCCAGTGATCCGTGCAGAGATTAAACACTGGCCGTAATGTTTCAGTAGCATTTGAAAACATTATACAAAAACAAAAGGATGCTTTGCTGCCTTTTCACATTGATTCCTTGTCATAAGTTTTAATGTTATTGGTAGAAAAAAGATCACTACATTCACTGTGCCGCTCAAAAGCATCTTTTAAGGTGGGACTTTTTCTTTCACATTGTTCAGTTCATTAGTTACACCATGAATTAATCGGTCCAAGCCAAATCTAGGGGTGCTGTTCTGAAGAGTACCATACCGTACCAAACCGAACTGTGCCGCTCAGTGGAAACAAGGCTTATGTCAACTGTAATCATTGTAAATAATCCTCCAGAAGGTTTGACGCTCATATACTGTAGGTGCATGTAGCCTTGATTTCTGCGAATTATAGTTTGCTTTTATTTTTTTTTTTAAACAAATACATTTCCTGGTTCTGTTGCTGTATTTTGCTTTATATATTCTTTCTTGGCTCTTGTCAAAAGTACAGTGGAGCATTAAAATTCTATCATTTGAAAAGGGTTTTTTTTGAGTCTGTTGGAGTGCACATTTGGCTGGGTTTTGCCTTTTGGGGGGCTTGACAAAATGCTTGACAGGACTGATTCATCAGTCCCCAAAAGCTGAAATATTTCGGTTGGTAATCATACCCAGATCTGCTCTATATCCTTGGCACCCAGCGGTGTAGGACTTTCCAAGTGGGTGAGACTTGGAGGGGCCAAAGTTATGGCTGGGACATCAGTCAAGAAAGGCGGTTGCCTGGGAGATCAATATTTGTTTTCGAGTCGTGCCTCAGACTTACACTGTTGTAAGAAACACTAGTTGGAATAAGCTTGTGGTTGTGTGCCGCAAATTGTGAAACTATTAAATGAGCTCTTAAAATACATCCCATGGTTAAGCAGCTGTCAGCAGAAACAAATCAATGTGTAAATGTGTCAAACATTTTAACAGCTAGAAGTTTGCTACATTTGTGCTTTTCCCACAAAGTATCTGTTAATTTACACAAAGCAGTGACCACAAACAGTCCAATCAGTGGGGAGGACTGAAGTTTCTATGCAGGTTGACGTGTATAATTATGAGTGAACTGCACTGTCCTATCGGTCAGACAGTACAGTCTGAGGTCTAACTGGGTGGAAGTAATAGTTTCTGTGCCTGGCTGTGGCCCTTTGTGCAACAAATCCCTCTTATCCTCTCCCACTGACAACAAGGAAGTTGTGACAGACTGAATGCAGTCTCTTACCATAATTACCATGTAATGGCCATGTCATTTTTGTGTAATAGTTCAGACTTTATTCTCCAGATGCTGGCTTGGAATGTATATGGATTTTTTCTTTGTGTAATGTGTGCTGTTTATGTGAAACTTGTCTGAAGGAAATGTTATGTTAGGTACTGCAGTTCATACTCCACTGTGATTGTTTGGGTTACAGTTTTAGTATATTTTTTCTTTGGCACAATATTTTTAAACAGTTCTCCAATCCTTGATTTTACAGTTTTTCACATCTTCAATAACGCACTAAAATTAAAATAAAGAAAACAAACTGCAAGGCTTAGGTGGTTTTAAGGTATTTAGGTAGGCTGTACCAGGGTGTTTAGCAATCCCTAAGGTATGATTCTGAATTCCGTCATAAATACAGACGCTCCTCTCTCAGTGTTTATTTAAGTAAGTACTGATTCACTGACTAGTCAGCAGCTGTCAGTGTGTGGTGTCATTTCCAGTCGCTAGGTTTCTGGTAGCGTTCCTTTGCTGCTCTTGCTTATCCCAGTTGTTTTTGTTTAGTTCATCGCCGGAGCAGCTAATTACTCACCATACATTCAAACTTGCACTTGTTCTGTCCAAGTTTTGTTCTCTCTTTTGGCGACTTTCTTGCCATTCTTACATTTGTTTACACCCCATGCAGTTCTGCTAGTTTTCATAAGCCAAGCGGTCAGCAGTGGCTTCCCTCTCTCCTGTCACTCTCTTGCTCAATGTGCCAGATGTTAACTGTTCCTCTTCCTCCTTTCCTGATACTGATACATGTAATCGATGTAATTTAGGTATCATGCAGCAATAGCCCATTTTATATAGCCTGTCCAAAGCTGCTTTTCCTCTTCTCCTCTCCGTCTATCTCCTGTATGACATAATTGTTGTAAATCACTGCTCTGAATTTAATGCAATCTATTTTTCATCTCCTCCCTGACTTCTCCCCCTTCACGACT
>JAPXVT010000028.1:25237680-25249600 GCA_029823135.1 Acanthurus reversus
TCTCATAGGTTAGACATGCCTCAGGTGGACCTGCCCCCAGAAGAAAGCAGCGTCAACCTCACCCAGCTTGTCCCTGAGCTTGACCTGCTTGGTGAAAAGAGCAAAGACAAGAAGGATGAAAGTGATGAAGAGGAGGTAAGGGGATAACTGCATTTTCTGGTACACTGGAAAATTTGTAGATGGTAGTAGCTCCAACATGGTGACTTTTTGTCAGTTGTCTAAAAACTGCTTAAAGTGCTACAAGAGAAATCCCCTACAACTAAGTAAAACAACTGACCAAAAACCAGTAGAGATATAGAATAAAAACACTGAAAAGCTATGTTGAAGTATGTAGGAAATACCTTTTTTAGAGACATGATCTTTATTGATTGTTTGTGTGTTGGTCTATAAATCTGGGCCAATTGATGCTGATGACTTTCTTGTCTGTGGTCCTCAGGAAGAGGAAGGTCAAGCTGGAGACCAGGATCAGGAGGAGAAAAGATGGAACAAGAGAACCCAGCAGATGCTACATGGTCTTCAGGTACAAAAAAGCTATTACTGTTCAAATTTTTTTGGAAAACACTAAAATACTGAAACCATTTTCATAATATTTGTTTGTAAAGTTCTGTGTGTAGTTTTAAACAAGGCATTACTGTTATTGATCTGCCATTTGCTAAACAATTTTAGCTATTTAAAAAGTGCCTGAGTCAAGCCTTTAGATGGACCCCATGGGATCCGTACTTTGTTTTCAAAGCAAAGGAAAAAGTATTGAAAGAGGTGAAAATCATTACAAGTCTGGCCATTTGGAGAGCTGCTGTTGTGTACAGGGAGAGATAGTAGGTTTCACGAGAGAACGTTATTATGACGATACTTGCGTGATGTTTGAGCATGTAATCCTTCTAAATAACGATTTTAAAAATCAAATACTTCAGCAGTTTTGAGACAAATAGCGACCTTCTTGACTTGCAAAATTCTGCTTTTGATTTCTGTCAAAAAAGTTTGACAGGAAAACTCAAATGGGATTAAAAGATTAAAAAGTTATTTGTCTCTTCCAATTGACTTTTCTGAAAACCTGAAGAAGACCTTGGAAGAAGTGTGACTGAGGCACTCCACAGGTTTAGAACAGAAAAGCACTGTTTTGGAGAACCCAGATACCTTGCCAAGTATTACTTTTTTCCTGTGGCTCTCCCTTGGTAAAAAGAGAGATACCAGACTGACATTTTTATGCCTTGGTCCCCACAGCGCGTCATGGCTAAGACTGGTGCAGACTCAGTCAGTCTGCTTGAATTGTGCCGGAACAACAACAAGAAGCAGGCAGCTGCCAAGTTTTACAGTTTCCTGGTCCTCAAGAAGCAGCAAGCCATCGAGGTCACCCAGTCTGAGCCCTACAGTGACATCATCGCCACCGCTGGACCAAGATTCCACCTTATTTAGACATTGGAAGAACAGAAAACACTCTGCTTGCAACAGACATACTTTTTTAAGTACTCGACTTTTTTGCCTTTTATTTTGTTTCCCTGTCAGCCCATTTTTTTCTGGGGGGTGGGGGAGGGGAGGGGTTGGAAGCTTTTTAAAAAAGGATTTTACTGTACTACAGATGGAAACATGCAGTATTCATTTGGTTCCAATGGAGTTAGGACGAATGTTTAACAATTATATTTATAAAGCAACCTTTTTCAGTCACCGATTTGTAAGCTTATCTTCATTGTTTCATTGTTTTGTAAGTTAAGTTTCCATTGTATGCTCATTCCATGTTTTGTACCATTGCCCTATCATATAAAATATTGAAATTTTAGATTAAGAGCCCTGCATTTTCACAAGGAATCCCTTATTAACTGTTATTGTTCTGGAAAGGTACTGTTTTATTGCTCAGAATTGTAACCTCTCCCACCTTCTCCCTGTTGCACTTGTTCTTTCATAAACAAAATCAGTCTGTCAAAAACAATTGGTAAATCTAACCTGGCATTAAATATGTTGCAGATGTATAATTCAGGCAGATTATCAATTATGTTCTATGTAATATTTTTTTTTGTACCTTTTTACGTTTATGCTTATTCACTTTTTTGCATCATGTTACTAGGCAATGTACTTGCTACAGTTCAGTATCCCACCTTTTTAGTCTTTGGGTAACTTCTAGTTGTGATACATCTGTAAAGATTTGAAATAAAGTGTTTTAAGTACTTGGTTACTGGATATTTATTCATTTATAGTGTTATTTTTAAGGCTTATAAAGTTAGGTAGGACAATAAATTGAAAGAAACTGCTTTGTCTCCTGTATTTGACAAAATAACTGACCACATGCAATTTAAAGCAGTCACCTTTTCCCTGTAGGTCTTATTCTAAAAGAGTCATTGGTTATGGCAGTTATCGTATTGTTGATGGTTATAGTTGTCCAGGATCAACGTTAATGTGAAAACACATCGAGCGAATAAGCGTTTTGATTAAATAAACTACACTTGCACCACAGCCAGTTGTAATTTCTAGAAGAAAAACACGGACGGAGTCTTGAATATGAAATATATCTGTCGCCTGTGTTACATAGGCAGTTATAAAATAAAGGCTCCCTATTTACTGAACAGAAGTTGATTAACTGCAACGCTTCTAACCAAGAGGGGAACCAGACATTTAACCATGTTTCTACACGGGCAGAAAAAAAATGGACCTATTTGTAACGGAAACGTCCGTCACTGAAAACGTTCCCTCCTTTTTCCGCGTGCGGTTGCTTGCAGATGGCCTCTCGTAAAGAGTCTGGTTCAGTATCGAGCACTGTAATGGCTTCTACTGGCGGCACTTTGGACTCTCCTGTCAAACAGATCCAAATTGAGGGTCTGGTAAGTTTCACTGAGGTTCTGTGAACGTACTTATTAAGTTTCGACGGTCGGCGTACGGCAGAGAAAGCGGTTGCTAAGTGTTAACTTGACCAGATGGGGATGCTAGCTAAAGTGTGAGCATTATGGCCGACAGTGTGTGAAGCGGTGTTCTGTAACGTTAACATTGTTCAGTACCTTAACTGATGGCGGTAATGCACCTCCGGGTATTCAATCCTACACTATTGGCCAATACAGATAAAATTTGCTGTATGTAATCGCCTAGGTTGTTACAGGATAAAGATAGGCTAACAGTGGTCGCCATTAAAGTTAGCCGGTGTTTAGCTTTTATGAAGCTACAAAGACGTTTAATTTCACATCCAGGACCTCCCTGTGGTTTCTGTGGAACGTTATGGATACACAGTAAGAGGATGATAATGATGATAATGCCTCTTGCTCTCCTCTCACGTCTTATTGCTTACTGAAAAGGAAAATGTAAATAAAAGTCATTTACTAGTAGCCACAATTTGAGATACTAACATTTGGTTTCTTATCTGTTCTGTTAATATTATTCATAATAGAATTTTCTGAATTTTAGTCGGGCTTTTCAACTAATTTTTGATATGAAATATTCGTAGGTTTTATTTTTTTCACACCTGCACGGGGACATTTCCCTGCTTTACATTTAAATGATAGGAACACAACAATGCTTGTGTATCCGTGTGTCTCAATCCACTTTGTCCTTACAGTATATAACAGCTCACTGGTGACTGTTCTGTGGTCTGTTTACTGACATAATGTACTTAAGTGCTCAAGAATGATTTGGACTAATATTTCCCCTCCAGCTTGTCAGTGAAGTGTTAAAACTCCAGACAAATACCAGTTTGGGGAATATGGGCACTCTAAGGATTTTGTGGCCCTTCTGCCTGGAATTGAATCTTTATCCCTGAGACTAGCAATTGTAAATAAACAAATGTGTGAAGCGTTTGTTTCCGGCTTTACAGTTCTTGGACACTTGTATTTTGATTGCTAGTTGCTCTTTTGTTATTGTCAATGCTTACTAGATTTAGTGTTCTCCTGTTGAGAAGATTATTGCCTCTGTGTGTCACTGTTCTCTGATTGATGATCTTTAACAGGTAACAGCCATGACACATTGTGAATTTCAACTTCACGCAATCTTAACACTGCAGTGTTTTTATTCTGTAGTACCTCTGATCAAACAGCAGAGGACAAACTTGTTTCACCGCCATGCACTGATGTTCTCCATCGCTTGCCCCAAGCTGCACTGGACACAAAGCAGCTCATTTGCCTGGTGTGCCTGAACACAGTAACAGGACTTTAACTTGCCAGCTGCTGCCTTCCTTTTATCTTGCTCATTAAAACTGCCCTAGAGTGTTGGGGCCCTAATTTCAAATCTAAATATTTCACCTCTGCGTGTATTATTTAGACCTAGAATGAGATTGTAACGCATTTCTCAGTCTTATCAACCAAACATTTATCACAACAGTTAAATGAAAAACAGTCAAGCGCCATTCAGCGTGCAGCGTCGTTTTGATTCAGACTGAAAGGTGAAAGGTGTCTATTTCATGTAGAGTTATGAAACGCGTTTCACCTGAATGCATTGATATGCAGCAGTTGCAGCTGAGTTGCGTCATGACACGTCTGTCAAAGGTTTAGCTGGAGGGTTGCCCACAGACAGCATCACCACTGCGGTGTAATAGAATTGGATTGTTTCCTTGCTTTTGAAGATGTTTCGGTGGTTGATGCTGCCACAGTAGCGGAGTGCTGCACAACGATGGGTTCCATTAAACACCTACTGAGATCATACAGCTGCTTCTGTGTTTGAACACGGCTTTATTCATTTATTCTGGCATATGATGCACGTCAGACACGGGTCTTATTCACGTAGCATGAATTAGGGAACAGTCGGAGCACATTTTACTGGACATGGCATTGTGATTTGAAAGCTCTGAGGGATGGACAGGGCAGGAAATGTGTCACAGTTAGTTTAATTTTAACATTTCTTTTAGCAGTGGCAGACATTTTCTTTGTTTTTTTTTTCTCAGGGAATATGTGAATGCATAACAAAAATGTGCCAGCACAGGCCCATTCCCCCCCTAGAGTCTGTCTTCCTCGCTGGTTTTGAGCCGGGCTCGTCAGGAGGAGGTTCACACTAGTTAATGTGAAGCAGATCATTTGTGGCAAACACAGGCATGAGATATAACTCACTACAGTGAAGAGGCATATGTTGCCATCAGTCCAGTACATTTAGTATACGCAGTGTTTGTTCTAGCATTTTTTTATGGTACAGAATCTACAGTTTATGTTGATATTTCAAAGTTGTACTTGTAAAAATTTCAGTCTTGGTTGATTTGGTGACACTGTGCATGACTTGAATGATCAGCAAATGCAATTAAATTTTAAAAACACTCCTTCAGCAGCAAAAATACAGCAGAATAAATTCTAAGCTGTCCTGCTGCCGGTAAACAGCTCTGGATCAGAGCCGAACCCAGGTTGACTCTTGACGCTTGATTATTTCTCTTGAAGCACCAGTCTGCCCCCGACTCTCTGGTAGGAAGGTTCCATGTAGGGCTGCACGATTTTGAAAAAAATATCTGATTGTGATCATTTGGACAGATATTGCAATTGTGTTTTGCTTTATGATATTCGAGGAAATGATAATTAGTACATAATTTTCTTTTTCATTGAAAAACTTTAAAATGATCGTGGTGTGATTTTTGTGGGAATCTGTACCAAAATAAAGATGTTTTCCTAAGTCTGTAGAAAGGATGTGAAGGTGACGACATCTCTGCAGCACCACCATATTTGAATTAAAATGTGTTTTTGACACACATATCTCCCTTTTAGCATATTTGCGCCTCCTTGCGGAATAAAAATCACAGTTGGCCATATTGCCATTTTGATTAAATGCATGTTGAAGTGTTGGGGCGAGAAACTGAACCCCAGAACTGCTCCCGATGGCTGTTCCATTGTTGTGTGAAAGAGCGTGTCTGAGTTGTGATGAGCAGGTAGGCACTGTGTAAAGAAGCCACCTTGCTGTTAGTGTGTGAATGAATGTGTATGTGAATGGATGAGTGCTGACCAGTGTTGCAATGGGCTGCATACATGCAGTTAGTTACCAGTTACCATTTACCATTGAACAGAGTAAAACTAGAGATATGTTGAAGAAAAATCTTGTTGGGCCACCAGGCAGGAGCTGGCAGATGAAGTAAAAATCTGCTGTGGTCTTCATCCATGGCTTCACCTAACAGATGACTCATAGCACACAAAAGTGTTTTCTCCATCAAGCATATTACAGCCAGCGTTGGGTGTAGAGTTCATCTGCACATCAGTGGCGCAAAAAGAAAACTCATTACGGGATCGTCTCTCTTGCTGTACTCTCTCATAACTTGAGCCCCGTTGTGGCGGAAATATGGGCCCTTTTGTGTGAGTGAGAGAGAAGATTTATGATAAGAATTAAAGGCAGCCAACGGGGGATTTGAACCGCAATTGATTTTGCACAATTCAATTTTAAGCCTGTTGATTTATAATGCGCTGTCCACATATCAATCTTAGGCTTCTCCACATGAGGTGAGCTCAGTGGGCTAGCTGCTGGTGAGCTAGATCAATAAAATCATATGTGATTGTGTGTATGAGAGAGTAGTCAGGAAAGACAGTGCTGGAGAGTGCAATTCTGTGTGTGTGTGTATCTGTGTACATGTGTCTATGTGTGTGCATGGAGGTTTTCACAAACTTGGAGCTTTCCCGGCTTTGCTTGCCACACCTGATGGCATTTACTCAGCATCAGGAAGCCAGCACAACAAATCCACTGAAACCTCCGTCTTTCCTTCCTTCCCTTTGTTTTAGCGCAGACGCCTTTTTAGTTCCCCTCTTTAAAGGCATTTCTGTGGATTCAGGAGTTTTCCTAGAGCCCTGCTCGTATTTAGCTTTATTTTTCTGACCTTGCCTGAGTTGTTTTTGGCCAATTGTCCATCTCTCACCTCCTCCTTTTCCAGACGGATGCTATTTAAGTGCGTGATGAACAGATTGCCAAGAGTCAGATTGCTGGAAGTGTTGTGTATCGTTGCTATCTGCTCTCACTGATGTAGGAAGACTAGAAAAGCTATTTGCTGGTAGAAAAAGGAGTCAACACTTAAAGGGGCGGGGGTCAGGGGGCTTTGATTGTAAGGCCCTTCACTGCAGCCCCCGTCTTCCTCACCCTTCACCCCTGTTCGCTTTTGTCATAATTTCAGTCATGCTTCTCTTTTTCTCTCTCGTATTTTCACTATTGCATTTTGTCCCTTCCTCTTTCCTTTTGCCCTGCTCTGCCACTTTCCCTCCCTCATACTCACATTTTCTCACTCCCCCCTCGGTCAGACCCTCCTCCCCTCTTGGTCAGAAAAGCCAAGGCATAGGCAGGGAATGGCATTTGTTTTTCTCAGCACTCCACCCCATATCGTCTCTCGTCTCTCGCCTCTAGCACTTTTACTTGTTGCATGACAGGTCCAGCACTCCGTTGAAATAAATCATTTCCCAAGACGTGTGTGTGTGTGTGTGTGTATGCACGTGTGTGCGTGAGCTAGCGAGACGAGTAAGGGCTTCCTCATGGTGGTGATGGGTGTTTTGTTGTGAGCATGGCCCCAGGACTACCACCCTGTTCTTGAGTGTATGTATGTGTGTATTATTAATGCCTCTGGCTGTGACCTGCCCACACTGTTATCACCATGATTTATGCTCTCCCCCTCCGCGCTGTGCTTTCAGCTTCTCGTTCCCTTCCTGTTCATTTAGACGTTTTGCCTCATTCTCCACTTTTTGCATTGGCTGTTTCTTTTTTTTTTGCAAGCTGTGTGTCTCATGATGGGCAGGTGTGCAGGAAGTGTACATTTGAGTCTGTTGATCGGTATTATCTGTGTGTGTGTTTGTGCAAAAGATAGCCACCACCGCCCTTCCCTGCTGTCCTTGGTATCAGTGAAACGGCGTTAGAGCTTAAACCAGCTCTTCAATCATGCGGGGGCTTGTCCTATTGGCCCATTTTTATCTGGCATTAAAAATTAAATGCATACGATGATGCATGGACACACTGTCAAGATGAGGCACGACGATGTGCGATGTCAGACTACATGTCCAAATATACCCTCCGACTGAGCGAGGATTTTTCTTCAGATTTCGTTAGATCCAGGTTTTATTCTTAATGTGTGCCACCTCCTCTGTCTCTCTCACTCTCTCGCTGTGTAAATTGCCAGGCTGTGCTGAATACTAACTGGCCTTTTGTACACGCTCTAGATCTGTGATGCTCCAGTTGGAGCCTGCAGGTGGTGCTTACCACTCAACTTACCACTCAACCACAGCCTGTGATTGCCTGAGTAACTTGTTCCAGAATTTCCCCTTAACAAGGTTTTTGGCCATCGTGTGGTTTTTATGTAAGAACTCAGTGACCAATGAAGAGTGCGGAATGGTTGCTGAGGTTTTATATGTAATTTAGTTTAGATGTAGGGGGTGTCTTAGCGAGGTAAGAGATTTTATGAACAACTAATGTACTTAGAGATGCACAATAAATTAGTGTTTATATTTATTGATTAAATTGTTTAATAAGAAAAACAAGACAAAGTGTAAGAAAAAGTGACTGCACACTTGATGCAGTGGTGGCAGTACGTACCTTTTAATGTTGTGCTGCCAACCAGGGGCTGAACGTGGAAGCTTGCAAGCTAAACTGAGTAGCTGCTTAAGCTAGATAGATAAATTGACCAGATCAAAGTTGCCCAAATGTTTTCCATTAGAGGGCACAAACAGAAATTTAAAGGGATAGTTCACCCAAAAGTGAAAATTCGGTCATTATCCACTCACCCTCATGCTGACGGAAGGCAGATTGAAGTTTTTTAGTCCACAAAAAACTGCTGGAGTTATAAAGGTGTACAGCGTTTTAGTTGTCTTCCAAACAAAGGTAGTGAATGGTGACCAGCTTTCAAAAATATTTTAAAAATACATACCAAAACCAGAAAATGCCTCCATACTAGGGTTGGTCTGTTGAACGATGCCATCGTCCATCGGCGGTGCCTGTCACTTCCGCTGCCAAGTATTTTTTCTTTTGCAAAACCAAACTGCATTAACAGTTCTTTATGTTATAATTTATTTTATCAATAAATTTTAACATTGATAAAGATAAAAATTAACAGAGACACGTATTGACGTGGCCATCAGTACATGCGGTGGCTGTGAAGGCACTGCCCTCCCCAGTTTGCTTGGGAGAAATACTGCAGAAACGACAGCAATCTCCCTCTCATCACTTTACAGCTGTTGTCTTGGAAGGACATGTGACACATTCAGGTCTGTTCTCCTTTCCTAAAACAAAACAACTTTATATAAATTCATACAATAATACATTTATTATGACAGCTATTTGGATTTTTGCTGTTTTACACCGAGTTTCGTTATTTAATGTTAATTATCATTAAGTTACCATATCGACTGAGATGGAGAACTGTGGTATGTGATTTTCAGGTAAACTACAATAGAAGAGCAACCTTCAGAGACATTTTCATGTTTCTTGAGAAACAAGTCAAGATCATAAATTTTTGGAGACATCAAAGACATACCAGTTAACAAAGATGCTGAAAGGTACAAGTCACAACCTCATCCTAAAATAAAAGGAAGTATCTTTGCCAAATGTTCATAAAGGAACCAAGGAAAAGGAAAGCCAGTCTGCTTTGAAGAGCTGTCTGTTCTGTGAAGGTGGACATACTCTAGATCCGATGGTGTGCTTTTTTTCTTTTATTGTTTCACATTGTTTTTCAGTTGCTTATTTCACTTAAATGCTGAAACTAATTTGATTGCTTTGTAAGAAATATTTTCTTCTATAATACTTTATTAGGAGCTTGTTTTTGACCCTAACTTCAAAAGAAAAGATTTATGCTGGAGCTCTCCTTGTTCTCCTAGCTTTCATCCTGAAGCATGGCCTGTCAAAAGCAGCACTAATGGCAAGACCTCCTGCAGTTACTTAACTTTTTGGTGCCCTGATGTATGCCGAAGTCAGTGTGGCTTTTGGAGAAACACTTTCTTGATTATAATGACAAGACTGAGATGAACTTTTATTATCCCTTTACAGACAGATGGGTGTGACCTGAGGCATATGGATAAAACAGCACAACTTGCTGAGCTGGTGATGGAAAACGGTAATGGCCAGGCTCAATGAGGTGTTAAAGGTCCAAGTACACTGATCCTCTTGCCATCGTTTGACATAATCAAAGGCGATTACATGAATTGGTGTTATGCATCAATTTATCAATCTTTGGTTTGAATCAAGAATCAAGTGGAAGTCTTGACCCTCATTATGTTGGCAAATGTTGGACCAACTGGAGAATCAAAATCGAAGCAATAATCTCCGCATTATTAATCTGCGGGAAGGCAAAGAGGGGGCGTATCCGGTCCGATTCTTTATTGAATGGATCCCCTCCGCGCTGCGACAAGAGCACTTCCCCGAGCCGTTGTTTAATGAACGGGCATATCGGTCCCCGACATTCCGCTCTCAAACTGATAAAAAGCCCAGACCCATCCTCATCCGCTTGCTCAAGTACCAAGATCGGCAGAAAATTCTCCAAATAGCCGCTAAGATCTCCAGAGAAAAAGGTGGGCCAATCCTGTATGATGGAAACGCAGTAATGTTCTTCCCAGACTTAAGTGCAAGCCTGGTGAAACGCAGAAAAGAATTCAACCACGTCAAGAAAGAACTCCATGCAGAGAAACTCCAATTCACTCTTCTTCATCCAGCGATCCCGATAGTCACCCTACCCAATGGAGAGAAGCGGTCTTTTAAATCACCCGAGGCGGCGGCGTCTTTTCTCCGAGACATCCCTGGAGGTGACGGGTCCTGATCCCCACCGATGCCTACAGAGCGACATTCATGCATATCCTTTCTACGAACAATATAGAGACTTTTGTATAAGAATGACACTATCCCTGATGTAATTTATTATTATTATTATTATTATTATTATTATTATTATTATTATTATTTTGTTACTCTTAATAGGCCTATTTTAATTTTGCATGTCAGGAGCCAAAAGGGTATTTATTGTTTTGAGGCTGCACTTGAAAGGTAATCTACATTTATAGTTAAGGCGGGTGCGAAAATGTTTAGATTTTATGTTATTATATGCCGAGTGATTATAAGTTTATTTAATATGAAGAGCTCCGGGCCCTACAGGGTTTTAGTTACGTATGACACTCTCAGAGAGCGTTCAACGGAGGTCCCGGTTGGAGATTCTGGATAGTGCAGAATGTTCAGGGGGTCGATGCTTAGGGAAACGGGGAGGGCTTGGTTTCTTCTGTTTATTTTGGTTTGGTTATATCCAAAGAGAGGCATTTACTTTAAACTTGTTGTGGAGAGACTATGAGGCATTTTACTGTCAAACTTCTTATTTTTCCACATGAATAAGGTGTTGAAATTTGTCAGTTTTAATGTTAATGGTTTAAATGGACCCATTAAAAGGAAAAGAGTGCTAACATACTTAAAAAAGATTAATACGGATATAGCCTTTATCCAGGAGACGCATCTTACCCTGCAAGAGCATAAAAAATTAAAGAGAGGATGGATTGGCCAAGTTTTTTCTTCATCTTTCAGTTCCAAGGCAAAAGGAGTCGCTATTTTAATAAATAAAAATATTCCCATTACTATTCAGGATACAATCAATGATCCATTAGGCCGCTATGTCTTGATAAATTGTCAAATCTATTCAGAATACTGAACTTTGTTAAACCTTTATGCCCTCAATTACGATGACATTTCCTTTATTCAGGACATTTTTTTGAAAGTATCAGGAGGCCATAAACATATCCTTTTTGGAGGAGATTTTAATTTCTGTTTAGATCCAATTTTGGATAAATCTGCAACCTCCACTTCTAGAACTAAGTCAGCCTCAACTACTCTGTCGTTTATGAATGATTTAAATCTAATGGATATCTGGAGGCAGCTGCACCCCCAAACCATAGATTACTCCTTTTACTCCAGCCGTCATAATTCACATACTAGAATAGATTTTTTCTTACTGTCAACTCAAATGAACTATAGAGCGTTAGAATCTGAATATTTACCACGAATACTCTCTGATCACTCTCCACTCACTTTGTCCATAGAAATG
>JAPXVT010000028.1:25254137-25265733 GCA_029823135.1 Acanthurus reversus
CAAATTTGTTCGCAAGAACCAATACATCAATCTTTTCCATACAAATGCTGGTTAAGAAATCAGTGTTCAGTCTTATAAATATCTGAATTTTGTGAGATGGCCATCAGAAACTACACAGAAAATCTGTTTCTTATGTCAGAATAAAGCATTTTTTTCTGTCCAGGACAGGAAGTTTGTTGTGATTATCAAGTCTGTGCTTGACTTGTCTTGCTCTCTTGTGTTGCTAATTCCACCTTAAAACAACTTGGTGCAGTTTCCATGGTGCTAGGGTTGCACAATATTGAGGAAAATTTACATTGCAGTGATATTATTTTTTGCAATAGATATTGTAATCGTAAAATCAAGCAGTGGACATCATAAAATGCGCGTGTGTTACATAAAAAACAGGAGAAAAATATTAAACACACTGTCCAAAAATGTAAAATTTGTATAAATTGTATGTTGTTGAAAATACAGTAAATACATCAAATAAAGCTGACATACAATCATAAAGTATATATCACCACATCACCCCTTGCCGGATTTAAATTATTTATTTTTAAAAATAATAATATTGCAGGTCCAGCAACGTAATTATTGCACATGCGCACATCACAATGACGATGCTTAAATGTAATATATATATATCGTTCAACTCTACATTGTTCCCTGAGCTTCATTAAAAAAGTTAATATTGTACTCATCCCTGTGCACTACATTAAAAAGAAGCCTGGTCCTCACCAGCAACCAGAAAAGATCTCCTCACTGTCATTCTGGCTTATAACTGTCTCTGACTAAAGCTGCCTCAGTACATCACATCTCCTCTTAAATTAAAAACTAAAGTTGATCAAACACATCCAAGGACAGACTAACTCTTGATACCCATCGAGTAAATACAGAACTAAGAAAGTCTGCTTTCCATTTCTTTGCACCATATAAATAGAATGAAGTAAAAAAGATATCAAAGTCTCACTGCATTGAAAAAAAGTTTCAATGTGCAGCCTTGATGCGACTTACCAGACAAGTCGAAATGTCCAAGTGTTGTGTGGTACAGGAGCACAGTTTTCAGATGCCGTGGGTCGGGAACAGAGTGCACACACTCCTCCAGGGCCGACGGGACGGCACTGAGCATGGACGCAGTCTGAGGAAGAAAAGGGATTTTAATAAAATTGCTACATGACAGGCTCGCACATGCATGTGGAAATCTTCAGAACAGGTTAAAGTTTCTTTCCAAACATGTTTTAAAAGTAGTATTTTGTTTAACATGGTCTCTTACATGAAAGGTAAAAAAAAAAAACAAAAAAAAAAAAAAACCCCCCCCCCCAAAAAAAAAAAAAAACAAAACCAAAGAAAAGCTAATAATTTCATTTACTGCTGGATATTTAAACTCCTAAATATTGGAACTGGTCCCATCTTGCTAATGTTAGCAGCAGTGATTCCCAGTAAATTTTGAGAAATAAAAAACTTCTTTTTTCCGTGTGGAGATCACAGTTTAACAAAAGTCAGAACAAACATGAAGGATATACACTTAACAGTAATTTAGGCCAAATTAACTCTAAATTCAGTCCAGATTTTACATACTGGGGCTATTTAAAAATGTCCCTAAGAGGCAGCTGTAGTGCTTTTGTCACTAGACAGGAAATGTATAAAACTGTGCCTAAAGGAAAGCAATTTTATATTTTGCTTTATATCAAAAGATGTGGAGTAGGAGTTACTTTATAATAGGTTTTCAGAGCAGAGGTGTTGAACCAGCTAATAGTGGGCTGAACCATAAATGCATTAGCACAAAAGACAAGCACTTATTTCCAAGATAAATCTAATCATTTCCAGTGCAGTACAGTAGTATGAATGTAATCCTACACATAGGTGTCTTTAAAATCCATTACATCAGAGCACATTTCACTACAACACTGTGCTGTGAGCTGAATCACCACACACTGAGACCAGAATTGAATAGCCAGTATGTGTTTATTATGTTTGATGCCAGTATGTACACTTACGTGTGTCTGCAAACAGTCTACATATATGTATACATATTTCTGATGATACCATGAGGTAATGGGTTCAGGAAAATAACTAGCAAAAAAAGTATTTGTGCTTTGAAATGCTTCCTCATAAAATATAGTCACAGATCAGAGCATCGTGTTTTTGATCAACTTCTAAATCAAAGTTATTTTCTTGCAAGACATTTCTGTACATTAGAATACAGTTTGAACGTACACTGCAAGCCACATTATTTATGCCTACGTTTTTCCCATAGGTATTAATTTAGTTTAATGTCTTTCTACGGTGATAAAAGTGTAAAAGAAGAGAAAAAGGAATACTGCAAATCTGCAGCAGGATGAAATGAAAAAACCCCAAGCGGCTTGTAAAAAATACTTCAATAAAACTGAACCAAGCGCAGACTAATGAGCAGAAATCTCATGACGAGCAGAGACGCAATTGATTTGAATAACATAAATCAAAGAGTGATAAAATACTATGAAAGAAAAATGCTTTAACAGCCACAGCATGCACAAACAATTGGCACGATAAATATCTTAGTCCTAGTTCAGAAAACAAAATCTTTCTTCAGAAATTGTTTTAGGGAGGAGGGTAAAGCCTCCTTTCCTCCCTCTCCACCTCTGTTGTGTCGCGGTGCTTTGATACTTCAGCGATTTCGCTCTCTCTGTTGTCACAGGTGGTGCTGAAGATTATCAAGCACTACCAGGAAGAGGGCCAAGGCAGCGAGGTGGTTCAGGGCGTCCTGCTGGGCCTGGTTGTCGACGACCGACTGGAGATCACCAACTGCTTCCCCTTCCCCCAGCACACAGAGGACGATGCAGACTTTGACGAAGGTATCTGAGAGCAGTGTTCCCTTTCTGTTTACTGTATCGATCCTTTTCTGCAGCTGGGCAAATGCACACACCCACACAGAAAAATCACAACAGAGTCTGAAATTAATACCTGTTAAGCCCCAAATGCCATTGAAACGTGTCTTCAGTGGATGGAGTGATGGGGATTACTGTGACGATGGCTCGTAACTTCACGAAATCACAATATTAAAATGCTTCAGTAACTTGGAGACTTTGGTCTTTTCTTGTTCTTTAATTGTGAGACTCAAGAAATGAAAGAATTTATGTAACTTTAAACTGAGCTCTTGTGAATTTCATATTTGGATGATTAAGTGTTTACTTAGTGCTGACTTTTTGAGGTTACATATCAAGTGGCGCTAAAATATTAGGTTGCTACCTTTTTCTGAAAATTGTTTTGGTTGGGGAAGCTCTGTAGCTATTTGGTTGGATTTGTTTCATCACGTCCTTGGCGGGTGAGCTTAAAACTAAACTGCAGACATTTTGTTAAACTAATTCGCTAAAAACTTAATAACAAAAGTACCAACAGAAGCAATTAGTCCTTGAATCCTTTCTGAATTGGTGCTTTGAGTACAGACAAACTGTGGTTCAGAACAAAGAATACCTAACCTCTAAAATAAATGTTTGACAGGAAGCAATACAATCATTCTCTGTCTCTGTGTTTTTGAAAGATAGGCTGGGGATCACCATTCGTAGCACTCCAAAATGCCTCAAGCCTGAAACAAATAACAGACTTTTGAGGCTAGAAGCCAACGTACCAACATATCAACCAGTCCCTGAATGTCGGTGTGTGTTTCCTTGGAAGTGTGTGCATAAGATGCCCGCAGGCACTGTGTTGAGGACAATGCTGACTTTTAACTAAGCTAACTAGGTGCTGGGTGTCCTACGCTGTCAGTGCCAGGTTTGATGCGAGAGGGCAGTGGTGCAGGGACGAAAAAAAGCTCCGGTGTTGATGTTACAGGTGGGTGGTGCGAACGTGCACATTATTTGATTTTGTATTTATCCGCACAGGTAGCCCCCCCCCCCCCCCCCCCGCGCAAGCTTTCATGTCAAAGGATGCCATGTCCTCTGACCTCAGCCCTCCCCTATCAGGCATTGTTACCTGCTTCTTGTTAGCTCCAGAAAATCCTGCAACAAGCCACACTGAGGGATGGGAAGGTGATCAGATGCAGGAAATGGAGGAAAGAGGGAAAATTCCTCTCTAACAGGCCTCCACTGCTAACGAGCATCTGTCAGAAATTCTGCAAGATACACAAGCACCAATGGTGGCTAAAGGTCGTTAGTGTCAGGAAAAGCTCTCTGTTAGTGTCATGACTTGTTGTGTTGTTGACTTTTGATGGGTTGGATTTCCTTTCTGTCACTCCCTTTAAGCTAACAAGGGCTTCAGCGAGTAGCGCCTTGCTGTGAACACTTGGAAAATTTACCAAACTACCATAAAATTCCTCTCAACTGAGCTTTACCGCAGTTAAAAAATGTCACAGACTTCATGTTATCTGTCACCGTGGAACCAAATTCAAAATGGCAAAGCGGAAATGTGTTTGGAGTCATGAATGTTTGTGTTTTCTGTTCTGTTGTTGAAATGGCTTCAAATCAAGAGCGGCACAGCATCAAGTAGATGACTCTGTAGACTGCAGAGCGCTCTTGTCTCTGCTTTCAAAGTGTTTTTAGAGAAAAGGGGTTTATTTTGAAGATTGAATCTACAATGGAGAGAGAATTATTTGGCAGAAAAATTATCAAAGAGAAACGTGAAAATGGGTTTTTATGTCTGTACATTTGGTCTTTTTGTTCTTGTACTTCAGCCTGAAATGTCTACCCACGCACACAGCTGACCAGCCAGACCCCCTTCTTCTCTCTCTCGATTTCCATCTGCCTGTCTGTCTCTCTCTCTAGCCCCCTTTACACAGCCTGTTGAATATTGCGCTGTTGTACCTCATTGTTCTGTACCAACAATAAGGCAAAATAACTGAGCCTAAGTTACTGAGGGCCAGATGAGGGGGTCATTGTTGTTCTGCCTCTGATCCGCAAGGGAGGCAGTAACAGTGCTGAACTGACATCTTCGTAAAAAGTCGAGCCGGCGTGCTGGAGCAGAGGTTTAAATTCTTGACGATGTGGCGAGCATGCAGCTCCCCAGCAGAAAATTTAAAAATGGTGAGCAGCAGTTAGCTGCTGAGCCACAAAAGAAGTAAACAGCTAATTGAGAAGACAGTGTTTGTTGTAGTTGTTATTTTTTAGAAAGCGCTGCCCAACATGAACATGATTACTGCATGCTGATGCTGATCTGGTGAACGTCCTGCCTACCATATGCCTCTTGTCATGTCCCACAATGCCGACATGCTGTCTAAAAATCACACACTGAGGATCATTTTGCTAAAGATGTTTTGTTCAGGGATTAAATACAAAGATGGTGTAAAGGAGGGACTTCGTTGCGATAGCATCCTTGTGCAAGAATCTCTCTCTCCCTCGTCTACCCTGTTGCAGCACTGTTTTCTTGAAGTGTGTATTGGACAATTATTTTTCCATGGAGCATCTTTTATGCCACTTCTGAAGCGTAAAGATCCGGAGAAGAACCGTGAAATAAACAACTCGAGGCTACAAGTGTGTACCTATGCATATTTGGAAACATTTGTTGGTGGATTCAGTCTTTCTTTGGCTCAGACTACATGCTTCCAGAACCATATTTACTGCCTCATCAATAATGACAAAATATTGGCAGTGCCATTCTCTAAAAAGGATGTAGTTTTCTGTAAAATCAGAGAGCAATGGCATCAGTGTCACTGCCATCTACTTTGCTCCTAGAGAGCTTGACAGGTGAATGCTTTTGCAGATAGTTTCTGTCGGTTATTGCCTGAAACTGTGAGGAAGTGAAGTTAAAATAATTGTGCTTTGAAACTAGTTGCTGACTCTTGTGTTGTTGTTACAAGTGATTTTGATTACTTCCGGAATTAATATTATAACCAAATCAGCTCTTCATTATTCTGTGCCATGCTGCATTTTATCCTGGGAGTAGATGGCCTTCAGTCGGTGTATGACAGGCAGGAGAAGGAAGGGTCATACACACACACAGGAACACACACCTCCTCAGACAATGTTCAGAGTCTCTTTGAAAGTGTATGCGTTTTCAGATAAACTTCCCCCTGACATGGGTTGAATCGGTGTTTCTGTATTAATGTGGCCTTGTCTGTGAATATAGCATTGACTCACACATCAGTTAATTGTCACACCTCTAGATAAAGCCTGAGATTTAGTATTAGAGAGACTCAGATGAGCAGCACGCACTCTCTTCATCTCTAATCAAGGACCCTAGACACGTTTAGCTTCCAAGGTCTGCATGTGTGGATGTATCTCTCTGTGCTGCATTATTCTGTGTTTGCCCTGTGTGTGCATGTGTGTGTGTTAGTGTGCATGCGTGCAAGCATGTGCTTGTGTGCCAGAATCATCTTACACTGACTCGTTGACTGCTAGAGGCCCCTTAGATCAGAAATACTCTTTCAGTCTATTACAGAGGGAAAGATGGACAGGATTGCCAGTTTTTGTGTTTGTGTGTGTGTGCGTGCGTGTGTGTGTGCGCGCGTGTGTGCGCGCGTGTGTGCGCATGTAAGCATGTCAGTCCATGTCTGCTATGCGTCTTTTTCATCAACAGGTGCCAGTGTGGAGCTACAGTTGCAGGACAGTTAGTGGCAGCAAATGTGACCAATATGGTTGAGAAAAAAGAGAGAGAGTAGCTGACCGCACGCAGCAGAATCTGCCTCAGATAAAACCTTGGCTGAACCCCAACCATCCTATTTCCTTTGTCCTTGCATACTATGTCCTTGTATCATTGACAGAACGTATGGAGAGAGATCAACTGCAGGAAGTTTCAGCACCAGAGGCACACAAGTAGCATGTTAATATGTGCTTTGAGCCTCTTCTTTTGTTGTGATAGTGATAATACGAAGAGGAGGGATCTTGGTACAGAGAGATTATTAGGGTGGCTTCGTGCCACCAACCCAAGCACCACTACAGAAAGAACTGACCGTTTTGAGAGGCAACTTGACTTTTGCACCCCATTATGCCTGGTATTAAAATCAAATGTGTTGCCAGATATGTTATCCGTGTAATAAACGACCTTATCTTGCCTTTTGTTTACATCTGGTAGTTGTAATACGTTTGTTTTTCATCCGCAAGATCAGATCAGATCTGTATCCTCCAGAGAAAATCCTGTGCATTAATAATTTCAGGTGGAAGCAAACTAGCCCAAGCCTCCCACAGTGTTGTGAATTGTTGAGGTAAGAGAAACTTTATAAACTTTGTGTAGTCCCCTTCTGTAAAATTGGCAAATGTGAGATATTCAGTTTTTCTGTCTGAATAAAAAAAGGTCAGTTTGTCCTGCTGTGTTGCAGTAGCAGCGTGAAGGCAACTCTGTGGCCGGACAAATTATATGCCTTCACAACAGATCAGCTGTACAGATGATTGCAACTCACATGTTGCACACACAGTTATTTCTTACTGTGTATTTTTCACGCAGTTCTGATGAAAAACATGTCTGTTTGACATCTCATGGCACAAAGCAGACTATGAAAGGTTTGTCTTGCCCAGCCCTCTCGCTCTCTTCATCTCTACATTTTACCAACAACCTATATTTTATGTTAGACACAGATAAATATCTGTGTGTTTTGTGACATACAGATGACAGCACATTGTACGGATTGCTTCAACACCTATTTCATATAACACAATTTGAGCCAGTCTAGCTCCCGGTGTGGTCAGGCAGACACGATCACATTCTTGTCACAGCACACTGACACCTTGCATTAACACATGCATTTTTCTTTCTTCAGATGACGTGACCAGATACAAAACATGTTTTATTAACGGGTGGAAACTGGATGCAGGTAGCGCTTAATGAAACTTGTGACTGTTTGCACGTACTATTACCATCTACTTTATAAACGTTATTCACTCATTCAGGCCTGTTTGTCTATTATTAGACATCTAATAGGTCCATAATATGCCAGTCAGTAAATATAGCTTTGGTGAGTCAACCTGTTTGTCCCTTCATGACTGTCTCACACTGTGCTGTTTTGCACAGCTGCTTTGTACAAGTCATAACCTTTTTTTTTTTTTTTTTTGCCTTTTAAGGAACCAGTGTATTCAAACATGTATTTGAAGACTGAAATAAGCCTACATGATTGGGCCATAGTACTTAGAAATGACCATAAAATTATCTATTTTTCACCAAATGTGATGTGTTTTGCTGTGCTTTGAACACCCCTTAGTAACCCACTAGACATTCGCATGTAATCCAATGACAAATGATAATTCAAGGCCTATTCTTTGTCCATGGTGCTGGAAAAATGTCCCACATGAGATTCATTGCAAACCTTTTTCACTGCTCTCTGTAAGTCACGCAGTACATACAAACCTCTGACATTGTTGTACTTTTCAAATCTCATCATCGGTGAGTATTTTAGCAACGTCATATTATATTCCCATGCCTTCACTTTTGCTGAAAATATGCCCATGCTTCCACGTTTTGACAGTGTGTCAGCATTTTTCCTTTCTTTCCATCCTTGCACGTGTTGCCTTGCACCTGTCTATTCTAATAGAGGTTAACAAAGATTTGTTTTCAATTTTTTATTATCTTACCAACCGAAAACAGAAACTGTGGGCAGCTGCTCTCATCTTGCAATCTCATGCAAACGGTTTGCACACTGCACAAAACACACTGTCCAAAGCCAGTGGCTTAGAAATGACATAACCAAAACATCAAACAAGCCTCAGAATTTCAAAGATTTTTATTGTAGTTGGACAAGGACTGAATTATATGAAGGAAACCAGTACATAAGCAATTTAAATTGTAAGATATGACAACAAGCACACAAAGCGACACTAGAAACGGTTTCTGTTCATTTAAACCATTTAACACACTTACAGTCTCAGGTTACGATAACTGTTGTATACATGAGATTAGTCTTTTTAAGTCTGACTTAAAATAGGCAAACACTACATACAGTACACAGATAGGTACAATACAGATTGGTTAAACAACAGATGAAGTGTTGCTCAGTATAATTCACAGGATTAAGTTGCCTGGTTTCTTGTAAGGAGAGATTATATCAAACCAATCGTTGCTCAGTGGCACTTTTGGTACGTGTGTTTGATATTCAACCCATGTCACTAGTACTCCTCAGTAGGAGAAGGTATCCTGAAGGTAGAACAAAATTAGCTTGCTCTTTCTCTCCCTTCACCCTCCACTACTTCCCAACCTTCCTCCTCTCCCTCGTTTTCCCTCCCTTTTTTTTTTCTCTAAGTCACTGCAGGTAAGAGAGCTGCCCCCACCCTTCTCCATTTTCCCCCCTCTTCTTTCTTGGCAATTATTGACTCTGCTTCCCTTCCTTCAGGACACTTCTTTGTCTTGTCTTTTATCTTTGTCTCTCTTGATTCTGCGCCACATTGTCCGCATCTACCCCCCATCTACCCCTGAATCCTTCCTCCATCTCTGCCACAACCGTATCAGGAATAATAAAGCAACATGCTGTTGGAGTGAGAAACGATCTAATCCCTCAACCAATGTCCTCCTGGGGTAGTTATGTCTCTGAAATGAAGGTTTTATTGAAATTATGTACATAAATAACCAGGAAAAGTTTTTCACTTTATTTTTGAAAATAAAGTTATAAATCAGTACCATTGCAAAGAAATTTAAATATATGGATTATGGATTGCTTTAAGAGAAGTTAACTAACTAAATAAATGAATGGTCTGCTCTTGAATTTAATTTAACTATTTAACTATTTTATTACAATTCAAATTGAGCTCAAAGCAAATTATTTCCACTTAACATTATGAATAAAAGATTTAAATATGTCAAACTTGAAGGATTTTCTTGGTTAAAAATAAAAAGATAATTACTAAATGACAAGCTAGCACTCTCTGATTGCCATTCTGCTTTGTATATGATCAGAGGCTTAAATACATTTTGAATAATCTTGCATTAAAACATTGTGATACGACAGTGACTTAATTTAAAAGATGTAAACATTTCATGTTAGATGTTTTTCATGTGTGGGTTTTTTTTGCTCTTCACCAAACAGCACTTCCTTCTGGCTCCTCAGCTAGCCAATGCCAAGCGGCTCTCTCTCCGCCCGACACAGGTGGTAGAGGCGGTCGTGTCCCTGTCTGGGCACGCGTCACACTTCATATTGGCCCAGAAGATGGGAACAGTTGTCACACTGGTAAAACAAACAAGTTTTAAGGGTGCTTGTTTTGCAATGTCTCCTGATTTACCAATTAGAGATGTGTCATCTGAGACAGCACATGGTGGTCATTTCTTGTCCAAGCGTTTCCTTCGCACACTTGACATGAGAACGTATAACAAGGTTGTAGTTATTCCGTTTCTAATGAGACACTTAATTAAAGAGAGCACAGAAAGTTACACTTGTCAGTAACAACCTGGCAACATTCACAAGGTTGACTTTGCTGATTGGCACCTTTTTATTCAGTTTATATTTGTTGTTGTTGTCACTCCTGCTGCAACTGTTTGAATTACTCAGCGAACCAATTAGCTGCACAACTTATGAGTGAAGTGAACATGACCAGAGCCTTGAGATAGAGAATATGCCTTCCTGCAAGGGAAATCTGACTGTCCTTCCAAAATCACAGAGACTTTTCCTTTTTCATGGTTATTCTTTAGATTAATTTAGAATCATAAACACAGTTGTGTCATATTGAGGGCATAGAATATGTTCATAACATGTCAGTATTTTGGTAACATTTTAAGATTTTTTAGGGCCCGACCGATATATATCGGTTTGCTGATATTGGCTCATCATAGACGTATCTGTGGTATGTCCCCAGATTTCCAGGGGCTGAGGAAGCAACATATAAAGTATAGTAGCGGGACAAAGGAGGAGCAGAAAACTGTGGTTACAGTAAAAATAACAAGAATTTTACTTACAGTAACAATAAATGAACTAAAATGTGCTGCAACTGAAAGCGAGCCCCGTCGGCTGTTCAGCCTACAACGCAGGAAAGAAACAAGTGTCAAACCGAGTTAGGCCAAGGAAACTGTCAACACACTCATGTGAACGCAGAGAGTATTCTCACCAGTTTCCACCATACACCACACGCGTGGTGGCACACCAGGCTCTGGCAAACAAAGAGGAATCCATGCAGTTGTCCTCCTCCCCTTGTCTCCTTCAGCTCATCAGTTGGGGTGAGCACACCTGGGTTCTCAGGGAAACGCAGGAGGAGGGAGGAGCCTGAAGAGAGGACGGGAGCAGGGAGAGAGAGAGAAAAAAAACACATTCACAACTCACAGCACTAGGGCCGTAACAGTCGGTATCGGCGTATATGTTCTCCAATAAGTGCCATATTAAAACTGTTATTTAAGGCTGGAAAAAATACTTGGGCTAGTGATTTAAAATGGTGTAATCACATAGTTTGTCCAGCAGAGGGCAGCCTGTTATTTAACTGGTTTACTGGTCAGTACATTGATGTTTGGAATAAAGTTTGTTGAATTTCGTTTCTCCATAGCGTATCTTTGTTATACGTATTTGATAACCACATTCAAAATATTAGTCACCGAATATCGGCCGATATATTGGATATCATATTTTTCTTACCTCCTATTATTAGTATTGGCATCGGCCCCAAAAATCCCATATTGGTCAGGCTCTAGTCTTTTTAAGACCTTTGATTTTTGAAAAATCAAACTGCTTCATGCTCTGCCATTTTACCGTTTGCTTTTAGGATTTGTTGCTACTTAATTAAAAAAAAAAATCTCTCCC
>JAPXVT010000028.1:25380275-25398425 GCA_029823135.1 Acanthurus reversus
CCGATCTTGTTGGGAGCATGTGTATCCAAAATTCTATAAAGAGCATTAGTCCACCCACTCTACCGCCTTATATGCTGTTCACTCATTCAACTGCATGACTAAATATGATCAAAGAAAGATTAACACACACATCTCCACAGCCATACATAGCAAATAGCCTTATATGTCGATGATGATCTGGTCTTTAAGTCAAATGTTTCTGTTTTTGTTTTTAAAACAATTTTTTTTATTTATTTTTGGATTAAAAAGGGTTTAGTTCTCTATTAAAGTCACATCAGCGATGTTCATGTTAAAGAGATAGTTCACCCAAAAATGAAAATTGAGTTACAATCTACTCATCCTCATGGCAAAGGAGGGTCGGGTGAAGTTTTTTAGTAGACAAAACTGCTTTATTTTCACAAGACAAAGGCATTGCAATAATCTCCCATACAACTGTAGTGAATGGTGACCAGGTTTCAAACATAGAAAAAAACGTAACAAAACCATAAAATGCATCCATATTGCTCGTCCACGGTAATACCTGAAGCCTCCACCCGCCAAATTGTTAAAAAACTTCACTTACTCGCCATGATTTAAGCCCTTTGCTCCTCTAGGGTGCAAAACATTGATAAATGACTTCCAGTTCTTTCAGTTGTTGGCAGCTCTTTCTGGATGGGCGGCACAGTAGTTTATTGTTTAGCACTGTCGCCTCATAGCAAGAAGACCCTGGGTTTGATTCTCGGCTAGGGCGGGACCTTTCTATGTGGAGTTTGCATGTTCTCCACGTGTTTGCTTGGGTTTCCTCTGGGTGCTCCAGCTTTCCCCCCACCATCATAACATGCATATAGGTCTATCTCCAGTCAGTACCCTTGATCTAGGTACTGGCTTAGAATCCGGAGTTGGTTCCTGGGTGCTGCACTGTGGCTGCCCACTGCTCCTCAGGGATGGGTTAAATGCAGAAAACATATTTCACTGTACGCGGTATATGTCACCAATAAAGTACCTTTACCTTTACCTTTAGATCTCCCCAGCTGAGCCCACTCCCATACATTTCTGCCTGAAGACATCTTCTCCATCTGTTCTTGAAGTAACCTCTTTTCTTGTCCCTTTTGTGTTCCATTTCAGGGCTTGAAAGGTGATGTTTGTTGCACGTTTTCTGATGGTGAGTCCAGTCAAACTCCACTTTCTCCTTAGAATTTGTAAGTCAGTGGGATCCGGGTTTGTTCTTTTCCACAGGTATACATTGTTTACTTTGTTTCTCCACCAGATAAGCAGTATTCTCTATAGGTAGGTGTTCACGAATGTTTGCTGTCTGTTTGTTGTGTGTTTTGTTGTTCTCCATGTCTCTAATACATACTTACAGCAACACCTGCTTTGCGTTGGAGTTAAAAATGCTTATTTTGGTGTTAGCTGAGTTATTTTTTGAGCTCCAGATCTTCCTGAGCATGTTAAACACCACAACAGCCTTACTGATCCTGCTATTTATGACGGTCTACGTCCTGTGGTGGTGTCCACAACACTACTCAAGTATGTGCAAGTTGTTGTGTACAGTGATGGGGTTGTCAGTTTGAGTGGATTATCACGACCTGTGTCTTTGCTGTGTTGGGTGTCAGACCAAGTTTTGATGCAGCTTGTGAGACTCTGTCAGTCTTACCCTGCTTTGTATCTGTGTGTGTGAAAGGAGAGCTGTGTCATCCTCAAAGTCAAGGTCATCCAGCTGCTCCCACGTGGTCCACTGGATCCCATTACTCTTCTCCTCAGCTCTTTCCTTCAGAATCTGGTCTATTGGAGGAACAGAAATGGTGACAGTAGACATCCCTGCTTGACTACCATCCTGACATTAATGCTCTGGGACGGCTGGCCTGCATGGATGACTTTGCATGATGTTCCTTCATATGAGTTCTTGATTAAGTTTGTGGTCTTGGTGGGAATTCCATAGTGGTCCATTAGCTGCCATAGGGTTATTCTGTCTAAGCTGCCATACACTATCTTGTTGATGTACAGGAATGTGTTCCACTCAATTGACTGTTCAATGATGATGTGTTGTGTTGCTATTGTCCGTTAGTGTCAAGTGTCTGTTTGTTAGGTTCAGTTTAGTTTTGTCTTGTCTTTATGTTGTACTTCCTGATTTATTTTGAAATGTCAGTGTCATTCCTCACTCCCTGTCAAATTTCTTCCTTCCCTTGGTGATTACCTCCTCGCCCAAATGTGTTGCACCTATCTCATTGTCTTCTCCTTCCTTGTATAAATAAGCTGTGCTCCCCTTTCCTTCTGTGCCAGATTGTCTTGTCAGTTTCTGTCAGTGAATCCAGCCTCCTTTCCTTTGTGAGTTTCCAGTGTTCGATTTTTGCTTGTGTTTTTGGTTTCCTGACTCTAGTCTAGTGATTTGGTTCCTCTGCCTGAGTTTTTGGATTTCTGGTTTTTGACTTTGGACTGAGCAACTCCTTATCCCTGTGCTTCCAGCTCTGCTTTGTTGAGTCCAGCCTGTCAGAGCATGATAGATATGTGGTCGGTGCATGATCGACCTTTCCCAAATCCTACTTGCTGGTCCCAGTGCTTTTTGTCTATGGCTATGGAGGTGACTGAGGATGACCTGGCTGAGGATTTTGTTGGGTACAGAAAGTAGGCTGATCCCTTGGTAGCTGTCGCATTTTCTTTGGTCACCTTTCTTTGGTAGTTTCACAATGTGACTCTCTACCCATTCTGTTGATGTCCTTTCCTCTCCCTAGATTTTCCAAATAGACCATAGAGCATGTCCGTTGACAAGTTTGGATCTACTTTACTTTCTACTTTACTTAAGGCAAAAAAGTTGTCAGGGCCAGCAGCCTTGCCAGATGACAGTTAACTGCAGCCTTTATTTCTGCTTTTAAGTTGGTCTGCAACCCTTAATTTGCATTGGTATCTTGGCCTTAGGGATATGTGATCAGTTTACTGGTGCTGGCCTGTTTAGGATCTCTTCAAACTGCACTGTCCATCTGTCAAGCTGTGCGTCCTGGGTTGAAATCATCTGGCCTTTCTTGTCTGTAATCGGTTTATTACTGTGAAAAATGTCACTGATGAGATGGGGCCTGCGCACACATCGTCTGAAGCTTACACAGAAAAATCAGGCCTGTGTTTACAAGCCACCTGAAGTCTAGTGCCAGCAGCAGACATCAAGGCACCAGACGTGCCAAGACTTGCCCTCTAATTGATCCTGCAGACATCGTGAGCTCTCATATCAGGGGCTACAGGCTACAATGAAACCAAAAAAATGGCGTCAGTGATGTTTTTTAAAACAACTTTGGGTACTGCAGCTTCAGGACACTTGAATTACTTTGGACGAGCAGTATGGAGGCATTTTATGGATTCATTATGTACCCGACCTTCCATCAGCATAAAGATTAAGATTAAGACAAAATTTTCATTTTCGGTTGAACTATCCCTTCAACTCTGAAGACACAGTCTTTTGTTATCATCACAAAACATTTAAATGTAAGTTCTCCAATTTTTGTAGTTGAGGTGCATCATGTTTTGGCACTCAAAGCGTTGAAGAGATACATTTGAAAAACTTAAAAAGCAATTTTCCTTTCCAGAAACCAAAGTAAACCCATACAACACTCTAATTCTGAGAACAAAGTAAGAAAATTAGATACATTCAAAGCAAACAATTTGCATATTAAAAGAAACAAACAAAACAAATTGAGGAGCTTCTCACAGCTGGAAAAAATTAAAAGCAATTATGGATGGTGGCGAAGCAACTACAAAAATATCTACAAAAAAAAAAAAAATGTTTACCTGGAAGTAGCATGTAATCAGCTTGACTGATTTATTGTGGCACATGAGTTGCATGAATAAAAATTAAATTTTCTTGAAGACTTACTCCAAAAACTGTATGCTATGAAGATTGGTAGGCCTATATACTGCAGTAAAATAACAACTCAGATCATTTTCTTTCTGAAGTTTGAGTGCCAATACCCTCTGAAACATACATAGGCAAAAAAGAAACGCTTGGACAAAATTTAATATTTTTGCCAGCTGTGAGCCGATTCTTTCAGCATTTAGTGTAATGCATCATTTGACCTAGGGGAACTTATCCTTTCTCTCTGGTACAGTGTAGAATTACTGTTACGCATTACCTACATTTGCACATGCCATATTCGACATAAAAAAAAAAGAAAAACGCCCAGTTTTTAGAGCTTACAAAAGTGATGTCTATCATTGGAAAATAGACAAACTATCTGTTGATAAAATGGAAGCTTGCAGTTGTTTTGTTTTTTCACAAAAACTTGTCTTGCTGCCAACTTTAATAGTACACACACACACCAAACTGTAAACACAAATCGCATTAAGTAATTCTGGTGAACAGTTAGCATGCAATTTACTTTTAGCATCAATTAAGAGTCATGTTTCTGGCTTGTTAATGAATAAATATCTAAATTTACTGTTGTTATTTTCTCTGTTTTTGATCTTCAGTTTACACCTGAGGGACAGAGTGAATGAAAAAACATGTCTCTTTTGCTGCCAAATGGCCTTTCCCTTTTCCTTGGTCTTTCGCTCTTTCCCTCCCTCTCCCCAGTCTACCTGGTGACTCCAGTCAGAATCTTTTGATTTTTTCTTACACAGTAAAGATTTCCTTGTACAGTGTTATGGGAGCACTGTAGGTCTCAAGGTAACGAGTCAAGATGGAAAGGCTGTGAAAGCCTTTTTTGCTGCCTACTGCAGCTGAAAAGAAGACTACTGCAACGCAAAAAACTATTTACATAGTTTCAGTTACTTGCTTATTTTTTTGTTTTCTGGGATCTGCAGCAAGCTCCAAACTACAAGCACTGCCCCTTCCACAAAGCAGTTTCTGCGTGCCCCCCACGCACAGCACAATGTCGCAGTGCCGGCACTTCCAGGTGAATCATTTACCAGAGTTTGCATGTCGCCTGCATCCTTTTGTGGCCACACCAGGTAATCTGCCTTGATCCACATTGGCCTCTGAAGCCTCCTCAGACTCCTCTTCATCTATCATACTGGTGTTTAGGCAATCTTGGATACGTTCCTCTGTTTGTGGTGGGCCAATCCTCTGACACACCACACAGCCCAGCAGCCAGCCCCACTACAAACTTTAGGTCAGACGTGGGCTTCTTATTTGCAGGTGAACTCTCTTTGTTGTACAGTATATATATATCTGTTCATTGCAGCTATATCAGTAAAGTGGTACAGCTGGAGCCTGATTCACTTGTTGGTCCCTCTGTGAACAGATTAGTACTGATCTGGATGAGCTGGTCAGACGGGTCAACACCCCCCATGTACCTGTTGTAGTCTGTCACAGCATCAGTTAGTGATGTGCAGGTGGATACAAAAATACTGACACTTCAGATTCCGAACGTCTCTGTTTCGGGATCGATTCTCGCATAAAGAGGTCAGTATTTAAGGGCTACACTAATTTAGGGGTGTGTGTGTATTTTTTACAGCAACAGAACAAAGTAGAAAGTTACTACGCTATCAGCAGGATTGCCGTCTGACAGGAACTACTTTTCCTTCCGCCTGTCACATTCCTATGAGTACTGTGGTTCTAGGAATGCGTGCAAGCTCTACTTACAGGCATGCTGATGATGGCACACTCCATGTACTGTCGTGTGTGAAGCTTCTCAGTTCGCACAACATGCTGGAGTTGGGTGTGTGTGGAATGGCTGTGAGGTGCTACAGCAACAACACAAACCTTGTTAATTATCTGAGAATTGATCACATTACAGAAAGACAGTTTGCAGCAGCGGACTGAGGATGAGGAGTAAAGAGGCGCTAGGGTGAGACAGACTTCATCACTGAGACCTTTAGTAGTGACAGGCATTATGCAGGTACGTAGAGTGTAATGTTGGCCATACTGGAGATGTTTATCATAGCTAATGACCGTGTGAAAGTGATTCACATCCATCCAGACCCCCGTTTCTGTATTGATGTCTAAACAACAAGAGTTCCCTGCATTCGTAATAAAGACTGCTGTTTTATTCACACAGATATAGGCCTAAACAAATATGCCAGCAAAATAAATAATGAATAAATGTTTTTTTATTAATTTATATGCCAGCAAAATGTAGAAATGAATAATATGGTTAATAATATGGCTTTTAATCTCCCCTTTCTAAACAAAAAGTATCTATCATATTGGTATCGATAATACCAACCTTCCTCTCCTGTTTTTCAGTCACCTTGTTCTTGACATTCCTTGTCATAGTCAGACCACTGAATGCTGTGATTCTGGATCCGTTGGTGTGGGTTTTTTTTTGTTTTTTTTAAACTGTAAAGTTGGTATTCTTTCCTCAGGAGTAACTCATTCATGAGTGACATGACAACATCATTTGAAAGTCCCTGCCCCAAAATGAACATAATCTGACCTGTGAAAATGGTAAAGTCAGGAAGTAGTCATTACTGGAGTCAGTCAGTCTAACGTTGTAGGCTTTTCTTTCATGTACTGCTGCATGCTAATAAAGACTCCTGCTGCAATCATGCAGTCATCGATGGGTTGAAACAGAGCTTTGCATGTATCCCGGATGTTATCTTGGAGTAGCCTGAGATATTGCAGTGGCTCACATATTCAGGAGTCCACATTTTACTGCCATTCACAATATCTTCATCCAAGTCACTGATGTGCACATTCCTTAATGATATATTTATAATAATAAAGCAGCTCTGGAAGCTGTAGGATGGCCCCATAGAACAATAGTTCAGGTACTGAAAGAACTTGGTGGGCTTAAGGTCAGTCCATTTGTAGCAGCATTTTGATGTGTGTTGGCTCTGCATTGTCACAACCTTGAGATCAAAAAATGTTTTAATATGCTGAGGAGAGGATTGTCTGCAGCAATAAAAGGCTGCAGAGCTCTCTTGGGGCAAAAATTGGGAAGCCTGAGCAGGATGGCCCAACTCTCAACATTATTCTATCCTCTCTCTCGTTGAGCGAGAGCTTGTGAAGGAAAGCTTTCTTGCCTCCTCTCTCATTCACTGTCTTTGTCCCTTCTTTGTCCTCTCCCATCTACCTGGTGATGCGGTGGTTTGTGATTAGGATAATGCAGCTTCTATTAATGTTGTGTTTGTACCTCAGAATTATACTTAAGCACAGTTCTTGAGTAATTGTTCTAATACTTTCAAACACTAAGTATATAGTATCCAGTGTATTCCTCTATACACTTATGGCAAATAAATTTGAGACACAATTAATGTCCCAGATTCTCAAGGTAATCCACAAAGCGCACTGTCAACATTATTTCATGGAGCTTTTTCTGAGGTAAAATGTTGTTAAAATTATAACTTTTAAACCCAGCGCACTCACACAGGTGCTGCCACTTTTTTTGGTAATTAGACAGCTCAAGATGAGGTTAGGCAAAGATCACTGAAGCACATAAATCAATTCAAATTATAGCCAAACTTGGAATCTTCCCTCTCTGTAATGAATGCAAACTCATCCACAAAGTTGTAAATTATACACTCTGAAGGTATCAATGAAGCACAGTCCTTACACACTGTCATAGTTGTCAGAGGAGATTCACTCAGGCAAAAGTAAAAACACCTGCGTAGGTGAATTACACCAATGGATAACAGGTGCTTTCACCTGTAGTGCCTCAAGGATAAGGTCAAACTCAGAGTAAAATATTCAGAAATGGGAACCATTACTATTAATTGAATGTCTTTCCACAGAAAACCGATTTTCTTTTTCAAAATACTTAAAAAACTCAGCTGACACGAAAACTCAAGGGCAGACTCAAACTATATACACAGGAGTGTTCTATTAACTACTCAATAAGGTGTCACTAAACCCCTGAAAATATGAATTTAGTGTTGCAAAAGAGAATAAAGGAACAGAAACTACAACTTCCATTCTATCATCATAACCAACAAAAGCACATCTGTATATTTACATTTTTTACAGAAGGCATTTTGACATGTCACAGAGGGCAAAACACAGGTGTTCAGAATAAAATTCATGATGGCTAATTTCCATTTAACTGCTTTAGTTTCAGGTCTTGTACATGCTGGCCCACTGTCACACTGCCACTGCTTACTGGAACACTTAAATAGAATAAATCCATCGTTAATGTATTTAAAAACACCTGTGCTTTTCTTACAATGGCAAGTCAAAATGTCTCCTGTGAAAAAGGTCTTTAAGTGTCCCTAGTTAATCCATGAAATCTTACTGTGTGGAAGACTGAAGCCGCAATTACTGGCCATATTGTAAAGTATCACACATAAGTGTGATGTGAGACACATTTCTGTTAATGGTTTCACACTATTCCACGCCTCCTTTCCTTCCTCTAGGATTTTACCCTGATTAACCCCACTGATTTAAGATTTCAGACTGCCAGTCCTGCATAATGTATGGTAACATTTAAGTAGTCACCATCTAAAAATGTCAGCCCCAGCTGCTCGATTCAACACCACTTCAACCCTTCACTGAGGTCACAGCTTGACACTGCCGGCCATCATACCTCACTCTAACCGCACCATTCGCTCCCTCGGACCACTACCTACACCTCTCCTTAAATCCTGTTCGCCCCTCATCTTGTCTCAGTTCATCTCCACATGCACCAACAAATCTTTGCCGACAGGAGAGGTGCCCGCTGCCTTCAAAATAGCAGCTCTGAGTTCAGTCCTGGGGAAATCTGACCTCACTCGAGACTCTTGCTTAAACTTCACTGACCCATCCTCAACCCACAGTTTTCCGCCCAAATGTTACAGCACACTGCGTCAGTCACAGTTGTCCAACAAATGAACTTAATGAAACATTTTAGTTGCTATCATTTCACAGCAGCACGGAAATGGTCTTGAATGAAGCTTTTCCATTACTGAATAATGGCAGCCAGCACAGCTTCAAATCTCTTTATCAGTTCGTTACAGACCGCAGTATTCCCCTCCATCAGTGTGCCTTGAAATATTTTTTTACTTTTCTCCAACATGCACTGATTTTAAGCTGTTTTTTGTAGCAATATTTATGTGTGAATATGTTTTTACTGCAGCAGTCACAGCAAAAAGTGTGTGAATTAACAACTCCTTCGATGTAGTGTAGGATTTAAGAAGCCGCTGTTATGAATGTACGGTGCAAGTGTTGAGTAGTGTCTCCATGAGACTCTTTCTTCTCTCGCTTCAGATTTTTTATTTCATATGCATATACAGTACTTAACACAAATACAAATTCTTTGGTAAAAATATCCAGATGTTTTGCCACAGATACAGATTTTATTGTATGGGTGCAAAGGGATTTTAAAGCTGAAATACATTCGTAACTGCAATGATTTGCTGCTCGAATTAGTTCAAGAGAAGCTGCATAGAGAGTAAAAAGGAAAAAAAAAAACAAACTTCACATGATCCGCAGAGGTGTTATGAGACAATCATAGAGAGGACCTCTGTCTAACTGTGCACTGTAATGTATTTATTCACACCTTCCTCAGTCTACAGGAAATTAAAATAAAAAAATTGTGTATATATTTTATAGCTGTCTTTGTTCTCCTGTTTGCTTGAAAAATGTCAATATCCAACCCCGATAATTCTCACTTTGTGAGTCAAATACTACTTCAGACTGTGGTTGACAGAGTATAACAGAACAAACGCATTTATAATATAGTATGTTTGATCTTTAACTTTGTAACAAAATTAAAAATGTCTGTTAGTCACCAGTGTGCCCAATTATCTTTGCACAAACATTTTTTTGAACGGGGAAGCACCATGAGAGTGACCTTTGTTCACTTTGCTCTCAACAAAATACATATGCAACATAAAACAATATTTAATCAGCATACATTACAAAATTTGCACAACTGCAAAGGTCCAAGTGTCCAAAAGGAGCCTAAATTGTCCAAAAGCCTATCAAACTTTGCACGTTTCTGCAAATTGCTCCAGTGCATAGTACTAATTTCCAAATCTTAGTTTTAACATGTAGATTTTTTAAGAACCAGATGTGAATCTGATCTATGCCTAAAAAAAACATTCAGTAAGTTTTCATGGATGTGCTTTAAAGAAAATGGAATGAAGTGTTCTCTTCTTGCTGCCAAGGGCTGCCACTTTTTCAATAGCAGAGGACGATGCGTTCAAAAGCCATTCCCACTTGTTAATCAAAAGGCTGTATGATAGACTGCATTGACAGTTTTAAGAGTAAAGGCAGGAGAGAGCATAAATACATCACCAAAGTCCATAACGGATAAAAAGCTGAAACACAAAGAAAATAAGAGGATATGCAGTGCATATCCTTTTTAAAATTAAATTAGCTTTTTTTTTTACCAGAAAGTTTCTCCCTATCATTTCACTGTGACAGACATGATTTATTTTTTATTTGGGGGACATTTCTGCAATATCTTGTTTGAAGGAATGATGGGGGTGTTTCATTTTCATTGTCAAACAATATTTATTCACAGCGATTCTGAGTAACACTACCAAGACAAAATTCAAAAGAAAGCAAAATCAATTGGAGTGTTGTTATTCAGGCGAATACCGATGCTCTACAGTAAGGAGCAAAAACGAGACAGAGACATGATGCAAAATAAGAACAGCAGTCGGCAGAACATAATAAATACAGGAAGGCAAGAAATGAAAAGGCACAAACGGTCACTACCTTTTACTTTTCCTGTGAGATTTGAGGAAATCTTGACTGAAAACACAAAAACAAGGAAGCCTAGAGGTATCATAAACAGAAGATAAGCAAATTTTTTTAGGACAATAATGTCAAAGGAAAAGATGTTGAAGTGCTGTGAGTTGGAATTTACCTTAAGATTGCTGAATGTTTTTTTGTAGGAAGCAGGAGGTAAGTTGTTTTTCCAGTTAATCCAGTCACTGGGCACCTTACTAGTTCAAAACAGTCAAATTTAGCAAATTCGTCTGTGAAACCTATTCTGTGTATGCTGCGTCATGCCTTTCACTTACCCATCAGGCACAAATAATTGGTTCACATTCTCACTCTCTGAAACTCACAGTGGTAAAAGCTCTGCTCCATTTCTTTTCAGATAAGTTTTGCGGCAGCCTTGTTTTCAACTAATGTATTTTTCTATTTACCTGCCAAATCAAATTCAGTCTGTGTGCTCTCATAAAGGTAAAATTTTACTCTTTTTATGGTATATAATGTTAGTCTTTCTTGATTTGTGCCTGCAAGTAAATCAGCAACTTGCTCGCTCTCACTTTGTAGACGGCATTGGACTCAGTGATGCAGACTAGATGAACTTTCTCAACACTTTCTTTCACTCCAGTGGCATACTGAGAAGTTTCTGCTCTTGACTCTTTGGCACAGACAAAGATGAAAACCAAATCAAATATATCAAGCAGCTCCACGCAGGTATTTATTCATCAAACACGGCAAGTAATTGGTCTTTTGAAGGGCAATCACAGCTGGAGCGCAGGGATCAGGTCTTGATTGCTGCAATTTGGTATTTAAGCAAAAGCAAAACAAAAATGCACACATTCAAGAGTACCCGGTTCAGTTGCATTAAAATGGAATTCAATCACACTCCACAATCAGTATGCACTCTATATCAACGCAACCAAAAACAATCCCAGCTGCATACCAGTTATACGTTCCATTGATTGTGATTGTGATTCTGTGCAGTGAGGTTAATCTTAGATTCAGGAGGGCCATAATAATGTCTTTAAACAAAAGGTAACTTAACAAGTTCCTCATCAGGGGGAAAGGCTGATAAAGTGTGTCTTCCACTGCAGGCTGAAAACTTGTGTGCACATCACCTTCCCCCCCTGATTCATATCCTCCTCTCTCCTCTAGTGACTATAATTGCCCTCTCACAATATCCCCTCTGTCTCTCTGTCCAGCACTTATTCTATTTCTTTTCCTACTGTTTCAAGCCAGCAGGATCGTTTTATGGTCCCACAGGTATTGTAAGAACCAAAAAGGCTCAACTTTTGCACTCATTTGGTCTGGTTGCTTGTTCACATGAGAATATGGAAATTGCACGTTAGGTCACCCTTGATGAAAACATTAACAAAATAATACATGTAATATGCAAATGTAAGCCTTTTCTATCCCGACTAATGTCTCTGAATTGCAGTTTCCCATGCATTATATAGATATACAGTACACAAACAGGTGTTTATGTTGAGAGCCATATGGGGGGAGAACAGGGCAAATGGATCTGCATTCCGCACCACAGACAGTAATTGCTGTGTATGAGAAAGATTGCCAGGCATTCATGAAAAATAACAAAAAAACACATGAATTTAAAGTCGTTTGACCCACATTTTTAGCACTTGCCCCAGGGTTGGGGGAATTACGAGGCAACATTCATCCTATGGAGGTAAAGTGTAATAGTCTTCCATCTTACAAAAAATATATATATGCAAACTGTGAAGCCACAAACCTTCTTCTTGTCTCTTTTTCAGCAGAACATGTTTATCAGCCACCTGCTAGATTTTAGGCACAGATGATTTTTATCTTTGCAAAATGTCCCAGTTTTAGGTTCTTAATGTACTTAACTTAAGCTTACATAACCTGCTGGAAAGCAAGACACATCTTTGCCCAACAGGTGTGTGTTGGTTACAGTATAGAGTGTAAGGAATATGCATCAGATCCCTCGCTTCTGATCGAATCATCATGCTGCTGCTCTGCGACACCTGAGAATCCCGCTTGAGCAAACATTTGTTATTTTAAGTTCATTTCATTAGAATATAAATGTTATTACATAACTTTAGAAACTGCTTCACAAAGCAAGTCAACTCCAGAATAAGGTAATTAATTCATACTGTATGTAATACTAAAGTCTCACGTGTATCTAATTCCATTGTGATGCATAATTCATTATCCAACATCTGACACAGCAAAAGTGCAATGTTCTGACCTACAGTACCCTTCCACTTTTACCTCTTTCTATGCTCTCCTCTATCAGATATTGAGGAAATTAATAATCTGCATTTGTGGTCACATTAATGTTTCTCTTTTTTTGCAGATATAAGTGGTGAGTCATCTAACCCACCATCTCGACCTATCCATTTACAGCTCTGTTCAGCTCTTACATGAAAAAATGGAAAAAATTGACTTTATTTTTTTAGATATAAATGGATTTGCTTCTTTTTCCCTGTACTCTAATCTGATGTTTTCGTATTATCTATTATTATTATTTAAACCCACCTTCTCATACATGTTACACTGTCAAAGATCTGTTGTGCGCACTCGCCCTGGAGTAAGAGGCTTCAAAGACACACTGCTATGAAAAAAGAGTTGCAACATATCTTCTTACAAAGGCTGAAAGGCTGTGAAATCATTGCTGTCTTATTCTTCAAACCTTCATCATAAAAATGCTAACTTGCCTGATTACCATATGAACCCACTTTTTGACCACTTCACCTTAATTTCATGGTACATAAACTTGGTACCCACGGATGTATACACTTTTAATTTCATCTAATGAACCAATGTGGTAAGCGGAGTTATAAATTTTCAAAATAAGCTGATGCAATATTCCACCATGTTTCATGCTGAAGGCAAGAGAAACATATATTTTTATGGTGTAATTTAACTGAGCTATTGATCATTTTCATTCCTGCTTGAGAGAGCACAGTTGCTAAGTCACAGTAAAGACAAAGGCAATAATAGGTGAGGAATGGAATAAGCTCAGGAACAGTAAAGTAAGCAGATGGTATGCAAAGCTGCAGCGCCACCAGGATCCCCTTGAACTATCGCTAAAGACAGAAAGTGCTTTGAGCCTGAGCCTCAGGTAAGCAAGGAAAGTGGTGAGCTTCTCTGACAGACATGCATTTTACCTCAGGAGCAACACTAAGTGTTATAGGAATTGCTAAGCTGCTTAGCAGGATACTTGATTTGCCTCAGCCTTGCACCATACTCTGCAAAAAGTAATGCAAGCTTTAAAAAAAATAAAAGCAGCAATCTCTCGCTTTTTACACCAAAATCCAGCGTGCTCGAGGATATAGCACATCATGTTCTACATGCTCAGTTGTGGTTACCTGGCAGTGAGATACTGACAACATGTGACAAAAATGTTGCTATCGCAGCAACGCTGAGAGAAGTAACAGGGTGTATTTGTTGTGCTAAAGAAACACAGATGCTAATTTCACAGAATTCAAATGGGCGACTTCCCCCTCGGCTGGGATGAGAATTTGGTAATATGGGTAACAGGGAACAAAGACATTAAAAAACTCTTACAGTGTTGCTTACAGTTGAGTCATAAATTGTCCATATTCACTGCCCCAAAAGGTTGTGTGTGTTAAGCTCTGCCTTAAAGGTGCTATTTAAGCATAGCAACACTTCAGTCAGTGTAGGTAAGTCTGGTTTTTCACAGTGTGATGAGCCTTAGCCGTCATGAATACCAGATTACGTTGTAGACTGTCAGAAAACCTCTCACTCAATAACCCCGGCACATTTTTAATACCAGCAGCACATTTACAAGACTTACAATCAAACGTGACATTCTTCATCTAAAAAAAGGTGTTTAACTCATTTTTTTTCTCTCTGCGGAGTGAATCAAAAAGCTAGCGTTTGCTTATTCTCTCCTCCTCTCTCTCTCAATCAGCAATTTTTCCCTTTGATCTTTTATTCATATGATTAAGTCTGTGTATCACTAGACTGTTCATTCTACATTTCAATATATGATGAGACCATCTTTGAAGTTGGCTATGCTGCAGCGGAGTCACTTTAGTGAACAGCAGTTTTTTTTTTTTTTTTCTGTCTGTAGTTTCACTAATTATTGCTGGAATGAAAACACTTTCCATCTTTTTAATCATCCCAAATTAAATTAAATTGTTTGACCTCAAGTGTAAACACAGAGAAATAAGTTGCTTGTGTTGTTTTTGGAGAATTTGCTCAGAATATTTTCCATCTTACATGAAAAAAACACTGAAATGCTTCCAAGCTTCCTGGCCATATAATGGCTGTGGCTTGTGTTACCTAAAAAAAAAAGATTATTTGGTTTTGTTTCGAGTTAGATTCAATATTTATTCCATTTTCCTTGTTTCTCTGGCTTCTGTGCTCTCGCTTGTTATAATGGTTTACCCTCACTCCTCTTTTCTGTCTTCTTTTTTTTGTTTTTTTTTGGAGCCAACAACCTCAAATCATCCTCATCCTGCCCTGTTTGTCCTTCTCTGTCTTTCCCTCACTCCCTTCAGCACACATCTGCTTCTATCACTCGCCTTTATGTTTGCAACCATCCTTCAATCAATACCTTTACCCCTTGTCTTATTCAGCACCTTGTTATCCCTCCCTCTTTTCCTCCTCCTGTGTCTGTCTCTAACATTTCAGACATTTTCCTCAGAAGATAAAGGGTTTAGAAATATTTAATGTCGGATATAAAAAACAAAGCACATGAGCAGGTCAGCAAAGATCTGATTGAAATGTATGTAGAACATAATGAGCACAAGACAGAGGTGAACTCACATGAAGCAATAACGGTGGTAAAATTCAAGAAAAATGGTAATGAGATGAAACAGACAAAGTATCTGTATTCCTATGTAAGCTGTGGGTCATGTAGGGAAAAGACAAAATATGGTGTAATGATATTTTATAAAGCTTTTCTCCCTTGCTCATGGCTTAAAATGGGGTTGATGGTTGATGAGGTCCAGGTTTTTTTCCTCCCATCCTTGAGGGTTAGGGTAAATGTGCTTTAGAAATACATTTGACTCGACTATTTTTATTATATCTACTTACTGTTCATTGTGATACTCCAAAACAAGTCAGATTTTCCCTGTGTATAAACCTACTTGCTAATATTTTTCTGATTCTGATTCTTTATATCTATATTTACTCAGAACCATTTGCTATGACTCATGGCTCAGAGTGTTGCCCTGAGCTGAAGTGCTAGCATAGGGCTGATGATGATCTTGCCAGGCATGCCAGTGAAACTGTCAATGCATATTTTTGTCAGTACGCCACCACATAACCTGCTATAGGATAAGGTGTGATGTTGTGCTTTTTCTTGTAATTGTAAGATCCATGTTACATGAGACCACACAGTTGATTCTGTACAAACGGAAAAGCCTGTCTTTATTTCAAACCTAAATCCTCCTTTTTTCTATTTCAATTATTATTCACTGATGGACCATCATCCCAAAGCACTGCAATGGACAAAAGATGAACACACTGTGGTGGCTGAATTTATGAGAACATTAGAGAGCCTTCAATAGCGTGCACATGAACAGCATGTAGAAAAACACCCTAACACCACAAGAGTAAATGGACATTCATTTGGACTCCATAAGCCAGACGGTTTTATTTTAAACATGTTTTTATGCCTCAAATACCCTTCATCACTCATTAGCCCATCCCCATCCGCCTCTACCATCTTACTCACATTCCCAGACATCTATCCTGTCCCCTCTACCCCTTTCACCTGCACACACATTCCCAGTGCCCCTAAGGTGCTGTAGGTAGCACACCCAGAGCAATGAAGCAGCAGAGCCCGGCAGTGGATTAGCGACAGTGTGTGAGAGAGGCCAGATTCCGACATCATTCCTCTGGGGAAGTCAAGCTAATCCAAACCCGGTGCTTACTCTATCAGCCCCCTACCAGCTGCACTTTGCCCCCGTGCGCAAACACACACACAAAATATAACCCAGGCATGAAGATTTCAACTTAGATGCATGCCGAAGCTTACGGCGTCACTGCACACGTACATGCAAACGGGCTTACACACACCTTTTAGTGTTTATCCCTGAAGGGCACACGTGTTACATACACACATAGTAATAGTCTGACACTTTTATTCACACATGTGTACTCCCACCATACCATACACAGGGCATGCACACATTCACAGACACCTGTCTAAACTCTGACACAAAGGCCCCTTTGGGCGGACCTTTGGCCCCCGTGTGATGGGAAAACCTTCCCAGGGGTCAGTTCTCATACATGGCTGCTGCTAATCAGAACATGCTTTCCAGATTCACAAGTACAACAGCCTTAGTCCCTAAGGGGAAAACAGAGACGGTGCAGTCACTGTAGCTGTCTAACTGGCTTTTCAGTTGGCTTGCTGATTATCTGCCTGGTTAGCTGACTGGTTCTGTTGCTCCTAATGCAGCGACCAACACATAAAAGTACATTAAAATACATGAATTTTCTGTCAGTGTGAGCTAAAATGTGCAAATGTTTGCAAAAACTAGCGTTCACACACAGAACACTCAACCATGCTTGTACACGTGAATGCATGTGCAAGAGTATATATACTCAGCTTGGCATACATGGTATGTCAATACATAGACATGGACACACACATGGATGCACACGAAAACAACAGGAGGAACAGGCAAGAGGCAGCCTGATTGCTCATCAAGCTGCAAGCGAGAGCTGGCAAGAGGCATCAATACGACTGAAGCCCACACTCCTGGGCCCACCTGTCGATTACAGTGGTAAAGACAAGCTACCTGGTGCCTCAATCCATTCCCAGCAGCCTTTGTCGGCCCGGTAGACACCTGAAGAATTTTGATGCCAGGTGGGAGTAAGGGACCTTCCACTTCACACTGTCAGATACACAATGGTTTGCCTCTGCTGCATAAACCGTTGAGATAAACAACTCTACAGAGAAATAGAGTGATGATACAAATCTATCGCTCATGTGGTAGGGATTCGGTTTGTAAGGGCAGAATGGGATAGATTATTATCAAGCTGTCCGCAGAAACATGTAAAATGAGATTTTCACAAAGAGCAACAATGCATTTCATAGAGCTTGCAAAGACACAATAAATACAGAAAAAAAAACTTAATTCACAAAATACAAAGCCCATAAAGTGCTTACAACACAAAAATCCCACACAAATCTCACAGCATTACAGTTCTAAATGTGATATTTATCACCATTTGGCCTCCACAGTTGAATTATGTTTTCTGAATATTTGGCCAAAGGACAACAATCCCATTGCCCTCTGCTGCCTTATAATTAGACAAGATTAGAGCAGGATCAGACTGTTTTCTCTCATTTGTTCTCTCAAGGGAGAGCAGGTGTAGGTTTGGGAGGTCTAGTCAACTAACCTTGGACACAGAACAGAGGTGTGCAAAAATGATGATTTTCAAAGTGCAAAGGGTTTGCATTGAAATTTAAGGTGAGGTCATCTTTATTTTTTGTCTGTTTTTCTATCCCAACAGTTAACTAACGGTCTGAAGTACAAGTATACTTGAATTTAAACTAGGGCATTGTAATGCACAATTTTCTTAGGTAGGAAATGGTAAAAGGAGAAGTCATTTTCCTCCCTAAATTGGCTGCAAAAACAAGCAGACAGGTT
>JAPXVT010000028.1:25414198-25426238 GCA_029823135.1 Acanthurus reversus
TAAAATTTTGTCTCCACATGGATGGTGGATCCCACACTGTGAGTGAAATTTCCAGTTTAGGACCCCACATATGTAGAAAAACAAACAAACAAAAAAACACACATACACACACTCACACAAGACACTATAACAAGAGCATTGGGGTCTAATTACGGAGTGATATATACAGGTTTTTCAAATAAAGCAGTAGCTCAGGTGATAAGGCATGTTGGTCACATTATTCACATGGCGACTCAACACCAGACTCTTCACTTTTTGAAATGTAGTTGTCCAGACGTCAAGATAGCAGCCTTTCTTCTGACGCTGGTGACTTTTCAAAGTTTATTCCCTTTACAGTGTCATATTACCTGAGACAAATTTCCTCTCAACTGAGCCCAGCAGTTGATGTCCTCTTGTTGTTATGTTTCTCCACACATCACAATGATTTTTCCTATGAAGAACCCAAGAACAAACAGTCTTTGATATATAATGCATCAGTGGCGTTGTCTCCCAGATGGTCACTGTCCACAAGCAACTGATCTACAGACCAAAGAATTTTTGAAATCTTCAGTTTCACAACTTAAAATATCACTTTGAGGAAAATATGTATTTCTGTTTCATTAATGCATGGAGTTTACGCTAAGTGGTGCCAAAGGAGGGCGCCACAGCATTTCTCTAATTGTCAGTCTATTGAATTCCATTAATCAGGGCACAAAAACTTGTCACTTTAATGTTACTCTGATTGCTGTAAGCCACAGGATTTTGTTAGATTAGATAAAGTTTATTGTCTCGTTGGCGAAATTGTTTTGGACACGCAGGCTGCCAAATAAACTGGGGACAATAAACAGCTGATAAGACCAAACAGCACAATAGAAAGCAGATAAACTCAATATACTTTAAGGACAATATAGCAAATAGAGCACAATAAATTTGACAAACTAAATCTTTCTTCAGAATTCAACATATTCAGTGCCAGGGAGAAAAAAGGGTTTGGGTTTTTTTTTCAAGCGGTTTAATCTGCCCTGCAGAATCTTTAAGCAACTACCTAAAGGGAACAGGTCACACTGTGGATGTTTGTTCCCCAAGCCAGTTTAATAATGGTCTGTTCAAAAGTAGTCAATTAAAATGAACAATCTTTCATAGCCATCAGCAATGAGCCATTATCCAGTGATCTGCTGTCACTCATAATAAGTTGGATGCCAGTAATTGACCCCCCCGCCACCCTCTCCCCCTGCTGCACATAATCTTTTCTCTTTATGGCTCAGCAATAAATCTGCATTAACAGTGGAGGACAACTTATTGGCTGTTTACATGTTTAGAGGGCACATATCCCTTCGTACCCTAATGTTGTCTCTTGTTTTCTTCTGTGCTTAAAATAAACATTAAGTGCCATTTTTTGCCTGCAACAAATTTTTATAATAGGATACCTGCTATTGTGCATAATGTATTTTGTCCACAAAATCAATCATATTTACCATCCACAAAGGGCACAGCGCTGTGGTTTGTTAACTGCTTCATTCTGCCTCAAATCTCTGTATTCACTGGCCAAACAGGAGAGAATCACATGCAGCTGTCTCATTTCGATTTTACATTAGTAAAACCTCTGCAAGGCCAGCAGCATATATAAATATGCATGTGCTCAATTACACACAAACATACACTAACACCTTCAACCTGTAATAAGACTCAAAGGTGTGATGTGTTGAAAGGGTGGTATTTGTGTGCATTTCCAAAAAGGCCACGGATAAATGTAACTGTTTGAGGAGCAGCTGGGACCGCTCTTGTGCTGTCTGTCATCCAGCCTGGCTGCCTGCTGCAGCGCCTGTTTGTGCCAGACTTGTGCGTTATGATACTAATTCATATTTCTGAACTGCATCTCCCCACTGCGCAATCACAGCATGTTGTTAATTTGGTTTCTCATCACAATTTATGGTTGATGTTGCAGCGTGGCACAAACACGAGGTCGGAGAAAACCCCGGGGAGTGCGTTTTACAACCGAAGTGATGATGGAGGTCAGAACAGGCTACTTAGTGGTGACAGTGGAATTCAAAGAAGACATACTGTAGGTGTACGTGGTGATTGGATTCAGTGTCCTCTCTCCTGTACAGAGAAGTATAAGCTGTTATGGCACTTTCCTTTAAAATAACAAGATGAATGTATACACACTGTTCTTTTTTATACATACAACATTACGGAAACTACACTGAAGCTCTTTTGAACCACAGGCACTGAAAGGGGGGATTTAATTTATAATGGAAAGCTTATTAAAAAATGGAAAACAAGGAGGGCAACAGATAGTGGGGGGCTGAGGACATGGCATGCAAAATGAGAGGTAGGGTTGCAGAGCAAGAAGGGAAAGAGAGGAGGGGAGGGAACAACTGGCTGAAGAAGCAAGGAAGAATAAAGGTGATTGAGATGAAGAGAGGGGGTGTAAAAGAAAAAAAGGCAACAGAGTTCCAGTTATAATGAGGGATGAAAGGAATACATAGCTAGTTCTGAGACAAAATAAGGAGCGAGAACGGCACAAAGAGAGAAATAGATAGCTTGCCAATGAGCATCTGTTCTGTCAGGAAATCAGAACAATCAGCCACACAAGATATTTCACAGAGCGGAGCTATTACGGTTCTTGGGTTTGATTTTTTCAGTTCAGATTTTATTATTTAAAACGTTCCATTTTTGTAAAGTTTTTCAGTAGTCTGAGTTTCAAGTTTTTGCCATAACACAGGGATGAGATGTATTTGATTTAAGAAGTCCAGAATAGTTGGATGTATGCAAACACAACACTTCATGAAGGCAAATATGCAAAAACTGACTAATAACTCCTCATGCTTGTTCTATTGACAACACTGACCGATTAACAGACTAAAACTAAAGACATTTCCTGTATTTTCTTATTTATTTATTTAAACTAAAACTAGTTAACTGAGCAATAGTACATAATTGTGGGTCTTACAGCTACTGAGCCCAACACAGGGTTTAGGGACTTCACTCTGTGATCTGTTGATATCCTCAGCCAGGATTACCTAAAGTTTATGTAATGCTACGTGGTTATCTGCAGTTACAAAAGTGTGTGGTAACCTCACCACAACTCAAGTCTAGTTTGGCCCACTTGACTTGCATTAGCTCGTGGTCAGGTAGCAGTGATTAAAATTGCCTGTCTCTGGTTTCATGTATTTTTTACTTGACTGATTTAACAGTCTCAGCCAGACAGAGTGGTTGTCATTCTGTTGTAACATTTAAGAAAGTAATTCCAGTGATTGAGTCTCACCATTTGCCTTAAAATGGGGAGAATCACAAGAGACTGATTTTGGTCCAAATCGAAGCAGCAGGGAGTAAAAAAAAAATCCTGATTTGTTGCTTGCTTGGGTTGAGTTCTTAAAACTCCACTTCTTTTGAAACGATTCAGTAACGAACTAGTCATTAGTCATCAGGCTTTTATTTTAGATTTAAGAATGTTTTCTCTACAGACACAGATAATATTATACCACTAAGGAGCACTTAAACTAAAAAGTAAATGTTTGCAATTTTTTTTGTTTTTGATTTATTGAGGAAATTAGCAGAATATGTTTTTGTTGCTCCAACCTTTATTGTTGAATTTAGTAGAAATGTTTTTTCTGTTTCTGTTTTTTCCCTTCTTCTATGGTCCTGACTCGGTAAAAGTAAATCCAAGAAAAATGTATGATTTTTTCTTAGATTTTCTTGTAAAAAAAAAAAAGAAAAGGTGACCTTTCAATGTACAATAGACTGAGGCTAAATGCTAGTATTAAACTAGTGTGTTGGTTTGCATTCCTGTGCGCAAAACGGCCTGTACTTTCTCCCTTTTGAAGTCTAAACTGTAACTACGACAGCAACTACAGTCGAATTAAGCTACAGCAATGCATGTCTTCCTCAAAATGAATTTTGCCTTGACTCAAAATAGTCTCCATTAGCTCTAACTTTCTTTTTAAACTGTCCTACTAACACCCTGTCAAACTCTTAACTCCTTTTAGTTTGAAACACAAGAAAAATGTAGCTGCTGAAAAGTTTTATGTTTTATGTTTTTGACACTTTTGATGACAGAAAGGTCTGTGAGGTCCTGTGACAGCTCATTAAATTTAAGAATGTGTGACAACTTTAATGAAATGAGTAGTAAAAATAGAAAAATGCAACAAAACTCTATGCAGAGGCTACCAAGCAATAACACATATGACAGAAGTTGCTAGTCAAACATGCTGTCATGCTGGCTTGTCATCAAGAATCCACACTTGTACAAACATACTCACACATTTGTTGGGTCAGTGAAGGATGGATGTTCTGGTAATTATGATATTCCCGAGAGTACTTGAAAGCAGCCATAATGGACCGTGTCACAGGGTGGATCGTGTTGACCCTGTAGGTGGCGCATCAGTGCTGCAAATTTGCCATGATTACCCTGTTTTGCTAAATGTTAGTGGAAATAATTGCAAGTTAGACATGCGTCAAACCTCGGAGGGAAATTTCCCCAACTGCATTTAGTGCAGCGTCACATCACCAGACATAATATCATACACTTCAATGGGCATGCTATACACTGTATCTATAAATAGGTTATGCCACGCTATCACTGCATACAGGAGGAGTGAATTGGTCTCAGGGGCAGGTCAGTTATCTGGACAATAGGTGGAGATATGGGCCTACTGTACAGTCACAGACTCCTGCTCCGGACCCCTGTGAGTATAATATCCTGAAGGTGTTGTGAGATGTAAAGATTGTAGAAAAGCGTTCCGGAGGATTATCATGTTTGAGATAACGGAGGTGGGTTTTTTTCTGAAAAATAAACAGCTGCCAGGCTTTATCCAAAAATAATGAAACAGCTTGAAAAGAGGGAAATTAATTGTCAGTTTGTCTCAGAGTTTAACATTTTGACTGTTGCGCTCACAGTCATTTATAGGAAGGCGTGCATATTATTGGGGGAAAATTACTACTGTTTGTCTTGTTAGAGGCCATTTGAGTTTTCTCCCATACTGCAGTGTGTGTGTGTGTGTGTATGGTCAGCGCTATGCAAAACATCCTTTACCTACCAAGTGTGAAAAGCTAATTACAGCAAGAGTAAATTATGGGGGGTAAACCATGCATCTTAATTAAGTTTGCATTTCATTAGACAACGTGCAAGATTGCCTCAAATAAAACTGCTCTTTTTCTTCTCAGTGACACAATGTTTGTATGGGAGCATGTTCACACATTGTTTGTGGAAGTGTGGGCGTAAACTGGATGTGTGGAGGATGTGTGCTGTAAATGAGCATGAGTGACAAAGATCATGTTTTTATGTGTTTGAGTTATTTAGCTGTGGCGCATTTGTTAATTTGCATAGATACCATATAAAGGTTAGTCAAGTTAGCACATTATTGCAGATTGACAATGGTGTGCTTAACCTTAGGTGTCTCAGATATTGATTTCAAGCAAGCTCATACAACAAGGAAAGATATGTCTTGCGTGGGCTGTGAAACAGAGCGTCAAGGGCTTGTGGCACCAAAGTGGAGGACCTTGCTTGTTGCCTGTCCCTTGGGCTCTCTGAAACAAAAAAAAAAAAAAAAAAAGAGAAGTGGGCAGTAATGATACTGTACATTACAAGGTTTTCGTTTGATTTAAAAAAAAAAAAAAAACATCATCACTCAAGTCCTTAATTATACTTCTCTCCTCCATTATTGCAGCAGCAGGTGCTGTAGCCTTTTTTTTTCTCTCTCTTTTTTTTTTTTTTGACATCCAGGGCTGATTGTGCTGCTTACATATTCAGCTTTAGGAAAATATTTCAAAAATGTCCTGACACTTGCTCCACTTTATAATGGCCATTATACACTTGAACTGGCAGTTTCAAGTGATTATGGGGACATGATACACAGCAGCATCACCATAATGACGGTACGGCACGCTTCGTGTTATTGCATTAATAGGTTCACCAATGCTCAAGGACATGTAGCCATTACTAGCACAGTCTTGACCTTCAGGAAAATGTAATGCGTAATGAAAATGAAAAGAGACAACGGCGCTTTTATAGGCCTTTGTGTTGCCACGGTGCCAAACAAACTGGACCCGAGCAGCATCTTTGACGACAAAGTGACTCAGTGTTTTGTTAAATTGGCAAAAAGCCTCAAACAGCAGCTCTCAGATCAGCTGTACCCTGTCACTGATCCAGTCTTCATGACACCTTTAAGCCACTGCAGTTGGACTGAGTGTGAAATTAACACCCCTGGGGCCCCAAATATAGGCCTACGGTTTGTTTGTCTTCAGTTAATAACAGTCAGGCACCACACTGGCCAGAAAACTCTTGGGGCCAAAACAATTCAGCACTTCAACTTTAAACAGGGTTTGGTCTTTATCTGTTGAACTTTTTAAATCTCGCAGCCCCACACTTGAGGTGCTGCAGTGAAGAATAACCTGCGACAACAACAATGTTTTGCGGTTACACCATGCATGATCTGCAGAGCACGGTATTAAATTATTGCTAATGCAAATCAAAGATTTCCAATTGCTGCGACCTCTTAGCAAAAGTGTTGCACAGGCAAAACAGAAGCTGATTTTTCTTAGGAAGTAGTCACAGGAAATACAATGAGTCAGTACGCACAACAGTGGACTTGTTCTGCATTTTTTGGCAGTGTATCAGTTTAAAACATTGTAGGAAATATTAGAACAAAAGCAGTCACATGGAGTTCTAAGATGAAGAGCTGCAGGCAACAGTCTTCTCGGCCAGGTAACCAGTCAGGTTCCTTATTGGCATTGGGTTTAAATAGGAAGTACTGCACAACAGGCTCTTTTACATTTAGCTTTCAAACCCAATCCTCCACCATCGTATTGTCAGTCAATTCTCCTTATGTTTGTCATGTAAACATCTGACTCCTGCTACTCTTTGCTGCAACTCTGCTCTGTACAGAGCAGAAACTTCGAGTTAAAGTGCAATACTGATTTTCAACCTTAACTCTATCTGTCCGAATTAGGGATATGAAACCCAACAATATATTTTTTTTCAATGTTGTATGTGTCTCTGGGCTGCAGCTTCAAAATCTCTGTTTCTTCCTGCAACCAGTGACATCACTGGTTCCAGGAGGAACTACAAACTGTTTACCCCTCTCACTCCAGGCGAGCCAGCGCCATGTTTGTTATGAGAGGATTTTCTGTCTCTGGTGGACCAAAAAACCCTCATTATTGAAAAATACACGACATTAAATAAACTAAATGTTCCTATGCAATGAATAGCAAGCTTGGAGAACCGGCAAGTACTGTTTCTTTGTGATGCAATGCACTGTGGTACATGTAGGCACTGCAAGAACGACTGTGTGAGCAGGACGACTGAAAAAACTCAGCTATCTCGGTCAATATAGCACAAAGTGAGTAATTTATTGCTTCAACTGACTGCAATTAAATCAACACTGATTGGACATCCATGTGAAAAGTGGTGGATTTTCCCTTTACTGGCAGCGTCTGTCAGTGCATACATTCTAACGTTCATTTTATGCATTCTAGCATGAATCATTTCAAACCATTTCAAAAAAAGATTAGTATAGTCACTTCCATTGGTTAATACTAGTATTAACCAATGGAAGTGACTATACTTAATAGAAACTGTACGCAAGCATTTATAAAGAAACAGCATGACACTGCCTTATACTGACAAAAACATCTGACTCCAGTTCACAGAAATATGAGGAGACACACACTGATGTGCAAATTAAAGTGCAACTCCTGTATTTTGTAATAACTACAATACATAACAATATGTAGTCATTTATTACAAAATACAGGTGCTCATATATAATGAAGTGAAAATTGACAACTTTTTGTAAAGTTATTGCGCGCTAATGCATCATTACAGTGTCCATTATGATTATGTACTGATTAACAAAAAGCGAAACAATGGTGGCAAGTAGTACAGTAAGCATATGCCTGCAGTTCCAGTAGCACCAGTTACACCAGTGAAGCCAACCCTACACTTTCCCAGACAAGATTTAACCAAACCAACGGCTGTCTCTGAAATAAGTTCTTTATTACAGTTGTTTCTTCTTTCCTTTGCTCTCTACAAAGTGACAGAATCTTAACTTTCACTCTACACTTTAATTCAAAGATTAGCAAATATGCATTAGAATTTTCAAAATCATGAAGGAACGTTTGATAACTGAGAAACTGTTGAGAATGTGACATATGTTTCTACTGCAGGCGCTTACTTTGAGCACCAAATCGGGATGCTAAACGTCCAAACACTTCATTTAGTGTAAACCCCTCAGTGCTGGGCGGATTTTTGTATTAACCCTAATTTACTGAACAGCCCTCCAATAATGCTCCACTTTCAGAGAATAAATTACTGGCTTTCACAGGCTCTTATTGTGCAACAAAAAGTCAACGAAAGAGTGTGAGATTAAAAGCTTTAACAGCTTATCACATTTACACCATAACCAGCTATTTAAACCTGTTGTCTGGTTCATCTCGTGTTGCACCAAATGTACCACACACACACCTTTCAGACATACAGTGATAAGATTTAAGAAGATACAGTTCCTCTTCCTGGTTCATTTAAGAGAAGATATGTTGAAACAATTGAACAGCATTGTCAGCTTTTTTTAATCATACTCGTTGATTGACCTCAACGAGAGCTATGTGTAAATATATTCTGCTACTGTGTATTCACTATTCAAACATGAAAATATGATGAGATTTTAAATTATTGCACATAACACGATAGGGTCGAGTCCAGACTCTTCATTTAAATGCAATGGAAAATACACAGCACACTGCAGGAGTTAGATGTAAATAATAATGTGAATATTATATTGTTGCACTGTGAACAGCACCACTAATTAAATCACAGTATAATGACCTTTGGGATAAGTTATGTCAACATTAGAATTGTAGGCAACAAAACTAATTAAAAAAAATTATATTTAAACTTGGGTCAAGGCTTTGTTACATAGTTAATAAGATAAGCAACTTTGCCCACAGTACAAATCCTTTTTACGACATTTTAGATGTTAAGCAAACACGGTTTCTATTGATTTTTTTCTGCCGTGGCAACTTCTTTTGCATCATGTGAATTTAATCAATTTTTTTCAGCAGAACACTATTGGCTCTTGATTATGGGGCTCGAGGACACTGAGGAATTTAGAAAATTTTCCATTCCTGTTCTTTCATTCGAAAAAAAATTCAAACAAGCTGTCGAAGCTGTGTCCCTGCAACATATTCTCCTTTAAAATCTCAAGAATTACCAGAGAAAAAGACGAGAGCGAAGTAGAGAGTGTATCCACAGTGTATATTACCACAGCGCTTTTCCCTTAAGAACATAAAGTAATCACTACAAATTTATATCTATGAACACTTTGAAGTTTTTTTTAATGTTTTTTTGTTTTCTTGGAAATAAGTAAATAAATTGGTAAATCCTGAGTGGGCTCGTTAGACTGTATGTTAACAATGAGTAACAATCTCTATTTTAGACTGAAAACTAATCAGCACAAAAACAAAAAATGTTTGTCGAAAGGAAAGTTCAATTGCAGCTACAATTCCCTGATACCAAGATCACAAGTTTTCCCATGCGCTCCTGATATAATTTTTTCCCAGTAGTAAATTATTTAACAAATGAGTAACTTCTTCAAACTTTTACAATGTGCCATTTTGGTTCTTCAGGTTCAAGGGATTTCCAACCTCCCACTAATTCACCCAAAACCTTGTTGGTATTAAATATTCTAATTTATGCTTTGCATAGAGAGCACTGACAGTTAAAGTGGTTTCCAATAATGACATGACTTTTCATTAGAAAGAAACCATTCAAAAGTCAATAGAGAGGATGAAAATCTTAATAAGAAGAAATTACTGAGAAATTCAACCCACTGAGACGCTTTGCGCGCCGCCATTGGTTGAGAGTCCATCATGCTGCTGTGGAGCTCCTGTGGCTTTTTGGCTCACTCTCACCTGTTTCCCATCACAGTCCAATGGTGAGTTTATTGTATTTCGTCAGCCTAAATACCCCTAGATTTGCTTTTTATTCCCTCACAATGAAACCAGCTTTGTCTCCAGCTGCTAATAGTAACAAGCTGTGGAATTCCTGTAGCAGAAGCCAAAAGGACAAGTAAATACCCAGTTTTTTTTTTTAAGGATTTTTCTCTAATTATAGACAATCGTGCGAAAAGTTTAAAATTGCGTTTCTGAGTTTTGTTTGAACGCACATTCAGGCAGCCAAAAAATAGCTTGTCAGAAAAACATACTTCATCTAAAGGTAGTTTTAAGTTCTTAAACAAAGGATCAATTCTTATTTCCATTGGTTACTCAGCCTTGAAGGGCTGATGATTCACACACAGGAGTTTTGCTCTTAGGCTGGTGAGCAGTTCCAACACTGCAAAGCTTGTGCTGTTCAATCCCATTAACCAAAATTCGGCTATTCCCTTCCAATAAGTCTTTCAGTACTACATGGTAAATACACTAAGTGGGATAATTTTGCAGGTATAACCAGACAGTCATCACACGTCTTCGTCAGGTCACTTTTCCTTGTTACTGCTGTGATTTCAGACCGAGAGGTTAGTCTCTCTGTAATATCCGCCAATCCCACAGAGTCTCTCCCTCTGACTCATTTCCTGTTTGCTTCTGTTGCTTCATCCTCTCCGAACGTCACTCATCAAATCGAATTTTCCATTAAAGTCACAGCTCACAAACACCTTTTTTTGCAGAAAACACTAAATGCCTGGATGAAATTTAGAGAAAAGTGGTAACTTACAAATTGTGCTATAAGATGCATAAGAAATAAATCATTTGTTAAATCTGACAAAGAAAGAGAAAGTTGGGAAATTTTTGAGCACTTGTATGTCTTCCTATCTCTCCAGCTACAGCCTTCCTTCCCTTGCCAACCTGCTTTTCAAAAGGAATGAGGGGCGGGTGATACGCCAAATTGTTCAGGAGTGCGAAGCACGTGTAGCAACATCCATCCCTTTACTCACCTATTTTCCCCTTTGTCCTTCCCTATCCCCCTGCCCCCTTCTCTCCACACCTAGCTGTGTGTTATGAATTCATCTGCAGATAAAACAGATCTATCATTCTGTCATGGAGGCAGGGAAGGGAGGTAGACTGAGGAATGTCCTGGCACCAAGAGCAGGGAAGGGCTCTGAGCACAGCGCTACGCTTCCTCGCACAATCCCTGCTGCGCCTGCTCTCGCCGTCTCAAGCTCAGTCTCGCTGTTTGTTTTCATGATCCGTGCAATGCCCCTGCAGCCCCCCCTTACCCAATCCTGTCTTACCTGTACCCACCAAACCCACCCGAGCCATCAAAAACTCCAACCAAGCAGCCCAGAACTGTAACAACAACGTGAATGGCTTTGCAGCAAACCCCCCCCTCCCAGTTCTAAACCAAGGTAAGCCGTGGCCTGGACTGGCCTGACTGACTTCCAGCTCTGCTCTCCAGTTACACTGAATAACACCCTGCTTGCCAATCAGATAGGAGACAAATTACAGGACATGTGCACAACACGGTAGACAGAACACTAGGGCTGAGAATCACTGCGCTCACTTGAGCCAAAAAACCCAGATTGACTTGACTGATATCGCTGCAACACATTTCCAGCATCTGGAATAATGAGACAGCAGGCGGAAATGCCTCACTGTGAGGTTGATGTGACATATGTTGTGTATGACGCTTATGTACAGGCACATGCACTTTTCTACATACACTATATACTATATTACAGAAGGCCAGTGTTTATACTTGGCTCTCCGCCATGACACATGCTGCCACAGCTGACCCTTCACAAACTCTCACTGTCGCTGGTAAATTAAAAGTGTAACCAGCTGTACGCTTACAGTGTATGAGCATTCACAACATGTTTACAACTTAGGGGATTATATGTTGCTTTTAGCCCATTAAAATGTTCTTTTTATTGCCAAATTTTCCTCTGAGTGTTTTGGTTGAAGTGAGTTTCAAGGTTCAAGCTACAAGAAGTTTATTTGGTTCTACTTCACATCAAGTCTACCCTTATAAAGGGTTATTAATGGTTTATAAATTAGGCTATAAATTAGGTTATAAATACCTCGTAAGTCATAAATAAACAATAAAATAAAACAAGGCTTCCTTCTGCAA
>JAPXVT010000028.1:25596968-25608842 GCA_029823135.1 Acanthurus reversus
AAGTTGCAAGTCGCACCATGCGTCTAGGTCACTTCTGGCTGAAGCAGCCAATTAAATCAAGTAGGAGGTGGACTTTGCTACTCATCACATCCCTCTTGTTTTGTTTCTGGGGGAAAGTCACAGAAACAACAGGATAATGACAAACACGGACGAGATGTTAATAATGGCTGTATTTTCAAAGGCAGTTTTGGAGCAGCCGCACCTAGTGGGACGCTTCTAGGTGTGATGAGTTCTCATTTCAAAGTTATTGCTCAGATTGTTGTTTTTGTTGTTGTTTGGCTGTTATTTTTTATTTGGCAAATTTCAGATTCAAACGTGAGCTGGTCACAGTCCAACACTGATTCATATGCGCAAATTAAAATAACTCGTTATTTGACGTCCAATGCAGCACAGTATTCCATGGAAGAAGACACAGCAGCCACTGATGTCAGCATTCATGGTTTCATTTATAAGTTGATGTGCAGTGTGAGTTGACATATGTGAGCAGATGGTAAAAAGGATGAGGAGACAGATCCAAATTTTAATTATGGCTTTTTGTTGTGCTACGGCTGCTACTTCAGTATAGATTTGTGTGTTGATGTTGAGCCAAACCCAGAAGTGGTGGAGTCGTGACGTGAATGACTTCACAGAAACGGATTTCTAGAATCTAGATTTTTAGAAAGTCAAAGACTACCTTCAGCTAATCAGCACCTTCCCACGACACTGGCGGCATACTCAGTTCAGGTGAATAAGTAAGGTAACAAAAAATCAAATCTGTATGCGAAATTAGACACACATATGGAAGTGGTTTAAATCGAAAGCATCAGGTTTCGTGTGATTAGTCTTGTTCATGCTGTCATGAAAAAATTGGACTTGAATCACAAATATAATTTGGGCCGCTGGTGCCTGCAGCATGAACGTAGCCTTTATTTGTTCTGCTGGCTGCTGAAAGGCAAAGTGCAATTTTGCTCTTTTCATCATTGAAAAAATGAGTAAAATACCCAGCTTGTTTTTCTTGGCTGTACATTTTTTCATTAAGCACAGATGGAAAATGCAAACCATAGTGTTAAAGGCAGAGTCTGTACTGAGATGGATTAATAAATCAATCTTACTGATAAAGTCACCCACAGCTGATGATTGAATACATAAGCTCCTTTATTTAGACTATAAACCACGGTGTATTCAACTCTCCTTCATTGCTAACCATTTCATTTGACCCTAATTAATGTCTATATTTTTTAAATTGACACATCCATCCAGAAACTAAATTTCCAATAGCTCCCCAATTAATCCTGTTAATGGAAACGAAATACAATCCAGTAGACGTCATGGGTATGACTTCATGTTTAATTCCTCATTTAACCCTCTTGGGCATAAAGTGTCCACTTTAAAAGTCCTAAATGACTCCCTCTTCTCCAAACTCCTCTTTGTCAAACAGAACTTTTCGATTTATTTTTTTTCCAGGGAAGAGACTATACTGTAATTCATTTGAGTAAAATGTGCTGCAACTGAATACATCTTGCATCGTGTCCTCCACTTCTATCTATCCACTTACTCTTTTCCATATTTTAACAGATAATTGATGCCTCTCAGTTGCGTCTTGTTACATTATGAACTATCCATCTGGGATCCATGTGATTAAAGTATATGAAGTTTATTTTTATTTTTATTTTAATTTTTTGCTGGGACATGTTTAGAGTGTACAAATTTGTCTCATATTATTTCTTCTTTTGGATTTGCTCTCGGCTTTTTCCCAGACTGTAAGCTAGATGCACGGCAGGCGTCCTCACCATATGTACTTTGTTCAGAGATATCACTCCGCATGAACCAAGCTGCTAGTTAGGATGAAATTAAGGATGACAGACTCTGATGTGATTGACTCTTTTTGATGGAGCAGAAGTTGTGCTGCGCCCTGACGAGATTGTTTTTGTGCCTCTGGTCTCCAAAAATGATAAAATATTATTTACTTGCACTACTTCGCTTGCACCCCCTAGCAAACATACTGATGCTCAGTTTTAGAAAATTTAAGGGACATGTTAGTGAGAGGTTATCACTAATGTAAAAATCATGATGGTAGGGTCAAGAATATTAATTAAGTTTGTAAATTAATATGATCCTGATACTGATCACCATGTTGTCAAACTAATTTAATTTTATTTATGTAGGTAGCACAATTATTTTGATCATGAAGATGACAATAATGATGATCAGTTTAATTAGATAACAGTGTTTTGGTAATTGCTATGAAAAGGAGCCCAATTTGTGTTTTTAAAAATAATACAGAGACTATGTTAATCTTGTAACAAAACTGAAATTAGATGAGTTTGACAGAGAAGTGTATTTAAAGCCTCTTAAACTCCGCTTTCCTCTAATTTTTCCACATAAAAAATCTCTTCCTTTTCTTCAGCTGACACTTGTCTGTGTTGTTAACAGGGTTTAACCACAGTGCTATGCTTTGTAATCTTTGCCATTGTATTTGTGTGAACCCTTACAACAAGACCTCTTTTCCACTCACTGAACGCTCTCTGTTCTGTGACCTGCTTGTTTTGCTTCTGCATCTGCTAAATAATGTGATACATTTTTTGTGACTCACCTCCTCCAACCTTTTTGAATACAAATAACTTGCCGTTTTTCTATAATAATGTTTAATTTTTTCTCAATAATTTAAGTAATTAAGTTGATGTAAATGAACATATCAAATTGATCTTGATTAGATAAAACTGTCAGCGACGCATACTGTAGATAGTAACTGGTGACACACAAATGGCCTGAATGCAACTGGCAAGGAATCCTGTTGAAAATAATCAGCATGTGTGATAAAGACTGGACTCTCTCCAGACGTGGTTGTGCACTCAGGAACAGTGGGTGTCGACCTTCTCCCAGCAGGGTGACTGCAGTCCTTGCCAAAATGTGTATTCTGACAGTTTGACTGGAACCCATCTGGAACCTAACGGGAATCAGAGCCGTCTGTTAACGGGCGCCCACTCTGAACCTGACCAGATCGCAAAGGTCTGTTTGTGCCTAGTTACGAGCTGGCGTGCTGCCTCTGGCTGTGTAAATGAGAATGCGTTGCTTCGTGAAATAGTTAATAGTCTTACAGAACATTGCAAGAGGAAGGCTGGTCCATCTCTACAGTTAAGACAAATGATGTTTTCTTACCTCATTAATTTACAGCTGCATTGTTTTTTGATGTCAGACTTACCTCATGGCAGCCTGTCGTGCACTGCTTTCATGAACTGCATCACCAGATCTCAGTAAAATAAAAAAAAAGTCCGAATTTTTAACCAACTGATGACAAAACTTCACAGCTTGATGTAATCCACACAGTACATTAACTCTGTTATAGCTGTTGTGTCTGCTCTCTTGTTGCTTCCTGCTCTGTGCGCTTAGGTTACCATCTCCTCCCACTCAGATATCCTCTCTTACTTACAGTTGATGCCGAGTGGAGTGGACACTCCTGCCATTCAGCTCTGAAGAGTTGCATATATTGTACCGCATCTTCTCTTGCCATTGTTGTTGCCATGTTTACATTCATCCATGCACTTACTTGTCTGCTTTGAGTGGGCTTTTTGTTCGATTTGTTTGTACATTTTTGCGTATTTTGTGATTGATGCGAGTGTGTGTGTGTCTCCTTCCCACTACCTCTCAACCTTTTTGCCTGCTTATTGTTTATGCATCAGGGAGATCATTTATGGATGAATATGCTTTTCAAAGTTATTACAAAGGTCCCCCTCCTTTCATTTTATATGTATTGCTGCTGCAGGAGCTCAGCGTCCAATTTTAATTTAGTTTTATGCATTTAAATAGGCATTCAAACAACCCAGTATCGACAGATGACTCTTGTGAGTTGAAAAATAAGTAGTTCCAATGTTACTTTTCACTGAGCAACAGCCTTATGGGCGCATCAGTAATGATGTGAAATATGAGACGTGGTGTTGTTTGCCTGCAGATCAGAGTTTTCTGTGTTTATTTAGTCACCTCAAGGATAAATGAAACCATAACTAAACTATAACTAAATTTGTCATTTTTTTCTGTAAGAGTGAATATGGCTGAAATTTAACTCAAATATCCTACTTTCATATTGCCAAAAGCTGCAGTCACCATTGCTTTCGAGCCATTAAAACACAATACCAGGCCTCTCAGTACCTGGCAAGTGGCACTGTAATCACTTTGTTCCAATGAAGCTCAATGCTCCTGTCAAGTAATACTGCAGGGATTGCTTTGCAATTTCACAGTGATTGCTTCAGATCTCAGTCAGAAGGACTATGCGAGTCCAGCCAGCATCAGAAGAGCTTTGTGACTTGCCCCAGTTTGTAAATGTTATGATGAGGAGAAAGGAAAAAATGAATTACTCAATTACTATGAAATTACTGTACAAGCTTATTAAAATGGAGCACTGTGTAATTAAATGTTTAAACGTTTAGTTTCAGTTAAATTATTCCTCTTTTCCGTAGGTATTGGGTGATTAAATGTAAATGTAAATGTTCCCAAATGCATTGAGCAGGTGTTGATTGTGCAGAAGAATGATCGCTGTCCACACTTGTGTGTTGTGACTCTGTCCTAAGCAATAGGTTTGGATTCTTGCCCAGAGCCGCTGCCTCCCAGTAACGGACAAAAAGTGGGCGACCGCTACACTGTGGGCGATATGGTGTCCTTCCAGTGCGATCAAGGCTTCTCCTTACAGGTAGGCAAAAGTGTGAAGTGCTGGTGAAGCAGATATCCAGCTCTCATATGGCAATGATATGTTAATCTTATCTATCTGCCCATAGTCATGATTCCAGGAAAAACCTCATAGGATGCGTCTGTCACGGCGGCATTACTAAGTACTTTATCTATGACCTTTGTGTTGTGTGAGCGGGAGTTTGAGTGTAGGAAAGAAGTTAGGTAATGCGTGGGGTGTGGGGTTACTGTCCGTGTTTTTATGTTTGCGTCCTTTTTTGATGCATATTTTAAGTGTGTGTGTACTTTGCTTGCTCCAGTGTGTGTTTGTGTGTGTCCGTTACAAAGCAGCTTTAACTTCCTCAGATCCTCCTCTAGGAGATACTGTGGCTGTGGTGTTTAGGGTCGTTGAAGCCTCCAAGGCCACAGGCGATGGATTGTGTTAACAGTAGCCTCACTAATCCTGCACCGATTTTTCTTCCCTGCTCGGGCGTTCAGTTCTTTTCACATTCTCTCCAAACCAAACTGCAACTTCTCACACACGTCTTCGGGCTGAGTGTCTGAACACCAGAAAAAGACTAAGGACCATTGTAGAAACAAAAGCACAAGTACAGTCTTTTGAGCTTAGGTGTATGTGTGTAATACAGCTCTACATACACTTTCACGCATACACACATGCTATTGTAGGTGTCTGTTTTAAGGTATTGCGTTGGTGTCAGTGCTGGTTGGAGAATTCACATGTATACATGCATTTTACAAGAGTTTTGGCTGCAGGAGACTGAACTGCACTCAAGTCAGAATGGATTTTTTTTTTTTTAAAGCATTGCTCTGAATAGTTTTGCAGAGGATTAACCTGTAATATCTACCACTTTTAGGTTGTTTTCTTAACTAACAGAAAAACAAATCTGAAAGCAGGATGTTTGTTTATTCTCGTTCTCGTAGGCTTCAACACGTCTCTGTAGTCAGACCTCAGGTGGTACTCTTGCTGCCCAGATACCAGCCAGAGGTCCGTCCTCCTCTCTATAGAGTCAAATATTTACTCATAAGACCTTGAGGAGAGGATTTTGAGAAATCCAAAAGTCAGACAGTTGACTAATTCCAAAGATCCACAGCATAGAGATAAAAATCTGCTGCAAGCACCTGTCTTTTCCATCCCTTGGTATTACTTTTTTGTTTTTTCTGGGCAAATCACTCTGGAGGTCTTGAATATATTGTTATTGTCCTTTTTCCTGAACAGGGTAATGCATATATTACCTGCATGCCTGGCCCCGTCAGAAGGTGGAATTACCCCGTACCTCTGTGTTTAGGTAATGTATTATTTTATAGTCTGACATTGCTGGTGTACAGAGTTTCAAGGAGGTGATATTTTAACAAAACCATATTTGTTGCTTCAAACATAGTGATTCTCTTTTTGTTGTCAGTTACCGTTCACCTTTTCTCATCGACTTCCTTGTTTATCTTGTTTTCTCCTTTTTTTTTTAACCTTTCTCTCACGCCAGTACTTACCCGTTCACAGCCACACAATAGATCAATGGCCTCACAGAGCACTTGTTATTATGGAAAGCAATAATTTCATATAAGATCAGGAGTGGAGATGATAGGTGGGCGGGAAGGGTTTGAATGTGGGCATTATGAATTTTCTGCTTCCCCCTTCAGTTAAAAATCAATAAGGCTTTCCTCCATCAGTGTGTTGTTTGATTTCTGATACCCCTGGTGAGAGTCTCTAGTCTCCCTCAACACTTCCTCCAATGTTGACTGCTGCAGTGATAGATTCCAAAGATTACAAAGAAGTGCTTTCACCTCACTGTTCTGTTGCCCCCAATTACACAGTTACACTCACACGCTCACACACATATATTAGTGCGAGCACACCCTTACAAATGCGTTTAAACACCCAGGCAAAAATGCACTGTGCTTTTCATGTAAATGTTTTGTCCCTGTGGTATTCCCAGTATGCAGTCGACATGAATCCCAGCTTTGCTGTTGACAGGCCCGTTGTTGAGCGTGTGTTTGCTCGTTAGTTCAACTCCTCGCTCGTTTACAGTAGATACGCTCACCCCGGCACCTCGGGATCTGTATTCAGTTTGCGGCTGATAAACTCACATCAAAGTGGTTGCACGCGCCTGAACAAACAGTGTAAGATCCTCATAAGTGCCGCTCCTCTCCACTTCTCTTTCATTCTGCACGCAAACAGGTCAAGGTTTCCCCCTCCAGCAGCACAATTAAACCCGTCATAGTTTCTGCCTCACTCTGGCCTTTGTTGATAGTCCCCAAAGACAGCAAATACCACTCTAACCATTTGCTACATAAATAGGCCTGTTTGGGTTGGGATGGGAAAAAGAGGAGTGATTGAACTACAGGTTTACGTTGATGCCTCTGGTGGCTGTACTTGCATTACACTTGGGTATTTATGTAAGACAAGGATATGTGTCACAGGAGAGTGTAACCTTCTCTGCAAGGCAAGTGTTCTCTAACACACAGCCAAAGATGAGACGTTGGGTGTTGCAGGGGGAGGGTGAAGTAATCACCACCACCGCTGAGCACAACGGTGGTGCTGTATTGAATATTGAGCCCCTCATTTATTTTAATTTAAAGCACCGCCAAACAAGGAATGTACCAGAGTGTGTTATCTTTACACAAATGCCCTTATGAAGCATTATCTACACAGTCAAGCAGAGATGTACATGCACAGACATGCTCAAACACAGAGGCACACGCACACACCTACCCATCTAATCCTAAGCTCATAAAGCCCACTCACAGCATTTCATTTTCTCTCTCACCCACAAAAACTGCCCCCTTTTTTACAGCCTGCATATAAACACATAATGAGCATGAAAAGCACATGCTGAAGAGCACGAGTGGCACGCATAAACACTGCTACTCTTACTGAAAACCTGCCCCTACACAAAGACATGAGGCTCTTCCCTCTTCCTCCATTTTTACCCCACGAGTCATCATGTTTGTTTGTCTTTCCATTAAGCCGTTCTGAGAAGAAGTGACATGTTCTTTCTCCTCGGTTGGTCTCCCTCAGCTCAATGTGGCGGCTCTATGACAGACTTCAGCGGCGTCATCCTCAGCCCAGGGTTCCCAGGGAATTACCAGAGCAGCCTGGACTGCAGCTGGAGGGTTCAACTCCCCATCGGCTTCGGTCTGTCGTCCCCCCTCTGTCTTTTCTTTCTTCTTCTGCTGTCCTCTTTCCTTTTATTTTTTTGTCATTCTGTTAGCTCTGATGTCCTCTCTGCTGCTTTCTTCTGCATCATTGTTTACTCTCCTCACCTCACCGTTCCTCTCCACTCCTCAATACAGTGCTATACTATGTTGTGTATATTGTGCTTAGAAAGAGCCTTGTAGTTTAATGCATGCTTTTAACACTGAATTTTAAGTAACTTCCTTCTACATTACTTGAAAGAAACATACATATTCACTCACTTTGAAATTATTCAAATATTCATACATTTTTCTTTTACATTGTTTCTTTCTCTCTGCATTTTAGGGATCCATCTGCAGTTTCTCAACTTCTCCACAGAGCCTGTTCATGACTATCTGGAGGTGCGCAGTGGGAGCCTGGAGACAGGGACAGTGATTGATCGGTTCAGTGGCCCCGTGGTGCCCAACTCTCTGTTCAGCACCACCCATGAGACCACTCTCTTCTTCCACAGCGATTACTCTCAGAACAAGCCTGGCTTCCACATTGTCTACCAGGGTGAGAAGCAAAGATCGGTGCTGGTGGTAAATTTAGAATGGTGTGTTATCAAAGCAGCAGCTCAAAAGGATGAAGACGGTGAAGAACACCTAAAAGAGCATCATTCAAGCTAGGGACAAAAATGCGAGGCATAAACTTTCACCGAGGTTGTAAGATTACAAAAAGTTAAAGAAAAAAGACAGAAATCGATGCTGACCTCTGCTGAAATATTCAATAGCACATGTCCTTGCATAGTAATAGTGTTGGCCATGTCAGTGGTGTATCCAGTGTTTTAAAACCAATGTGAAAAAAGGAATTAGTAATAGACTAAGAAAATGACAATCCTTTGAGGTGGAAGGTTGTTTTGTAAAATGTTGAAGGTTACATAAAGAGAGAAACATAACTAGACTTAGATTTTACAGTTTATCTGAGTTTAGAAAGATTTTCTGCCAATATAACTGAGTATGGGTTGTTTTTTTCCTAGCATATGAGCTACAGAGGTGTCCGGACCCACGCCCGTTTCGTAATGGCATCGTTATTGGTCAGGACTACAGTGTGGGGATGACCATTTCCTTTGAGTGCCTTCCGGGATACACTCTGCTTGGAGAGCCATCTCTCACATGTCTGCATGGAGTCAGCAGAAACTGGAATCATCCCATACCTCGCTGCGAAGGTGACCAGCAAGTGTCTCTTAAAAAAACCTGTTTTCTTCAGACAGAAAATACTGAGCCCGTCTTACCATTGCACTATGAGGCTCTAAATATTTCCTTTAAATAACTTAAGTTTACTGAACAAATTATATTTATCAGTGTGGAAATGCCAGCTCTTTCTTCTGTTTTGTCTTTTGTTTTCCACAAATTTTGTATTTAAATATGTGTGCTAACAAATTCTTCTTCAGCATTCGTGAAAAAGTCACGTATGCTGCTTACTGAGAAGCAGAATAATGTAAAGGCTGAGATGCTCAACAAATAGGGTCTTTGAAGTAATTTTCAATAGTAGAATACAGGTTTTCCACTCTGCTTGTAGTCCTGTCCTTTATTCTAGAACATTAAAGCATCTGCCTCACTTAAACTGCCAACATAACACCACTTTACTGAACTATAAACTGATACAGCCCATTATAATGATGTATGGAGCATTTGCAATTCTTTATTACAAAGCTGATTACGCCTGTCTCTGTTGTAAATTTCAAGGAGACTCCTCAGATGTTGCTCAGGTGTGAGAAATTACAGCTTTCCCCTCATCAGTTAGGTGAAGCTTTAACATACATTTCAACACAGCAGAGTTTGGTATTTGTCTGAAAACGTGGTTAATAGTTGTTTTGTAGACGCCATATTGTCCCAGTCAAGTTCACAATCCGTCTTTTGATCCAGAGTGCGGAGCTTTGGCTTTGACTCCAAATTCAAAGTCAAATTTTAACATATTCCCTCTGAAAGCATATGAAAGGGGGGCTTTGGTGTTTACATTTTTCAGTGTGATCAAGTTCATTGCAACCAGTAGCTATTCCCTGCAGTTAGATCTAATAGGTGCTCTCCCATCCCGCCCATAGCACGCCATTATGGTTTGTTTTATCAACAGTTAGTGGCGATATCGCCATAAAAACAAGTTTAATGACTTGGCTAAATGAAAGACTGGCTCTCTGTTTTCCTCCCTCCAGCTCTCTGTGGTGGGAATATAACATCCATGAATGGCACAATTTACTCTCCGGGACACCCAGCTGAGTATCCTCACTTCCAGGACTGCATGTGGACTGTCAGAGTACCTCCTGGGTATGGCATCTACATCAATTTCTCTGTTATCAATACAGAGCCAATCTACGACTACATCACAGTGTGGTAAGTTCTCATTTCTCTCTCAGTATGACATTATTCATCAATCATCAGCTCATGGCACGCATTGAACACACTGTTGGCAATTAATAGGAGGCAGTCTGAGTCAATTAATAATGATGTTTGCTCAAGCTTTACAAACCAGTGACACAGATTTTAAAAATAATACGAAGCACTGAGCCACAAAATATATCCTTGTTAAAGTTTCCAACAAGTGTGTACCATGTACTGTGCATTGCTAATAGAGCAGCTCCCAAAAGGTTTAACAACTGAAGTCTTTTTTTTTTTTTTTTTAACTCAAGGAAAAACTGGAGAGTGCATAAGATCGTCAGAATATCATCCTGCATTGGGGCAAGCATTTCCCCTTTCTCATTGCAAGAGCAAACTGAAAAACTGCACACAATGGATTTAAGGGTTGACAATATGTTAAGACCATAGCCCAGTTGGACATGTTTCCCTGTGACACCCGTATTAAATGAGCTGACAGCCAAATCCAAATATTTTGACCTTTGTCTGGACATTTGTGGATTCATTTTTCTTCCGCTGACAACTGTACCCGCTCCCCGTTGCTAAAACAGAATAGATTGTGGTACGTGATGAAAAAAAGAAACTAAAGTGAAGTTTGAGTCATGGTGCGTCCCTCTTCCCCTACTCCCTAAACTTATGATGGATATTTAACTTCAGCTCTCCACTGAATGGTAGGTTAAAAAAAATGTGTACAAGCATGAAAAAATGACCTTGAATGTTCATTGGTGTGCAGAAACTTTGACTCTTGATAGATAATTGTACAGTGGTAAACCATTTTGTTCCACCTGCTTGTAATCACTCCAGTAGCTGTCTCTCTCTCTCACTGTCTCTTCCTCTTCCTTTACCTTTCTGTAGCCTCTGTCTAGTAAAGTAAGCCTCAGGCAGTCATAGAGCTGTCATCATGGGTGATAGAGGAGGGAAATGCCTTCCAGCATCTGGGGCTACCATTCATATTATGGAAGAAGGGAGATACTGGCACTACTGTTTCCAAATGAAATAGCGCATAAACAATCTGTTCCCTGATGGTAATATTTTATTTCCCTGCCTGACTGCTGTCTCCCATTTTGCTGATCACTCTGAAATAAAACTGCAATGAGATTTTTTTTGATATATAAGATGTTAAACGTACACACACATACAAAAAAGCATTTAGTGTATATCATTCTGGCCTGGAGCTACGTGAAAGTGCCAGTGATGAAATACTTTTCACTTTTGCAAAAAATTCATATGTAACAGAAAAGTTCCATCTTTACACATAAATCTCTCTTTTAATCCTCAAAAAAAAAAAAAAGTGGCTTCTTCCCACATGCTACACTTGGAAATTGTTACAGTGCCTTTTGAGTAATCACTTTAGATGCAGATTATGGCAATATTTAGTACGGCCCGACTGGGATTGCTAGAGCCGATACCGTTATTAGGGAACAAGAAAATTCTGATAAATCAGCCAATGTTGTATTTATATAAAATATCAGCTGAATGTAGTTATCAAATACTATGACAAAGATAAATAATGGGGGCAAGATATCTTACACTTAAACTTTAATCCAAACATCAGCACTGAACACTATATACTTGATTTATTAGTTATTAAAGTCCACCCCCTGCTGGATAAACAAAGTAATTACCCCTTTGAAATCACTAGTCTAAGCATTTTAAAAGAAGAGTTTAAATACCGGTGCATTTCGGAGAGTATAT
>JAPXVT010000028.1:25684859-25695280 GCA_029823135.1 Acanthurus reversus
CTGTGATTTAAGAGTATAGTAATTACATTATTGGAGATCCCAAAACATAAATCACAAGATTTATGAATACATTTAACTATGAATACATTTTCAGTCTGCTGATGTTGTTTTATTCATTTTTCACTCATGCTGCCTTGGAGGTGGACATGCAGACCCAAAGGACTGCCTGGCCCATAATACATTTTGGGAAAACTGTATTTATGTATACATATTTGAGTAGTATGAGTGCTTTTGTATGGGTTCTACACTCTGTGTTTACCCTCGGTCAAAACAGTCATAAATTCTCTAAAACACCATCACATGATTAAATGGTCTTCTGTTACTGTGAAGCCTCTTAAATGGATTTAAAAATGAAGCCAACCAATCTTTTGCTGCTGGCGAAAGCAAAAACTTGGAGGGATTATAGATGTAATAGATGCAACGGACACAAGAGTCAGAGTTCAGTATCACTAGATCTTAATCACATTACCTTTCTATCAGATTAATGCTTTTGCTTATAGCAACATAGTCTTAAAGATTTTCATTTAAATTGTCTTTTAAGTCATTATCTGTCAACGCATGAGGTAACACGATGGGTAAGCCTTAGGCCTACTGATGAAAGTACTGCAATCTTATATATTTGCAGTATGAAACTGTGTGTCTGTAGAGAAATCCCCTAGAAAAGGTTTATTAGGTTGCTGCTAATGCAAACCAAGTATTTCCTAGTACTGCAGCCTTACATTAAAAGCATTTAAATGTCAAAATACTTTGCTTTTATAATGAAATGGCCACAGGAAATGTGGCAATCGCACTGACCGCTTTCTCTCATCAAAAATGCACCTGGAAACCAGACAGCAGTCATATTTGGTACCTTTACAGCGAACATTTTAAATGTTAATGAAGTAATGTAACGGAACTGTTTAATGAAACTATGATAGTTTGTCGCCTTGCCTGCTGAATTCTGTGACCCGTTGTGTTAAACCACACTTGCTTTAACCACTAGCAACTACAGGTGTGACCACATCAATCAGGACCGAAATGAAAAGGAGGTAAGGATTACAACTTTAGGGACAAGCCAACAATAGTCTCAAAATGTATTTGACAGACACTGCCAAAGCAGCCAAACAAAACCTCCTCTCGTTGCCAAAACCTGCATCGTGACCAGCTGTATCTCGTACAGCAAAGCAAACTGAGGTTGGCTTTTTAAAACAGGCTGTAAGAAAAACATTGTTACATTTCCAAAGTTAACTTTGTCCTCTTGACCGTGTCCTGCTGCTGCTGTCGGTAGCTGGCAAACCTCCTTGGCTGCAGTAAAAATCCATCAGCAGGGCTGTCTCCATGTCTGCCTCTATCTGTCTCCGTCTGTCTGTGTCCCAAGTAATGCACTCTATCTCTATCAGAGATACCAACTCTGAACTAAGAACATTGCACGCTGTTGTGTGACAGAAAAAGTGAGAGTGCCTTCCGAGGCCTCATATAATCTCAGGAGTAAAGCCCTGCTGTGCTGTTTGAAGTGTAAATAAACACAGTTCTGTCAACAGAACTTGATGAGGAATGTGACAAGACTTTGATACAACAATTCATCAGCCATGTAAGTGTCTTCAGTATTCTTGGTCTACAAACTCAACAACCACTCTGGACATGTGCTGACAGTTTGTCATTTTAAATCAGTTACATAAACTTGTGCTCAGAAAGCCAGAAGGAAGTTTATTTAATTATTTATCTATTTATTTTTTTACTTCTCGAGACTTTATCTCTAGAACGTACCGCATGAGGCAGTTTTTCTGCAGTGTAAATAGACACCACATTACATTTCCTCAGGGCAGATTAACAGTTTATTTAAAAAGCTCTGGGTGGCACACACAGTTGTCCTTGTTCTTTCATCATTAGTCCTTCCCAGTGTTGCTGTTATAGTCCCTGTGTGTCTGAGTGTAACATCCTGTATCCGTCAGTTTCCTACTGGATTTCTGTACCTGTTTTAATTTCTAGAGCATTGACAAGTTTCCGCCGAAAGACGTGCACATGTACACATAACACTATCTGGTCAAAAACTGGCAAAAGTAATATCCGACAAGAGCAATTTCCTCCATGAAGCCTGGAAACTGATTTCATCCTGGCATCCCTTCTACAAAATAAGCCTCTAATGTCATTAAGTTGCCATGAAAGACCAATTTGGTTCTGTGACTTTGTTGCAGCTGTCTCCCATGTGACAGCTGGCAATGTATTCTTTCACTCAAAGGCTGAAAAATTACCAAGTTATTTCACATTTTTGTTGATGCCTCAGAGCCTGAATGTTCAACCCCTTAATGTTTTGGTGGCATGAGGTGATTAGCATAATTTTTTGTTTTGGAGGGAATTTGCTGGTGTGAAAAATTAAACAAAGTATCCACAACCCACTCACAAGAGAATGAATGTTTTTAATATGGACAATGGGAGGCTGGTGTCTTACAGCCGTAACAGTCTTTGTACCAAGTTTGGGATTTAGCAAAAGCTTTTCATCACTAAATCAGCATGTCACTCACTTCTTGGTTTTTTTGTTGGTTTTTTTCCCGAGAGAATAATTTATTAAGCTCAGGAGGTTAAAGCCAAGAAATCCAAAACTGAATGTTGGAAAAAATCCAGCACCAATGAGATATATATTTTATTTTCAGGTCACACTGGTCTGACTTCCAGAACGAGGGCTGCACGTAAAGCCTCCTCTTGGCCAATTATTTCAGTCAGTATTCTGCCTCCTTCCAGTGTCCATGAGTGACCTTGCAATGTAAAAGCACGTCATCATGATGGAAACACTTTCCCAAATCTATGGAAACATTTACTTCTGCACTGTTTGAAAAGGGCTCAGCTGAGCTTTGTTTTGTTTTGTCTCAACCTTGAAAATTTTGATTAACTCAAGAAATACAAAATTGCTGAACTGCAGGGCTTTTGGTACATGACAAACAATTCTCACAGGTTTTGTTTGTTTGTTTTGATCTAATTTAACACTCCTCACAGGCTAATTCATTCAAAAGTTAAGCTAAGACAGCATCCATATTCGTATCAGAAAAGAAACTACACATATTAAAGTATCAATAATCTCCCTTATAGCTTCCTGGACTATACTGAATTGTAAAATGTACGTGCTTCTGTTTTTTTATCCTCTTTTTCTAACCTTTCCCCATCCCTCCCTCTCTCCCTCCCTCCAGTGAACCCCTAATTATCCTCCTGTCTATCTCTATATCTGTGTGTGTGTATGAATGTGTGTATCCGGCTCCAGTTGTTTGTGTGGGCGACTTCAGATGTGTGTGTACTAACACGCGTGCCCTCTGCTTGCCCTCTGCTTGCTCTCCAGCTCACTCCTGCAAACAGCCACGGAACCCAGCCAACGCTGACGTCGTGGGTCTAGACTTGCCCTCCTACGGTTACACCCTGGTGTACACCTGTCAGCCAGGCTATTTTCTTGCCGGGGGTTCGGAGCACCGAGTCTGCCGCTCTGACAGCAGCTGGACCGGCAAGGTGCCTGTCTGCAGGGGTACGTAGTGAGCTGAGGTCTGAAGATTGTTGGGGGTAAAGGGGATGGAGTAAAATTAACATATTCAAGGAAATTTTCTGCAAAGGCAAGTAAGTTAAATAAAACACTAGTCAAATAACACATTTTGTTTTCTATGATGTTTTCTTTAAATCTACAGTGTCAAAACACTGTCAGCAAGTTGCTGTATGCCTGTAAATATTCTTTTTTTCCATCATGTGTTGATTTGTAAATGTTTGTTAGAACTGAACCACCAGAGATCTTTCCGAAGTGGGAAAAAGTTTAATGCAGGCGGCAAGTTGCTGTTCAGATATGTTTACTTTTCCATCATCCTCCAGCTGTTCAGCCATGCTGCGTATCACTACATCTTTGTTACATGCATATTTATGTTCTTCTGCAGTCGGTTCCAAATCACACGAGAAAACTGTCAAACCCGTACCAGGAACGCCAAGTCCTAAAATAAATGGTGAGTCTTGATTTGCACAAGCTGCTGAACTGGTAACCACAGAAGTCTGCAGTCTTGAATCTGTTTTTCAATGGCATTGGCATTAGGTGTAAGAAAGTGTAAGACTCTTCATGTCATTGCACTGTGTGTTAGAATTGCAGCTCTTTAGCTTTACGGTAGCTTTAGTGTTTTGTATTTGTATTTGTATTTTGTATTTGTATTTGGCTCTGTGTGTATGTGCATCAAAATCATTTAGGTTCCCATTTCTTCTAAGGTTCTTAATCGTAGCTCTGTAGCTTAAAGTTAGCATTTTCTATGTTGGGGAAAATAATAAGCACATGAAAAAAATAAGTGTATATTTTTTTTACTGTGGCTGTAACATGTGCTGTGATTTCTATTTTGCAGTTACATATGTCGTGCTTACTAAGCAGTTAAAAGTAAATAAATAGTACAAAGAAATAATTAAAAGTAATTAGCAGAAAGAAATAATTAAAAGTAATTAGCACAAAGAAATACTCAGGTCATAAGTACGATATTTACATAGTACATACAATGTATTTAGTCTTTAATAAAACATTCATACAAGAAGGTAATTATTTACAGATTATACATGCATGTAGGTGGTAGAAATACCACTTTGTATCTGTGATATAATTATTAAAAGGAACTTAATCTGCTTTGAGTGCCAATTAGCATTGTAATGCGAGAAACAAATATTAAAAATGTTTTGAGTGCTAATTAGCTAATTGAAGTATGCTAATTAGCTTCACTAATATGGTTAACACTTCTTGCTAAAAATCAGCATACGCTGACATTGTGAGCATGTTTGCATGCTGGCATTAGCATGGAGGTCTAAGCACTGTGTTGCTGTTTCTGTACAGGTAATGAGAAAAAATTAAACTACATACAATTGTAGATATTTCAAAGGTATCATCATAATTTTACCTTATCTAACCTTAAAACCAAAGGGTCCAGTGTGCTAGGTCAATGCTAAATTTACCCGGGAAGGTAAAGCTGTTACATTTTACTTTTGCTTAATCAATTTTGACCAAGTGGAGCCATTAGCAATGTCAGTTGGTTGCAAAATATTGTTACATGTCATCAAAGTGCTCATTCCCCATCACCTCTAGTTGTGCCAACAATTACTGAAAATGATGTAGCAGATACTAGGTAATTATTCTAACTATTATTAGCTTTAGTTCTTGATATGAACTACAAGCAGTCCTCTCTTTGCATGGATAATTGACTGATAATTTCCTTGTAAATAATCACTGGTACATGATAATGTTGCTATGAAATGCTACAAATAAATTAGCTTTCTTACACTATTCGGAATATAACTGTCTGCCACGGTCGCAGAGTGAGTTGTGTTTCCCAGCATGTATTTAACTATCATTAGATGAGATTTTCAAAGCATACAAGCAACATGATGTTCAAGTAGAAGGAAAAAAGGACTATAACAATCTAATAACACATCTAATGACCATTTTGCAGCGTGGGTGCTAGCAGTTAGCATGGGTTAAAAAAAAACGCTATTGACTGCATGTTTCTTAAAATGAGACATATCAAACAATACCGGTTAGAGGAAATAAATTCTTTACACATGCTATTATTGTGATGGCATTTTTTAATGAGTTTTGATTTTCTTTCCTGAAGTTCCTGACGACGTGTTTGCCCCCGATTTCGTCTGGAAGGGTTCCTATGATTACAAAGGCCAGAAACAGCCGATGACTTTGACAGTCACAAGCTTTAATGCCACAACGGGAAAAGTCAATGTAACATTAACAGACAGTAGCATGGAGTTTCTGCTCTCTGGTGAGTCATCTATAAATCATCTGTCGTCTCCTTCCTCCCCTCCGCCTCCCCTCTCCTCCTCTCACTACCACTGCGTGTCACTTCCATTTATTTTGAGGGTGCCTCATGTCAATCAGTCAATCACCAAATGATCTCATGCATGAGAGTGGAAATTAACTATTGGCTATCAAGACGGATGTATTAGTCTGTGCTGACTGACTAACTGCCCACTCAAGAGTCACTCGTCCCCTCCCCTCCTCCCTCGGCTGTTTCTCATCCTCTCCTCATGCTTCTCTTCCCTTCTGCTTTTCTTTATTTTCTCCCTGCTTCTTTTTCTTCTTTTATCGTCCCCCACACCCGTACTGCCTCATCTCTTGATTCACATCATTTCTCGTATTGCCTCTCGTCCTCTACCTTGTAGGAGTGTACAAGCGCCAGGAGGCACGGTTAATGCTCTTGCTGTACCAGATGAGAGTGCTGGCCCACAGCTCCTTGAGCAGGATTACTGATGAGACCTGGGCAATGGACGGATTTGTGAGTACACACAGGAATTTGAAGCGGCTGGCCAGTGATATTATGAAAATAACCAAGAGCTGTGACTGCCTCTTATTTAGTTTTACTTTTTTCTTTATTTATTTACTTATTTTAACTTCAGTCTGACAGCCTATTCTCATCCTTCACATCCTGCCAACAAAGTAGAGAGAAGAGAACATTACAATAAATTAGAAGAAACTGCGACAACGAATAGTAATTTCCTGGCTTATTGTCTGTTTTTGTTTGCATATATTTACATTGGCTTTGTACGCACCATTTCAGTGTTCCTGCTTTGACAATTTGCTGAATAAGCTTAGACACAAACACACCTGACATCCAAGGGACCTGGAACGGCTACAGAACAATTTCTGTTGGTGGAACTGAAGTTCTTCTTTTTAAATAAACTTCAAGGTCCCCTTAATAAAAGCGTGTGACAGGTGACTGCACACGGCTGAGCTATTGATAGCATACTGCATGGTTCCTGGAGCGGTCTTTCAAAAAACAAAGGTGTTATTTTTGAATGTAGCATGACAGAATGTGTTGATTGCCGTACTAAATGTGGTACATGTAGTTTTTGATGTGGTGTGCAATAAAAGCGGCACTCTTTAAGGTGCCAAGAAAAATGTTGTTTTATTCATGCAGCTAAAACAAAATGAACTGCTCCTCAAGTTCTGTGTGGTTGTTGTTGTTGTTGTTGTTGTTGTTTTTTTCCTACCAGGTTTCAGCTGAGCCTGAGGGTGGCAGCTATGTGTTCCAAGGCTTTATACAGGGTAAAGACTATGGACAGTTTGGACTACAGAGACTTGGTATGTGTCTTTTTAAATATAATTAGTCCCATTGCCATCTGTCAGTCTTTAAACACCTACTGTCAAAAAGGGTTTTTTTTGTCATTGTTTTTGTTTTATCTTTTAATTAAAGATGTTCATACCGTTTGACGCTAGAAGACTGTTTTCATAATCCTCCGCTGAGGGAGGAAAGTTTCCCTGTGCCCAACTTAAATCCGAGTTTGAGATACAGACATGTAAGCATCGATTTGAGAAATCACGACTAGTTTAGAAGGCAGACATTGCCCATCATGCAACTTATACAAGAGCGATAGAGAAATTTGAAACCTTAGGCACGCAAACACTATGAATGAATTTTACAGTTGAGGGGTAGACATTGTCTGTCCATTAGGGGAATTATTTGCATATTCAAAGATTCTGGGTTTTCAATGAAGGAGTTGAAACGACTAAATTTTTGAAATCTGATCTAAAAGGTTTCCTCTCCTGTGTTTTTGACTGACAAACAGGTGAAATAATAAGCTCTTTATTTTTCATGTCTGTGAAACTTGTCAGGAACTTTAAAAAAATGTTTTGCCCGGACCATGCTATTTGTGAACACCCCCCCACCCCCACCCCCCAAAAAAGCACACATGATCTAACCAACGTAACCACCTGTTAATGAAAAAATGATGAAATGGGAATATTGGGAATATGAATATTTTCATAAGAATAGCAATATTGCGTATCCATTCATTCATTCTCTATACCAGCGTATATTTAAATAGAGATTTGAATTGAAATTTCCATTTATGCTGCATGTGTTTGGAGTGTAGGAGGAAACCGCAGCACTCGCATGAAACACACACAGACACAGTGAGAACATGCCAACTCCTCACAGACAGGAGCAGCCAAAAATGTAGCTTTGAGGCTGCTCTAATGGCTACTTCTGTCTGTGTAACGTGACAGTGTTAGTCACTGTGCCACCTTGTTGCCCTGTCTGCACGTCCTTTTGTCCTCTTGTACACCTTTCCTGCGGCTCTCTGGTTCTTCCCAAGTGGACGTCAATTGTTTTCTGCATTGATCTTCCTCCACCGCTTCACAAAGTCCCTTTGAAGGGCCAGTTACTGGAGGATTGCATGTCCATGGGGCCTCTGGAGAGAGACACTTCTTATTTAGCACTTCAGCTTACAAAGCACAAGATTAATAAAACCAGAGGACGTCAGATCTTACATTTAGTTTGACCTTGCAAACTAAATGTACAGCTCAATAACTTACCTGACTTCAACGCAGCATCTAGACATACTTTATTGACCACAGTAAAGAAACTCCGGGTAAAGCTTTTGCGTACACTTAAGATTACATCCGCTCCCAGTCTGTAAGCCAGCCGGCAGAGCTACTGAGCTGTGCTGGTTCTCGCTGCAGCACTTAGGTGGCTATGGAAAGACAAAAACAAACAACTCCATTCACTTTGTTCATTTCATTTTCTTTAAATGCTGCTGCAGATACACATATTCATTGATCGTGCTCCTCCGCTGCGGTCTGACCTCAGCCCTGTGTTCACCAGAGTTGGCAAGACTCACTATGGGCTGCAGTTCTGTATCAGAGCCTCCAGGGCCACGTTAGCCTGCCGCTGAATGAACGTGTTTGTATTAGACTGTTTGGTCCTCAGCAGCAAAGCAGTGCTTGTCCTCTGCTTGAGCATCCTTCGTCGTCTCCACACTGAGCTGTGTAAAGTAGCTGCTGGCAGTTTGTATTTATGGACTGACAACTTAGCAGACAACAAGGATCCAAAAAAAAATTTAGGAATTAATGTAAGGAAGAAATTTATTTCTCACCCTTTTCTTAAGTCATAAATGCAAGAGATCAGTTAGATCACCTGATTTTTTTCTCCCTTGCCTCCTCTGGGCTACAGGTTAGGTGGTAAAACATATGTGTTTTTAAATGAACAAAATTGTTCTTGTTTTTTAACGAGATAAATTAAATTTTTGCTGAAGGTTTTTTGAGTATCTAAACATGTCTGGAGGGGATTTGATATTTGTCCATTATGAAAAGTGCAAATATTATTGTTAAATGTTGCGCATGTGGAAAAATTATTAGATTTTGTTGATATGAAAACATATTAGCCATGTACACATACAAAACCAGAATTTTATTAGTTGATACCAATACTTGTGAAATTTCATGATTCTCACTACTCAATTCTGTTTCATGGTAAAAAAAAACAAAAACAAACAACTCATCTTGTGTACTTTAACTCGTGCGTATGCACACACACACACACACACACACACACACACACACACTCCTCTAAATAATCAAAGAGACAGCAGGATTTTAAAAAATACTGACATGGTGATAGATCATTAGTCTTTAGATGTGTATTTACAACAGTAGGCTAATGCTACATTTTGATGACAAGAACACACACTGAACAATAAAGACAGTAGGATGCTGCTACGTGCTGCGGGTGCATTTAACACAGTCTCATTGTCTTTTTGTTTATTAGTGATGAAATTTACTTTATAATCATGTAAATAGACACAAATTTCAGGGGCTCAGTTCCAGGGATCAGTTCCTGTCTGAGGCTAGGTTTATAAAACAACAACACTTTGGTTAAGGTTAGGGAAGGGTTGTCATGGTGACTGTGACAAAAATCATGTGTTTGTGAAATGGTCAAAAAGTGACATCAACAGGATTAGTGCACACAAACACCAACTGTCAATTTTGAAGTTGAGCTTAGTGTCATGAAAGTGTTATATGAAATATTTGGGATATTTTTTCTAAACAATTCGTGTAAACAAACGTGAATTCTCTCTTTGGAAGTCGCACCAACAGTCACAAAATATATGAGCTGCTCACGTGCTCCTGATCACGAATCCTCCTGATTACATTTGGTGAATAGTACGGGTGTACCTAAATCAACCAGGACAGAATCTTAAAGATTAGATGACTGCTTAGCAGTTGGATTTTCAAAGCAGGAGGTTAAAGTCAGAGGTCACATGCAAATGAACCTTGTTCATTTTCCCAGCAGTGAACACATACACAGATAAAAGGCAGATACTCATTAAAACACATTCCATCTGAGAAGTCCCCAAATTCTTTTTTCAGTCATTATAAATGTTTAACTTGTTGCTTATAGAAAAAGTATGTTTTAATAAGCCTGAGTTATATGGCAAATATAATTATAACCCAGTACTGAAATTGTGTTGGCAGCATACATGCATTTATAATGCTGCCCTGCTCTCAACCACCTGTTTCCTCAGTCATAAAGCACAAAGTGAATTGTTTCCTTCCTCATCGTCCTTCATTCCTTTGTGCTCAACATTCCAGTTGTCATCTCATAACTGTCTTCAACGAGATTATCACAGTTGCAGAGATCATTATCAGTGCGATCATTATG
>JAPXVT010000028.1:26090726-26102125 GCA_029823135.1 Acanthurus reversus
AGGAACAATTAGTAATTTTTTTCATCCATTTGTCTCTTTCACTTTGTGTGTTATTTGCAGTGTGTTACCATAAAATCTCCAGTGACAGGTGGCTGCTCGACCCCGTTGAAGGAGCACTGAGATGAGGAACAATTGTTGAAATCAAATAATGACTTCACTATGCTGTTGCACCCATCAGAGTCAGCAGCTCCCACCATGAAGAATGTTTGATTTGGGTTGTAGTTTTCTGGTTTCTTCGTGCACTCTGTGTCATAAATAGTCGAGGCTATGATGGTTGTGTTGAAACCTTCAGGGAAGCATGGGTTAATTATGAAGGCGGGGTCAGATGATCCCTGGAACGTTAAGAAGAGGAAGAAAATGTCAAAAGATGGAATGTATGAGTATGAGGAGGAAATAATCACTTAAAAGAGAAGAAGGAACAGGAAGGGACATGGGAGGATGAGATTAGATGAGAGAAGTTTTGACAGTAATGCTTAGCCAGAGTATTAACAGACATCGTCTTTCTTTCTGTATATTCACTTGAAGACTTGAACTGCATGTGCATGTAACAAAAGCTGGATAACTTATCAATCACTCAACTATACTTTAGCTATAAGCTGCCAGATAAAACTACATTTTTTGCAGACTAGCTTGATCCGATCCAGCGAGTCTGCATGATCCAGTCAACATTATTAATGACATAATGCCTGACTTGTCTCCCTTTGCCTGTTATAATAAGAGACAGATTCACTGATCAGTTCTTAACTGGGCATTAATGGACGTTTAGCCTGCACATATATGCAGAAACAGCATAAATTCTCACTACCACTTGCACCACACTTAAGCACTTAAGCATGAACCTTGAAACAGACAGTACCGTGAGCAACCTTAGAAAAACACACCACCCTTATAGCATCTGAGAATTCCAACCTGCTGTAAAAGACACAGTTTCTTCTGTACACGCACACAAACACAAAAAAGACGAAAAGAAAAGCTGCGTACCTGGATTACTATGTCCAGAATTCTCTTCTCAACCTCATTTTTGCCATAGCAGAGGAAACTGTGCGTGTAGACATTATAAGGATAGCCGTACAGTTTGACATGCAGGTAGTCAGGTCCAGTGAGATCTTCTTGGACTGCAAAGGCAATCTGTGTGGATGCTCCACCGAGGTCCATGGACCCTACAGTCTTTGCCCCCTCGGGGCGTGTATAGGTGTTCCACAGGTTTTTCTGCAAACACAATGAAAAAGGTTAGTATATGATAAAACATTTGTGGCCCTGTTCGTGTAATTTTACTTGTGCAAAGAGGTAAGTACGCTTACTACTACGCAGACCAGATAGATCAATGACAGTGTCTCACCTCTAGGAAGTTTCCCATGAGGTAGTTGACAGTGACCCATCCATACAGCCCTTCTTCTTGACCGCTAATGATGGAAGCGTTCTTGAAGGCAAAAGGCAAAGAACTCAGGTACGCTGTGAGGCTTGCCATGATTTCATTGGACCTATTTTCATCCTTGTCACTTGCAGCAAAGCAGAAAAAGGAACTAATTACAGATTTTGCTAGAGACAGGAGTAGACAGTAACATTGAAAAATTACAATACACCTTTGGAAGTCTTAGAGCTAGCCAGGAGGCTTTTAGCTTAGCTCAACATAAAGACTGAAGGCAATAGGAAACAGTGACCCTGACTTTGTTCAAGGGTAACAAAAACCCTAGCTCAACAGCAACATTACAGTTTGATAATTAACACGTAGTATGTCTATTTTTTAAGCCATACATAAAACTAAACAAAGTGACCTACTAGAGTTTTGCAACTGTGAGGTTATTACAGGAAGTCACTTACTTCTGAACAGAGCCAGGCTCGAACCTTCCCCTTGCTCCCCGTCATTATGCTAAGTTAAACTAAGCTAAGCTAATCATATTCTTGCTCTAGCTTCATTTTACTGGACAGATGTTGGAGTAGTATTGTTTTTGGGGATCTTTTTTGATCCAAATGTTGGCATGAAAACAAGTAGGCTTAGCTAGATGTCTACTAAAATGTCAGCATTAAAAAATATATTCTCAATATTTAAACTTCACCCACATCTGCATATGGAGCATTTACACTTAAAGGAAATCAAAGCAAGTCAAACAAAACAAACCAGACCTATTAAAATTTGCTCTATGCTGGACTTTTTAAAATCTGTTTTCTACATTAATATTTGTTCTTGAACCACAACGTTAGCATTGTGAAGGATCAAATCTGCCCTTGGACCAGCAGCGTGAATTTTAAGTACGCATCTTATTTAAGCAGACTATCCTTTACTGTGAGGCCCCATATTTGGACTTCCCAGCATTACATAATCTAAGCTCTTGATATGCCCAAGCGTGCAGTCTGAACATGTTATAATTGCTAGGGATTCCTGGTAACTTCGGGAGAAACCATGTGGTGCGTGAACAGAGTTAAATTGCTCAAATGCTTTTGCTTTCTCTTCTTTACATTACAAGAAATGTCAAGAAAACACCCAATCTTATTTAGTCTCTAACTTCTGCCTTACTGTAGCAGTCTCATTCCAGCTGTAGCTCCTAGAAAAAGAGGTGTGCTTTTGTGTTTGTCAGCAGGAATGGCTCTGCTGATCTCCTCCATGCAGACTTTGAACCCTCTCCAAGATTTTGCATCTTTCTGCGGGTCAACTTTCATCTCTGAGATACCATCACCTGTGGACACGGGACAAGGTTCAAATCATAGTCTTAATTACAATAACTAATAACATAGAAAGAAAGGCTGGGTAAATGGGTTATCATTTTTCTCTTCATTTCATCTCATGCATCACTTTAATCTACTCCAATTTTTCATTAATAAACATTTTCAAGCTTTTTTTTTTTTCTTTTTTTTTAAATTAACTTATAGGAAATGTCGTTCTCTTATGTAGCAAGCTGCAACGTGCATTTCTTGTTTTAGAGACAGTGACTAACCGTCAACTCTACAGTTCCTTAACTCAGTCACCACTCCTGTTTCATTCTCCTTCTCCCCTGGCCACTCATACAGGTACACGTTGGAACGAGATGAACCCGAGTCTATCACAATGCCATACTGAAAGGAGAACAGGGGGAAAAAATCATGCCACGTGGTCACACTTTCAATTTGAATTTGACTACAAAGAGGCTGCTGCGACCCCTCTAGTGTTCTTTCACCCCTGTAAATAACTCCACATGGTCCATCAGGACCATCATCCATCACCAAGCCGACTGATGAGAGAACCTATTACCTTGACCCTGACATCTGGAAGACGTCTAGCATCACATTCACAGCTGAGAGTGTGTGGGAGCTGAAGTATGGGTCTGTAGGCTGTGCATGTCTGTCTGTGTCTGTATGTGGATGTGTTTCGAGAATTGTAACTGTATGTACTTTTACTTTTTAATAGTAGAAAATATCTAAAGCAAGCAAAAGTATTCCAACCACTTTATGTAAGTATCCTTGGGTATTTGTGCTTGTGCACGCATGTAATTACCTCTATGCTGAACTCTTTGGACTTCCACTTATCCTGGATGACAGCAACAGCAACAAGGGCAGCAATACTAGCCAAGAGGAGAAGTATCACTCCTGTTATGCAACACTTGTATCCCATTTGCTGTTTGGAAGCCATTTCCTGTTGCAAGAGAAAATCAAGTAAATGTGATTCTCACTAAAAGCATTTTACCTCACAAAGTGATGACATGCAGAGAGGTTTGAAAAGTAATGATTGGCAATAATAGTACACTTTATTTACTGTATGATGGGAAGTACGTTGGCTGCATTAATTGTATTGAGGGACTATAAGCAATACCACTTGGTTTAACAAACACATGGATACGAGATCGAATGGAAAAGTGCTGCAAATCATGATTGGCTTTCACATCTCTGACACTGAAAACCGCACAGTGAGATACTTTCATCTCTTAGATTAATGTGATATATCTATTTAGGGACAAACATGATACACAATGACATAAAAATGGGGGGTTTTTTTGCATATTTTTATGATCTGCAAAGAAGAATAAAAGCTTCTCTCGGTTTAGGATTTTGAAAAAAAGTGAACTGAGGACTGAGACATGATTTATGAGAGTTTTGGTACGTACAAGTTCCTTGCAGACTGTTAACAGCCCTTAAGGGCTGGACTGTCAGCAGGGGGAAAAACGGTCTGTAAGAGCAGAGCGGTTCAACAGCAAGCAAGATTATTTGCTGTTGTCTCATGAAAACCACACATATTTAGCCTCATGACCTCAAAGGATTTGGTCATGTTGTGTATATAAACTTGAAGTGCCGGTACAGTTTGCTATAATGCTATAATGACCACCACGCTGTTGAATTATATATACACTTTATTTATTCAAGGCAGACGAGTGCATATGTGAAGACCTAAACTAGAACACCTGACTCAAAATTGCTGTCTCATTTCAAGATTATACAAACTCACTGGACAGGAAAAGTTCATCATGTTTGTTTGGTTTTCAGTTCTTATGATGTCCATGACGAAGCCGCCAGATATTCATGTCTGACACAAAAATCTAGAACAAACAATTTTTTAAGTCAGCTGGCAGGCTATGGAATACTACTCACCTCCCCTCAAGCTCAGAGAAAGAGTTTTTTCAGTCAAGTTAATTGGTCTTAAACAAATATGGCATGCCAGCAACGGCTCTGTTTAAATTTCAAATGGTCAGTGACAGGAAACTGTTTCATGTCAGACCTGCCATGTGTGCTTTGAAATCTAAACAAAAAAATACTCTTGAGTCTCTGAGGCCAGGCAGTTGTACCAGCCCACACATGCATTTCTCATGTAGTCATATAGAGGCACAATATGGTTGCCTAACACAAAACTCAACCCCTCGTCCCTAAACATGCACCCTAAAACTCATTGCTGTTATTTTTTTCATTTTAATTTTTAGGTTTATTCTTTCCTGGCTTTGCTACTTAAGCCTAAGTTATGTAACTGTACATGTTATCATTGTTACGTACATGTGAGGAAAACTTTTTTTTTTTTTTTTTTCCGGATTAATGTCAGTATGAGAAATCGACTTGGTTAGAAGTGTGTGCTAGGGTTATATTTATAAAATTTACATATTCACAGTTAAACATTAAACATGAAACCCAAGCCTTTAAATTCTGTTTCGCTCTCTAGCTATTAGATTCATATCTTTCTATTTCCATAAATCCAGTGAAGCGTTTTCTGTGGAAGATCTGCAGGAAGTTTCAGAAGTTGTGATACAGCACATTAAGGCAGGAAAATACATTCTGTACTGTCACTGGAGTGTGCCTCAGGCCATAAATGGTACATACAGTATTTTAAAGATTACTATAGATTTTTTTCTCCTCTATACTGTACATTTTCTATGTTTTACAGTCACCCAGGGAGAAGTGCAGAAAGTTGAAGTCTGCAGAAGAGGGATTTTCATTCAGGAAAATCAGGAAATGGTGTATTTTATTGTAGTTGATGTCGTAAACAGCTGAATCGCTGAGTTGACTCTGCTTGCCTTCTTGTAAAACATACTACACACTACTGTTAAAACTATAAAATAGGTTAAGCGATGGCATGTTCTGTGATTTTGAGAGCAGCAAAATAGCGCTGTCTTCTTTGCAAAGTGATTAGATAAATGAATGAATTTTTAAAATGATAATAAACAGTTATTAACATTACTAGCTCAAACTTGCTGAACCCGCCACCATGCTGTTTTATCGGCAATTTGAGCTCATCAGTGATCAGGATGCTTTCATTACAATCTTGTGTCAGTCTTTACTGCCTCAGCTTCATCATGGCTGCTATTATCCGGCTGTCAAACAGTTGATAAAGCAGCACCGTGACTCGCTGCCTCCTTCTTACTTCAAAGTTTCTCTCACTTTTTTTTTAAACTGTTTAAATCCAAAAATAACTATTTGTCTCCTTCGTTGTCAGCAGGCTGTAAAAACACCACTGTGACAATGTTTGTTATTATTTTTAATTACAGCATACGGAGTTACCAGAGCAACTTCTGTGAACACAAGCCAGTCAAAGCTGTTAGACAAGGTCTGATTACAACCTGGGGACATGACAACTCGCCTGCCTCACACCACTCACAATGTGGCTTAATACCGCTTAACTGTCATGTGTGACATAGTTGATATTCCAAGTTATTAAATTTGGGCGCTTTCTCTTTGTAGCTATAATCCAGACAGTTTCATTTTCTGAAACCATTTTCCAAAGCTTGTGAATGGGTCCATTCTTCTGAAGTTTTTGCCAGCACTGAGAGACATAAGAAAAAATCAGAGATGGTCAACATCTGTTGTTATGTCTACAGGTAATTTAGTTAGACTAACATAACCAGAAAATGAAAAGAAGACAAAAGTTGTGCTTCTTTCATTCCAAACAGAGAACCGAACATTTTCTGTACTCAATTTATAAGTCAGAGATGTTACCTGTAATATTTTAGCACCAATTATCATACAAGTAATAACTTTAACTCTCATGACTTCATGACTGTTCAAATGTGTCTAAATGTTGTGGTCAAATTTACCTCAAATCTTTTGACCCAATCTTAATTGTTATGGTGCATTATAAAGTGCAGTGTTTGTAATGTACAGGTCACACATGTTTGAGCAGTTAAGATTCCTGGTTTGCACCCAGGCAGCCTGAGTTCAACTCCCAGCATGGAAACAGTTTCATGTCTTTCAGTCAACATTTGTTACACTGCCAGACACTCTTGTACTTCCACAGAATGGTGTATCCTGGACATCAACTTTGTACATACAACACACAGGCCTAATATGACCTCTTTATATGAATTGTGCAGTAATTGCTCCTCAAATGTTACATGTAGCACTCTTTGTGTTTGCTGTCTGGTTGTAACAGTAACTCTTACAATAACCAACCTATTTTTTGCACCTTTAAAAGAAAGACATGGTGTTTTTTATTGATAAGGGGAAAAAAAAAACATCCCTAAAAGCATGAAGTAACATGAGCTTATTGATCTCTGGCGTCACTGGCCGGCTGATGGTTAGTCTAGTCATAAACATTGGTGTCCTGATGGCTCCAGGTTGCTTGAATGATGTTAGTGTTTTGCAATGTCCTTAACAATACCTTGTGCTTACACACTGACATTAGTAAAACAAATTTTTCAAATAACAACTCTCACGGTCTCTAATTAAGTTTGTGGAGAATGTGGACTTTAGTTCAGCAAAAGCAGGGGTAACTCAGTTTGTCAGTTTAATTGAACTTGTAGTTATTTGTCTTTATCTTTTCTTTTTATCAATAATTTCACTAATTTCTTTTGACAAGTAGTGTTTTGTATTTCAATAAAGTACAGATGATTTAGAGTGAGCTCTAGTTTGTATTGCATCACGGACTGAATGATGTAATTGGTCAAATGTAGAGACACTTTCAAAAAAGTTGACTAAGTAAAAATAGGTAGCATTTTACCTAAAAGTTATTTACTGTATTATTTTGAAATCCATGCTCTGATTTTTCTAAGTGTATGTAAAAGTCTTACAATCCTTTAGTTTGTTTCAATTAAACTTCCACTGTATTTTTGTATGAATATTTATTCATTTACAAAAGCTTCAGTGTATGTAACTGTATATGATACTGACATTTTTGCTCCTAAATGAAAAAGCCTCACGTCTACAGGATGTGTAATTTATAGCCTGTGTCATTATTCATGAACACTTCACTGCAAGCACTTGGGTATTCCCTTGATGCTGCATTTACAGTGTATGAGATAACATACTCAAGACCACACACAGAACAATATGGACCACTCTGCTATCTGTCATCCACCCCATGCGGAACACCCCCACTGATAAAATGCACTATGCAAAAATAGCTGTTCTTTAGTTTAAATAAAATTTGTGTCAGCTGGGGAATTCAGCAAGTCTACACCTAAAGTTTGCATCTGAGTTTTAACAGGGACAACGCCCACAGTGTCATTTTAAAGACAGCTACACAGAACTGCAAATGCAATAACTCATAGCCTGATGCTTGCACAAGTTGTCACCTTTGCTTGTAGTGACTGGTCCCCGAGACAGTGAGGAGCAAAGAAAATGTGGTTGAATGGTAACAGCTGCACACACAGCAGATCAGACTGAATGACAAAAGACAGTGAATCAACTCATATGATAAGAACAAACTATTTGAGATTATGGTAAACTAAATAAGAGAAAAGGTGTGTGTGTTTGTTTCTTACCTTGAAGAGCTGGTTTGTAGTTTCTGGTAAGTACAGTAGTGAGATGGCTCTGAAGAAGGGATGAAAAAACCGAGCAGGAAACAGGGGAGTAGCAAAAGAATGGGAGAGAGAGAGAGAGAAAGAGAGAGCGAGAAGGGAGTGTGCTGTTAGTTGGAGAGATAAAGAGTGATTGGCCCACAGGAACAGGAGTGGAGTACCCCAACAAAGCAGAGAGTGAGGGAGAGAGTGAACATGGGAGGAGCCACTCCCACCACACCAGTGAATGAAACAGTCCACAGATGATGCAGGACTTTGCCTTGCTCACTGTCTGCTTCTAATGATTGAGCACAGATGTATGAAACAATGTGAGAAGATGGGAAGGGGGAAGTGGTGTAGAGTTATTTGATGTAATCAATAAGAAAAAGTGCAGTGTGGCTGAGTATCTACAGCCCGGGTTATCACGAAGTCAGCTCTTATTTCATAGGCTTAAGTCGAAGGACAAGGAGTAATGAAAGCACGGGATCAGGCACTGTAACAACAATCAAGGATGTGTTTATACCTGCATAAGCTCAGGTTCTCACTGTAAAAACTATGAGTCATTAATCTATTACGCAAAGAACAACAAATGGAAAGTTGCTCTAATGCAGTATGGTCGTTTTGCTGCAGAGGAAGACAGTAAAGAGCTGAAAGCATATTTGTACGCGCATGGAGACATGCCTTTGGATTTGATAGCACTTAATGAGAACAGGAACTACTTGCATTTATGTGCGTCTGTCTTTTAGGTAGAGTGGAGTCGTCTGGAGGCATCAGCACTTCAAGTCCAATTTAGGGCTGCACAATTAATCCACATTTCATCCAAAAATATGGCATACTTCAATTTTAAAATCGCATGGAGGTGCACTTATGTCAAAGGAAAACGTGAGTGTCAAAATACCATTTTGATTCACATGTCGTAGGGCTGCAGAGTTCTCGTTGCCTACACATTAGGAAAACATCTTTTTTGGGGATGGATGCCATGTAACAATGCACCCGGTATGAAGTGGAAAAGGGAAGGTTGCATGATAAAGCCTGGAGGCAGGATGTGTGTGGAAATTGATGGGAATACTGGGAAACAGAAGGAGAGGGAGAGGGGATAGGCTAAGTGTCATCAGGGAAACACTATTTGCTTTCCTAAGAGACACAGAGTTGCTGTGTAAAAGTTTAAAACAATGTATTAATTGCACACTTGCACAGTAGGTGGCAGTATGCACTTAAAAATTGTTATAAGAAGAAGAAGAAGAAGAGTTGGTGTTCGCCATTAATGCAATGAGGCTGAAGCAGTTGAGTATATCCTTATTTTACACAGGAAATTCAGACATGAAAGACAAGAAATAATGACACAGTTACAGAAAATAGGGCTGGTAGAGGACTCTAGTATTATATTCCAGTGTAAAAATTATACTAGAATGTGAAAACAGCAGTCAAGGGAGGAAATGGTAATTTGTTTTTAGAGGGATGACTAGATTTGAAAACTGACTTTACAATGTATGGAAACTCAGGGAGAATAAAACCTGATGGTAGTAATAATGCAACTTGTGGATGCAGAAGAAGAAGAAGACAACTGAGCAGGTCTGTTTTATCTTGATTACCTTTGATCAGTTAGTCAGTTTATTCCTATTCAGTTTATATATAGTAAAGTGTAGCCTTAGTTGAGCGCTTGGTGGACCTCTGTAATGTCTAAATTGTATTGTATTTCTTTGTTTGTTTAATTCTTAGGGGTAAATGAAATCTTTTTTTTAAATTATCTGTGACTTCTCATGCCTTTCAACACACTGTACAAATACAAAGAGAAGAGTGACATACTGGTGTGATAAGCAGCAGCAACAAAGACAAGCAGCAACCCTTCCCCAGTGTGATAGTGTAACTTTCTTTTCTTATTTGTTTGTTTGTTTGTTTGTTTGTTTGTTTGTGTCACATAAAACAAAAAACAAAAAACAAAACATATATGCACTCTTTTGGTCTAAGACTAGCTGTGACACAGCCAGCATGCCAGTCAGTGATAAAGGATGCAGCATTACTTAGCCGAAAGCTGTTCCCTTAAGCAGGAACTGGATGAAGCACAGGAGAAGTCAGAGAAAATGAATCTCCTGCCTCCCAAGGTGTGTGGGGGGGTTATAGCAGTCACTCAACCACTCCTTGCCTAACATAGGCTACTCATTCACCATTGTCTTTTATAATTAATGTTCACTGGCTTCAATACAGAAAAAGTCATTAATTTAACCAAGACTATATTTTTCCTGTAAACGTATAGAAGCACTGTACCAATTTTATACTGCAAGGTCGATTTACTCCTTACAGGGGGCGTTACTTAGTATTATGAAAAGCTTTTTTTGTAGAAATAATTTGATTATCAGGCCAATAGAAGCAGGGTCATACTGACATTACACAGGGGAGCGTTGTTGTGTTTTGGTTCAAATGAGTTCCCCTGAAGAAGAGAGGGAGAGGAAATAACGAAGGCTGCGGTCGAATGGTCCTTTTCACTTAGGAAGGTCCCTAACTGAGTGAAATGATTCAGAAGTAGTTCATGATAAGAGCTGTTCGAATTGTCTAAATGCTAAGAAAAGGTGGCTCAATGCTTCCTTTCATATCTTCTTTAGTACAGGATACACCAGACCATCCTTTACGAAAGGAAAGGAGATTATTCCATCCCACAATTCTCTGCAGCAACATTCATAAGCGCCGCACTATCCAACTGCTCGCAAATTCAAACGAATAATGACAGTAAGTTACATGTAAATTACCGTTGCACATCAATCCTTTCCAAATTATACCGTGACGTGCCTTAACTTGCTAATATTCTGATGCCTACATTTTGATGTTTTGAACTCTCAATATTATGTTAAATCCATAATATTCATGTTGATAACAATGAGTGGGCAAGTTTAACCATTTTTAAAATGTCACTTCCAACACTGGTAATGCAGATGTATCCGGCTGTTAATGTTTAAATTGTCTGCAAGGAACAAGATGGTCAGGACGCACGAGCGGAGCAACACATCTAAGATGCACCTTTTTTACATTTTTTTTGTTTGTTTGTTTGTTTGTTTGTTTGTTTGTTTTGGCCAATGTGTTTTAGTGATAGTTAGAGGTATGTGTGTGTGTGTAACATAAGCATGTTTGGATGTTAGTAGTTGTTAGGCTATGTGGTAGTAGTTTGTAACGATGAGCTATTAGCTGCAGAGCTAATAGATTCTCCAGATTCTCCCAGCACAGCAGTTGTCTTTTCCAAAG
>JAPXVT010000028.1:26272535-26283322 GCA_029823135.1 Acanthurus reversus
CCCCAACTGGTTGTCTTTCTCTTCTTCAGTCTCCCACTTCTCTCCCTCTCTGGCATTCATACATACATGAATACAGACATACCAGTGAATGTGGGCCAAAGTTGAAGCTGAAATGGATGACTGACTTGCCTATGAAGATAGGTGAGTGTGTGCGTGCGTGTGTGTGTGTGTGCATGCATGTGTGAGAGTATGTTTATGTGTGTGCTCCCTGCAGAGTGAAACATAAGACTACAGCCAAGCCCTGTTTTGAAAGGAGAGCTATGGCCACAACACGCATACACATTCGCGTACGCTCTTCTTTGTGACTGTACAAGCACATACACACTCTCAAATGTGCACAGAAGCACTCACATTAGGACTCTACGTATATCTGATATCTCAGGCCAAGCTGATTTGAATGGAATAGGGTGTTGTTCAGGGTTGCAGGGCTAAGTGTGTGTTGCTCTCCTGGGCTTATTGGCGCCATGACTGGGAACACAGCATGTACTTAAGATTGTTGGAGACTGAAGCCAAGACTCAAGACTCTGTGCTATACCACAGCCAAGGTTACACTATACATTAAGTTAAAATGGCTATGTAACATGATCATGTACTGAACAAACTGTGTTTGTGTGTGCTGTTTACTGATCTTGCATTTGCAGCTTCTTTTTCAAACAGAACACCGCAGCTGTGAGAGACCGACTTTTTTCAACAGCTACGCATGCATAGCTGCAAGCTAGTTGCAGGATTTGGCCACTTCTGCTTATGTCTCAAGTCAACTTTGCGTCATGACATCAAAAGCGAAGTCCAAATATGGCACAGAGCAGCCAAAGTATCAAGTGATTCTCAAATCCTGTCGCCATAAGTCCATTAAAGTCATGCTGCATCAAATCAGAAGCAGAGGCCATGTCAAATTAAATCAATGTTAAGTTGAGTGACGAGTTCAGTGCAGAGCTGTTCTTCCTCAATATACTGTCAAAGAAACAAATAAATCTAAACTCCTTTCTCTGTTTGTTTACTGATTTAAAAACTGATTAATCAGATGATAGATTTATTTACAATAGAAAAAGATAAACAATAAGATATATATACATATATCACAAAGAGCCAGATTCATGGATCGTATGCTGGTGTCCACAGTGCCCAGTGCCCAGATAAGCTTAAAACGTCCTCTTTTTAAAAAAAATCTTACTAGGAGAAACAATCAACACGTGACTGGAAGTCCAGTTATTTCTGATGATTAAGAAAGCATGCCACCATTTAATTATCTGACTTCCTGTTTCCATACCAATGTGATTTTGTTTGTAACACAGGAATTGCACAAAAAAGAGCTAAAAAAAGAACTTGATTACAGCTGTTGACAGCTTTCATGTTCTCTGCATTGTTTTTGTCTCTTAAATGAAGACTGAGGATTTAAATCTATTATTTAGGGCGATAAGTTCTGCTGTAAAACTTCTATAGCTTTGCTTATTTCGTCCTTATGCAGACTAATAGAACAGTATAACTAAACAGAAGACTGTGGGGAAAATGAAACAAATATATTGCTCACATTTTTTGGTCAATTTTCCATGTAACCACATACCGACAATGACAGAAGGTCAGGACGGAGCACTCTATCAATCACAATGCACAGATCCTGAACAAGCAATTATATGTGATTTATAGTCTTTGACATAATGCATTCTACATTTTCTTGTTTTTTTTCGTTTGTTTGGACTGTGATTAAAGAACCATTGCAAACGACGCCACATATGTGGACTTGGGTATATATTAACAGGGAACGCGCCTTCACACAAATTCTCAGAGAAGGCCATGCCAGGACAGTCTGGTGTGTCCATTTAATTTTCCACTCTGTGGTTTGAGAGGCGAAGGGCCCCATGTTGGAGCATGTTGATCAGATAGGGCCACCCATGGAGGCTTCAACCTGTTGCGTGACCATTCATCAGTTGCTTCGAAGGACTCTTGATGGGTGAGGGGCTTTGTGACAGAGCAACATTACAACGCTAATGTGGAATGTGAAATGAAGTATGTGTGTGTATGAGAGGGGGGTTGCACTGTATATGTGTATGCTTGTGCATGTCGGCATGCATGAGTACATATGCATGTGTGTGAATGTGTGTGTGTGTGTGTGTGTGTGTGTGTGTGTGTCAGAGATAATAATAGTGGCTAAACTGTCTCAACACTGAGGGCGCTGAGGTCAAAAACATCCTAACAGTAGGATGCAGGACAGTTAGCGTGTGTTGGGGTTATTGTGTGTGCATGTGTGTGAAAATAAACATGTGTGGGATGTGTGGTGAAAAGAGTGTTATGTTAAATGTCTTAACAATGTGCATATGTGGGGGGTGGGGGGTGGGGGGCTCAGAAGAGGCTAGCTAAGGATAAGGAGACACAAGAGTGACCCAGTTCCATTGTCGTCTACTTTGTCCTACTAACCCACTGAAATGAATGTTTTCTTCCCCTTTAACTTACATTTACAGAAGTTTTTAGACACACGTTTTGGGTCTGGGTTTAGCAGAAGAGCAGCAGCAGCAGCAGAGGTAACAGGTTTAGTAATTTACCCACAATAAATACTGTGCTTTTGCCACTTTAAAGGTAGTTTTCCGTAAGTAACGCTGCAGTATATTTAGCTAATATTAAAAAATAGCCATTAGCTGTACTAACCAAAAATTATACATCAATTATTTTTCTAATTAGTCAAACAAGCTCTCACATCTTAAGTGGCTGGAAGCAGGATCAAATAATGAAATCATAAATTATGTATAATATATAGTCTAATATGTAAATACTTGTTGAACTGCCTAAAATAAGCGGAACTACAATGATATTAGATATTCTGTTAACTTTGAAGGCAACAAAAGCAAACAATATAATCAGAGACACACAATTAATATGCCATGTGAATAAAAAAAATTTACTGATTACTTTCTAATCCACAATTTTGTACTGCAATATGTTCATACAAAACCGCACGTTAAGAGGAATTCTAACACACACACACACACACACACTTAGATACAACCATAAACGGTTGAGTTGAGACTGACACAAACATGCATTTGCTTCATCTGTGTGTCCCATCTGTCTCTTCAGGTCTCATACACAAGATGTTTTGACAGTTTCAAGTGCAAACAGATCCTGTCCTACATAAGCAGCATGGCAGGGTGACGTGGTCCCCTATTCCAGGCCCCTACCTCACACTTTCACAATCCTTAAGGTCAATGCATGAGGATAGAACGCTAACAGTGGGTACCTGCAGGACACTTCAGTCAGCACAGCCCGAAGAACAGGCAGACAAACAGTAAACAGGACATATCATATATAAATATGAATAATATTTATGTTGTCTAGTAGGCATGTGAATGTCAAGAGGAAAATGAAAAACCAGCATTAGAGTAAATGAGCTAGAAAAGATTAGCACTGTTTGAATGACTACTGTGATGTGCATCAAAAGCTACTTTTTCCACTGCCACAAGCATTAGTTTTGTACAGTATCCAAAAACAATGCAGTTAGAGTCTGTTTTTAAAAAATTCTACATATTTTTAACACCATTGTATGATAGTTCTGATATAATTGTATATGCATGTGTAGCTGGTTGTCCATGTAAATCGTGATTATATTCAGAGTGAGATCAGAGTATAGCGTGTTTTCTGTCGATTAGATCAAGGCCCTTTTAGAGATGTACATAAATTGTACAGTATCCTGGTGAAGCCAGCGCACCTGCTGCTTTCAGCTGAAACACAAATTAATTTAAAAAAAGAGGCAACATTAAAGGAAAGATGGAGAAGGAGAAATGAGGAAGGAACAGTTCTCTGTTTGTTTCGGCAGCAGTAGCCTCCTTATTTATTTGCTTCCAACTGGTTCAGGAAAAAAAAAAAGTTCTTTTGAAATACGTGAAGAGGGCAAAGAGCCATGTGGAAAATGGGTAAAAATAATTTTTTTACATCCCTTAAAATCATTACTGACATCTCATCTCAGTAACACTCAGGTTGCTTTGCTTCCTCCCGTCTTTGCAGTGATTTTCAAACTTTTACACTCCCTTGTTTAGGCCTCTCGTTCTCTCAGATGCTTATCTGAATGAGGCTAAGCCTATTTAACTACAAATACAACAGAGACAAACACAGTTGAAACCCAACAACAGTATGGCCAAACTTCTTTGTTTATGTTGTTAAGTGGGAGTGAATTCATTGCATGAAGCTGTGACCAGTCGACAAGTATTGTTTAAGAGACAAAACAGTGGGTGTGTAGCAAAAGAAAAGCTGATATCAGGAGGGAACAAAAAAAAAAAAAAAGCAGATTGGATCGCATAACAAAGAAGAAAAACAGAAGCAAAAAAAAGAAAAATACTTACAGGAAGCCACATTACTGAACACAGATCCAGAAGCAAGGTGTGTTTCGTCTGGCAGATTAAACCAGTGCTGTGCATTGGAGCAGATTAAAGTTAGCTACGGCTGCAGACAACTACATGGCTGATGGACGGCTGTGAAAAACAAGTCTCCCTCTGTTGCCAACTTACTAATTTCCCAGAGTGACAGATCATCAGAGAGAAAGGCGTTGCTCAGCGTAGTTCAATCAGTCTAAAAGCTACACAGACACAGGCAGGAATGCAGCATGCACAAAAACTAATTCATGCCATGATGTGTGGAGATGCGCTGACAGTTTTGGACGAAAGCTCGGAGCACTATACTGCTCCACAGCCTCCAACCCACAACTGAATACAAATGAGAAACGTAATCTCGGATAGACAGTCATCAAATTTAAATTCCCACATAAGGTTTCACTTGTCTCAGCAAACAGATGTGATGTAAATTACGACTTTCTGTAAATGACTTTCCTCTCCAATCTGGCTTGTATCACCCTCCTCTGGCTTCAGGTTTCACAAGAAACTTCTGTGTAGAACAAGGACTGGTTTAGTGTATTGGACTTTGCCTAATTGGCTACATTATAAATCACTTTAAAAGCCTTTACAGGTCCACATACATGTAATACTGCCAATCAGCCAATTTCTGTGCAGTCCAGAAAGGTTGGAGATATAAATTGTTAGTTGAAATTAAATATGGGGGGAGTAAAAGTGCAATAAAAACTGAACGTCTATATTTAGCTGAATGTAATCCATTTATGAACATTTGTAAACTTTTCCTAAAGACTTACTGACAGCCTGCTTACTGCCACTGATCTTATTACTCCTTCGCCTTTTGCTCTTTAATGCTGCTTGTCCTCTGTTGAACTTTTCCTTTGTGGTGTCCTCCTTATGCAAGGTGAGGGTGGTGCCGAGGGCCAACCAGATTTCATGCTGTACTGCATTTTCAAAACACGACCTCAAAGCTCTTACATTGTTAATGTGGCACAACCCCATGTAAATCTCTCCTGATGTTACCTTACTCTGACTTTTTGTCTCCCTCTCTGTGACCCTCTAAGTCACTCACTTTCTTTTTATTGCTCTTTAACCTCTCTCTCTCATTTTCTACTTCAGTTTTTGCGCCTTAATTCTTTAGTCTACCTGCACACACACACAGACACACACACAAAGCGAACGCTCTTACTCAAGAAGCACCTTCTGTTGCTGAGCAGTGAAGCAGAAAGCTTTGAATTTTTCTTAACTCCTTTATCACAAGAGGCAATGTAGACATGGCTTCCTTTCCAAACCACAATAACAGATTGCCTATCACTACTGGAAACAAAAAACAAAAAGCAAAATGGTGTTTCTCTGAACTCAATGTTCCAAAACAAAGTTTAATTCCGTGCTGCTCTCGTAAAGACAGGCACAGATTGTTGTTTGTGAAGTTGAGGGAAACAGAATTTTTAACTTGACTACATGAAAACTCCAGTGAAATCTGAAAACATCTGATTCCACACTCAAAGATGGTTTTGCACTATTCCAGGAATATGGTGTCATCTGTCTTAAGCGCTGCTGCTATTCCTGTTTTCACTACTGTATATAGAAACGTGTCCCTCAGTCATCAAAAAGGTCAAAGATCTACTTTCAATCACTGCGAGTCGAGCAACTCTGTGATGTTGAATGTTTCAACAACCAGTTTTCCTCAGAAGCTGCGTGCTGCTGCTTTAAAAGGAGATGTTAAATTTCTCTTTTCGACACCCTGACATTAGTGCTGTCTCGATATGACACATGATCATATCATTGTACTGCTACAATGATAATAAAGGCATTCACTTATTCATTCATTATGTCATGTCATAAAGAATTCACACTGATGATATTATTGCAAAATCTATAGAAAATTTTAGAAAAAGCTATCAGTTGAATTTATCTTTTATTAGATTTTTTGTTTGTTTGTCTGTTTTTCTGATAAATGTATTACCTTAAAATATAAGGTGGAGAAGGTGGAGAGATTGTCTGTAATCATAACCTCACAAAAAGAAAATGGGTGAATTTTTCATTTTATTGCAGGTGGAAACCAGCGTTAAAGTTCATTACTGCCACCTTCTATGACAAAGCGAGAACTGAAAGGAACAGATATGATCCACACTGTGTAAAAACTGTATAACTGACATGCATGAATGATAAAGATAGAATAATCTTTGACAAAAAAAAAACAAAAAAAAAAAAATCAGCTTCTGTTCTAAGGTAGGATAATCGGAAAAGCAAGCCAGTCTTTCAAGCAGGGCTTAAAATGGATTACTTTTTGTTTTCCAGTTGCTTTGCTGATGCACCAAACGCAGCTCTAGCGAAAGTTCAGTCAGGACGACTCCTCCTTTGCGTGCTTAGACTTGTATTTTTTTCTCAAACCATCACCCATTCACTCCTCTCATGCATGGTCTCGGGCTGTCAATTGAGACACCAGCTGTTGTCATCAGCAGGTCACATCTGTCCAACAGCACAAAGACACTCGTGCATCAATAGATTTCATCTTTCTGCTGTCTCTTTTAAATATAATTCTCTCTCTACCTCTATTTCATTCTTGAGGTTGTTTTATCAACACCATCATTGCCTCATCACCACTTTATTCACAGTTTCATCCATTCTTCAGTCTTTCAGATCTACGCAGGGTCATCAACCACGAGCACCACCACTGTCTGGACTCTGTGGGGGGATTTATCCTGCTGTTGCTAACAGCAGTAGCCCCTTGAATTTCGATGATTCCTCATTGAATCTATACACCAAAAAATGTTTATATTAAAATATAATTTCATTAAATATCATTTCTTAATTAAGCTGTCTCTCTTGAAATATAAATAAGATGCAACTAATTCTGAAACAGATATACATGAACATTAAATACTGGTAGTGTTAAAGTCCAAACAAAAAAACCTCTCCGATAACTCTGCACAGGCCTCAAGTTTTCAGTGCACTTCTGTCTGAGTATTTAGCTCATTTAAACTACTTGCAAAAAGTGCATCAGACATAAAACTTTGTTTTAATTCTTAGGTCGCCATCATTAGCAAAATTAAGCTGCAGAGTGCAAGGAAGTGTTGCATGCAGCAAAATTCAGCTTATTCTAAGTTGATCATATGTGATAGACACAAAAGGCTGCCCTAAAATGGGAACCTCCTAATTTTGTCAATGATGGTAATCTATGTTCCTACTAAGATTCAGATGACAGACCTTCGAGATCTCTGCCTCTCCAAAGGCTGTTTGAGGTATTTAGCTTCGTTATCACAATCTCATCATCCTTATAGATTATTTTATGATGTCAGTGTCCATTACTGTGTCTTGTAAGTCACAATTAGTTGACCACCTAAGCATGACCGGCGCGGAGGGAGGTCTGTAATGAGGGCAGCTATCATTAAGTACTGTCCTCAAATAACCTGCTATCATGTGCTTAATCCTCCCTTCACTTTATGTACACAAATTCTCTGAAAAAAAGTCTGAGTCAGCACGGCCAGCAAACACAAAAAGTACAACACAAACAAACTGTACATTTGGTGATAAATTGTGCGTGAGTTCTGTCTGAGAGCTGGTCCACACCCAGCTTATCCCTTGTGACAAATCTTTACCTGAACAATAAATTTTTAAAGTATATAGCGTGGCATCTGTTTTCACTGGAGCTTGAACTTTTTAAAGACGATGCACTCCTCCTTTGACCAGCAAAACGTCTCCTAGTGTAACTTAATACTGCCTCTGGCAACCACACGGCCAAATTTCATGTAAATGCGAAAGTACTACTTGGAATATGATGTGATTTAATTTGACATGTTCAATGGTTCCACAGATACAAGTCATGCAGAGCTCTTTAATGCCAACGCCCCTGAGAAACTATCCTCATAAAACCTGTGATATGATAGTCATCATTGTCATGAAACTAAATCCTCTATAATCCCATTCAGACAACAAACACAGACCTGGCCTGACACTAATCTTTCAACACCTCACACCTCTGCTGTCCTCAGATGACACTGATAAATCACATACTGTATGCAAATATGCACCTTATGATACATTATCAAACAATCACACAACAATTTAAACTTTTCTTTCATTCAGACAATATGATGACCACTGAAATGTTTGCATGCACACGAAATCAACATATAAGCTCTACTTTTTACATACTTGTTGCTATTCGGTTACGCCTGTACGATCTCTGCTCAAAAAGGAATACAGAGGGGTGAAACATGAGAGGAGTCCTGCAGTGCAGCATGACCTTGCAATGTGTAGACGGAATACACATGAGACTTCAGGATTCAGACGGGACAACAGTTCAGAGAAGGCATAACAGCAAGATAGGGAAATCTATTATTAGACCAGTCGTTAAGTCCTCAGATGACCTTCCCCACTCCTGTTCTGTGAAGCTGCCAATGTGACTCCCACTGGTGTCTCAGTATGTGTCTCAGCTCTGGTGTCATCATAACTCTTAATCTGACAGGTGGACAGATATACTACTGTCTCCCTCTGCACAGCTACCACTTGCTGTAGTCAAAACAGTCATAACAGCTACAAGGAGCTCATAAATACACTCACAATGTCCTGCAAGAACAAAGTAACAAAGGTTTCAATTAAAGTGAAACTAGACGACTTTTTTGGCTTAACTTTGTCATTATAATGTATAACCTGATTAAATAGTGTAACAGTGGTTGAACAATGACACCATATGCTGCTAAATTGGTCTCCAATAAGCCCTGTTTTTACCATTACATATTCTATGTCAGCGGGATGAGGGTTTCGAGGAAAAATGAAAAACCGGTGTCGCTCTCTGTACTCTCTGTACTAATTTGGCGGTCTACACTGCACTTCTTAGCGACAGGTGACATCGGTGCGAGCTGATTAGCTCTGACTCGCCTCGGCCGACAACAGAGTGTCTGCAAGCCACACCGTCAGTCGGCTCGAGCTCAAGCTGAGACGGACCAGTTTACTCTGCCGCAACCTACCCTGCAACCGTGTGGTCTCAGTTCAAACTGGACTTAAGAGAGAGAGCAACAACAAACGAAATGAATCGCACACAAAACGGCTGCAGCGGATTTGCTTCCAAACAAGTCTCACGCTACAGCTAACGTTAGCTTGCTAGCTTGTTTGCAGAAGTTATCTACTGCAACTTTAAGTTAAAGTAAGTATTAAGGAATGACCCCATCAGCATTTGATCTTACAATGAAAACTGGACATTTTCAAGGTTTCCAGACTTTTGCAAACATCAAATTCAGGGACTTTCCAGGCCCAATTCTTTAAAATTTCATGACCTAACACGTCATAGTATGACACAGACATTCACGGACAAATATCAAAAAGAAAGGGAGGCTTCAGTGTGTGAACATTCCTCAGTTGTGCTGCATTACAGCGATGGCGGATTATGTGGTCTCTTGCCTTTTCAAACAAAGTAAAGAAGGAAAGCAGAAGGAGAACAACAATATCATAAACAAGCACAGCTTGCAGTCATGACGTCAAACCGCTGCACTTAGGTAGAGCAGAGCAGAGCAGTGTCGACTAGAAAGCTAAACATGTTTTTTACTGTTTTAGAGAAGACAACATTGCAATTTTTTCAATAGCTGTTCCGACAGGAGGGAAAGGGTAGTGATGTCAGTTATATTTGGTTAGGTCAGACCATCAGGCTGTACAAAGTACGGATTATGAATGTGAAGTTGTGAAAGTACTGGTTATCTTCTTGTTATCAGCTATTAGAAGCAGGTAATTACTGCCTATCACTATCACAGCTTACTAAAATTAAATTATTAAATTATTTTAACAAAAAGAGACAGTATGAATCAGCTCATTCCAGCCTGTGTTTGCAGCACCCCTGGTAACTTACTATCCTCACCACAAAAAAATTTCTGAGAAATGTTTTCTGCCCGTCCATCACAATTCAGTTTAGTTAATAGAGCCAAAGAGGATAACACCATTCTCCACGTCGTCCTGAGAACAACATGGAACAACATTTCCTCTCGATAACATCTATCAAGAACCCCAGCTCTTCCAAATAAACAGAACTTATTATTAGAGGTAGGGAGGAAGGATGTTGGTTGCTAAACAACATTTCCCAGCATGCTGCCAAAACACTTTAATGAGACTGCGGGGAGCTGTTGTTCTAATGTAGATGATACAGGTCCCTCTGACCTTGAGGAGCCGAATCTTAATCCAAAACACACCAAGGGGAAGCTGAGTCTAACAAATTGCTGCTTTTAGATGCACTACTTCAGGTCAATCCTGAGAGCTGAGGGATTTGGACACTTTAGAGATGCTTTTTTAAGATTAAAAAACTGGGTTGTGTCATCATAATCTCATAATCTTTTTTTTTTTTTTTTTTTTTTAGACATGTGTACATGCAGTTTGTTGTCATACAATAATTTACTTTTGACTGCATTTTAATGTGTTTGACATGGTGAGATTTTGTTTTTGCAAGTATGAATTAGAACTTTTACC
>JAPXVT010000028.1:26368377-26379026 GCA_029823135.1 Acanthurus reversus
TTGCTTTCAGGTGTTTTCCTATCAGTTTCATCTTCTTTACCTCCACCACTGATCCCAGATCTCTGACATAGTCCCTCTCAGTCTCCACCAGTTCCAGAAGCACATAACTGAGAGACACAAAGCAGAAATCGTCACCGTGCAATACAAATGTAATGCTCTCAGAGGTAGATAAACATCAGAAATGTTCCATATAAGCACACAGATGACGACAGGCTTGATGAACTGACTGGACTCAGGTAGCATATGCTTATCAAAACGCGAACAACACTCAGGCTTATGACTTACTGTCTTCTCTTGAGGAAGCCAGACTTGCGCTCATCGACCTCATCGATGGGTGAAGACGAGGAGAGGAGGGAGTTGTCGGAGGGGTTGAGGGAGGGAGAGCTGCTGTCGCCCTGCTCTACTGACAGAGAGCTGGGACGATCCTCCAGCGACTGAGGACAGACCAGGAGAGAGAAATTAAGAGGGAGAAAGAAAAGAACTGTCACAGAGCTGAGAAATAACAGGGTGGAAAAAGTACATAACGTATGTGATCTTATCTTTTCATCTGTATGTTTCAATTATCTAACAGGGATCAAAATAAAACAGTTTCCCTACAGGAAACTGTTTTATCTATACTTTAGTTTGTGACTGTACTCTACTGTATGTAGGCCAATGGGCATGTGCAAAGCTGTTGGAACAGTGGACAGCTGGCACAGTGAGTCACAGTCCTGACAGATGACTAGAATGCCATGATGCCATTCTGTCAACAACACCAGGAAGAAAGTGTGTGTGTGCTTGTACATAAAATTATCAGAACTGTTCTGCTCCGTGCACCAATCTGACGCTTTTGTGTGTGGTTAAAAGTTTAGTTTAGAATTTCTGTCTCACCATTTTGCTCTTCACCAGCTCTTCGATTGCACTGACCAGCTCAGCAGCACTGGGAGTCTCTGAACTGCTGGGACGAGCAGACAGACGAGATGCAGACTGAAAGAGAGAAAGAAAAAGGAGGAAAACAGGAGAGAAGAAAAAGTTAACCATTAAGGAGTTAAAACTGACAAATGTAAAACCAGCAGTGCTGCATGCGTACTGCAGTCATTCATTCTCAGGCTCACCATTGTTGAGTTTGGACCTCGATATTCCACACGTCCAAATATGGACTTGGTGGGTGTGGTCTCCCTAATAAATGGGTTAATTGGGGGCCAAGTTGGAGCCAATCACAGGTCAGTCTCAGGGAAACACAGGTTATAAGGTGGGTTTAGGTCAAGGGCAAACTGTGGGATTGGACTGCCTTTCAAGCACAAGCACCACGATTGGTCAAACAACTTATGTACAGCAAACAGTGTTGCTCTAATACTCCATTGGAGAGAGAGTTTGCCTCTGCAACAGAGACCAGTGTGAGGCATGGCGGCAGGCAAAGTTTTAAAGGGTCCGCTGTTCAAAACCAGACTTAATGGGAATGCACCATTTAGTTCTGCAAGCACCTTGAGAGGTGAATGGAGTATTCACTTCAGCAACAGTAGAAAAAATGCACTCCAAGGGAACGTCATTATTTGGTGAAAGAAAGAAACAAAAGGCAAGAAGAAGATGAAATAAAGAAGGATTCAGAGTGGAGATGATGAAATGGTTTTACATGGACAGATAGGGAAACTGGGAAAGAAGAGAAGCAGAACAGAAATCAACATAATGCTGAAGGAAGGAACATGCAACCATCAAGAAAATAAGAGAGAAAAAAAGATAAGTTATTAGTGCTAAAGTTAATCCTCAGCTGTGTAACTGTAAGCTCTGGTATCTCCATTATCTTATTTTTTTTTTATGTGCACCCTTTCCCCCAATTATTGCACATGATACCCACATCTTAAATGCAAAACAATCATTTTTTGTGTGGGTAGATATGGTGTATTATACTCTTTAAGATCACATATGGTTGAGAATGTATCTGCATGTATTTAGTACGCCCTGTGCATCTCAAGACTTACCTTGTCGTCTTGGGAGTCTGGCTGCAGCAGGCTGTGTTGCTGGATGGCCATTGGGGGAGGTAGAGGCACAGCATCAGCCCCTTCCTCTCCTTCCTCCTCGCCGCAGCTCTGCATGCCAGATGAGGAAGACTTAGACAGGGTGCCGCTGCTCAGCCCCTCATTACGCATCCGCTGGAGAAAGAGAAAGGAAGAACAATGACTGTGAGCCGGTAGCTGGTAGATCAGATTGAAAACTGTATCTTCTGACAGTCATTAATCCACGGCTTCTTACTTCCTCCAATGTCTCGTCTTGTGGCGTGGCGGCACTGTCGTCAGAGTCCTTCTGAGAGCCGTGCATTGCGTCCATGTTCTTCCTCGTGCCGTCGCGGTTCTTCTTGTGCTTGTGGGCAAGCTTCTTGACGTGGCCGTCGGCTTTGCCAGAGCTAAGTCGCCGTACGGGGCTCGTCAGCCACTTCCTTAACGTGTTCCCGGGACGTTTGGGGCCTGGTGAGCTGTGGGGACCCAGGGTTTGGCTGGAGCCTGGTTGTAGGGCATCATTACTGGATACAGACAGGGTGTCTGAGGGTAAGAAAAGAAAGAGATGGTTTAAATTATTATTTTCACAATTGTAGAGGCATAATCTGTGAAACAAACTGAGAAAGAGGGGTTATCTCTCCCAAAATCAAAGCATAAGACTGGAGTCTTTCATTCAGGGTCTAACACTAGATAACAACTAACTCCTGATTAATGTTATTTGGTGCTTTGACAGGGTTGTTTACATCACAAATGCTCCTAAACACAGTCACAAAACAACCCTATACATTGCCTTTTTTTAGTACAATGCATGCATCAAATGACCATTTATCCATATGAGCTTGCATATATTGACAGCAGTACCCTGAGTAAAGACTCATTATACGATATAAGGTGCATCTGTTGTTCAGTTTTGCTATGTGTTATGTGCAGTACGCAGGCTGGCCTCCTCTTCACAGTAATGGCGGCTCCTTGGGGAATCTGTAGGAGGAAGGCTCTTAGAAAAGAATAAAGGATAAACGGATGCTTGAGGCTTTGTCTGAATACTTTAAGCACACATCCACCTGTCTGTCCCACTCCTTCCTACCTTTAACCTGCCCCATTTAGTCCTCCATTGCCTTGACATTTTCTCTTTAGTTTTCTTTATCATCATCAGCAATGCTGTTGCAAGGTACAGAACGAAGAAACTAAACCCCTTGAAAGGATCTAGAAGCTATCTGAGCGAGAAATCTTCAGGTGATAATATTAAAGTCGGATTTCTTTGTGTGCTGTCACAATGTGCAACATGAGCCCAACTCTGACACAATGCAGCAACTCTGGATGAGACCTTTTCACTTCCTTTAAGACTTTACAGCTTAAAAAAAGGTAACAGTGTGATTTAAGAGTGTCCCTTAGTCTGCTGCCGATATGTGAAAGCAAGAGACAAAAATAACTCCCTTAAGTTGATAAAGAACGCCCGCGATTACCCAAGGATGTGAAGTGTCTTGTTTTCTATCAAAAATAAAAGTTTTTGGATACACTCCTAATCTGATGTTACTGGTATTATTGTAAACACCAAGTTAATTGTAGCTACAGCTGAGAAAACTCTTCTCTAGGTGCAGAAAGATCTCAGGAGACAATGTTCTCATTATACAGATTATCAATTGCATCTCTATGTGGGCTGGAGTTGAGTCAAGGACGATATTCTCCTCGAACTGCATCACTTCACATTGCGATTTGTTAAGGTTCAAAGCTTAAAATAAATAGGAAAGCAATGAGCTTCCTTGTGTTTTTGAGAAACACATTAAACTGTGAATTAAGAAAATATTGTAGGATCCTGCACTGCAGTTTGAAAGGTACAAGAGATTCAGCCTTCAGTATCTCTACCATGCAGCTATTCAAGTGATTAAAAAAGATGCATCTGCTGCTGAAGATTAAACAAGGCCTCTTATGAATGGCAGGTGGGAAATTCTGCCTTCCTTCATTGACCACTGAATGAATGCCTCTGCATGTGAACATGCATGTTGTTCAGCTTCGGGGAGACTTATTTTTACTGCACTCTGCTGATACGAAGCATGTGTTCTCACATTGCATGCAAGGGAAGAAGAAAGCACAGTTCCCAGAATAACAAGCATCTCCCACATCAGGCAGCGTTCAAACTCTAAAGCCATCTGCTCTGAAACTCCTCTCACAATCTCATTCTGACAAAGCCAAGGTCAGCTGGAGGTATCGACAGCATAACCTGAGTGATGAGAGCCCCCTGATCTTTCAGCGATTCTGCAGCACTTAAGCTAAAATAATTTCTTTTTTTTGCCGGGAGTCAGGGCAACAATCCCGTGAACGTGTCAAGGCAGAGCAGGCGAGGACTCATCGTTTTGCAATACTTTTTTTTTTTTTAACCAGACAGAAAATCGGACACACTGTTCAATCTCTCAGAGAAGGGGGAGCTTGAACTGCTCGGGAGATCTTTAAATTCTACCCAGAGGGCATGTTTGTCCATCTCGCTGGAGGGCAGTTTGATGGAAGATAATCTCGTCTGTTTGCACAAATCTGAACAAATCTCAACCTCGCTGCTCAGGGAAGATTTAATGGAGAACTGTGTGATTTTTCTGCCTCCACCATCTTTCCTGCAGCTCAAATGAAAACCAGGGTCACAACTTTTCATTACGCTGCTGCGCTGGAATGTTTTAGTCATGGGTACAAACATGGGGTCTATTTAAGGCTGTTATTCTGATGACACTGAACACCTCAGCATTTACTGTTGTTGGCCTTTAGAGACTATTAAAATCTCCATTCATAAGTTGTGTATGCTGTTACTTTTATAGATAACAGCACATTTTATCCATTATATCAGTCATACTAAAACAGAAAGTGTTGAATAGTGCTTTGAATTTTTAGGACATTAAGCTCCTGAATACTTTATTACTTCTTTTCTAATGGCTTCTTTCAGCTACTTTTTATTTAAACTAATAGACAAAACCCATGTCCGAAAGCACACACGTACTTGCTTACATAATGTAACACTGAGGCGGAGAGTTGAGTTTTTAAAGAGAACAAATCAGGGAACCAGACACAGGAGTCAGGACTTCCCATTAAGAACAAACAGAGCGGAGACGGAGACACGATGGGGTCACAACCTCATGTAGAAATGCTGTTAGCAAGTACGTATCAGCTACTAGATCAGAGGGCAAACATTTTTCACTGTCCACTAACATCAATTAGATGTGTGGTGATGTCATTAAAATACTCAAAAAATGTAAAACTTAGAGCACTGGAATTCTATGATTTTGGAATATTGTGACTTGGCAGAGAAAAAGCTTCATAAGTGACAATCTACTCATTTCAAAAAGTTACTAACTGGGCATAAATATAAAATATAGCCTGAACAATAATTTAGTGGTGGATAATGTGTTGCTTCTAATAAAAAAAACCCATTAAATCTACATCCTGTCGTACGTGTATCATGACCAAAATGTTCACATTTTGACACACAAATTAGCACCTGGTGCTATCTACATGCTCTGATTGGTGTGAAGAGGTCGTGTTAACAAGGGTGTAAATGGATAAAACAAGGGGTCAGCAGCCTTGACACATTCCTCCTCAGCAGAAAATAACCCTGAAGACATACACACACAGAGTGCACGACCTTTGACCTTTGCCTTGAAAGGTGTCTGTCATTGTGGAGACACCTCAGGAACAGCTGGCCAGGCTCTTGCTCATGGGAAGCAAAAAGGGGGGACACATAGTTGGTTTGCAGTGATTTCAGCCAAGAGTTTGTCTTCCACACGTAATAGTTGCTTTTATATTGAGGAATACACTTGACTTGTGGGAAAAACTTCTGTAAGATACGATTCTTACAGGAGCTTAAATCTTGTTGCCACAAAAATACCTTAGAAAAGAACAAAAACTGAACACTAAGATGCTTCACTTCGCATCCAAGAGATTTCCTGAGTTTGAGAGGATTGTTCTTTATGAATATACAAGCTATGGCATTTCTTCAGTTTTAAGTCATCTGAGCTTCGTCACAAGTTGCATTTTCTTTCCTCCCCCTAAAACAAAGGTGACACCTGGGAATTACATCTGAGACCATCACTCCCTTGTGAGAGTGTGCTCGTGTAATTACAAATACAGAATTCCCAAATGTTAAACAATGAATATGTTAGGGACTTATACCGGCACAAAGTTATATAAAAAGACTTAAACAGCTGGCAATTTCTGGAAAGCAATTAATAAAAAAAAATAATTAATGTCTAATCTCTAATTTAGTCAATGGAATCTTCTTCAAATCTTTAGAAAAGTACAGTTTGCTTACACTAGGCTTTACAACATGTAGTATTATGTAATTTTTTGATAAAATAATGACTTTACTCAATTAGAGAACTGGTGTCTATCTCCGGTGCAAGTCTGGATCAAAGGCATCTTGTTCACTTCCTGGTTAATTCCTCAGTGGACTCATTAGAGCATCAAACAGAAGTGCTGAGACATCCGTGATAATTATTGGGGCCATTACTGGGATCGACTAACTTCCTCCACCTTCTGATTAAATATACAAGGACAAATCAGATTTGTATTTGACTTCCAAATAAAGATAATCTTCCAGTTTTCTACAGGCTGATACTGGCTGAGAGAAGAGACCCACTAGAGTCCACCAGATGCTCCCCACTGCATCGTCAGTTGTTCGCTAATTTATCCACAACCCGCCAACAGGCCATCATAATTCAGTCAGTGCTCATTCATGCACCGCAAAGAACATGCAAGATTTACAACTAAGTGTGTGTGTGCCCGTGTCTCAGAATAGGAGGGAGGGGAGGGGCTGCTGTACAATTAAAGTGATCCCGAAAGTCTGCACAGCTCCGCGGAAGCATGCCTGGGATTCCAGAGGTGTCACCAGGGGAGCATCTTCCGTGTGGTCTTATCTTCCCCAGGAAAGCAATACAAACACACAAGCATCAGTCAGTGTGGTTGTAGCGGTGTGTGGGAAAGCTCCAGGGGGTTTGGCTGGCTGATGGTTAAAATGTGGACAATGCTTAAGTGTGTTGGCAGCCAACAGCCAAAGTTAGGGAAGGCATGGAGTTGGGATGGGAAATATGGGAGTGTACAGAGACCATAAATTACACATTCTGATAAAACTAGTCTGATACAAGGGTGTTTAAGGCTTTATTAGACTCTACACAGCTGAGAATGGTGAGAACATTCAGCACTGGCAATGCATGAAGCTCTTCATTTTCCTGTTCTGTTGTATTTGAATGCATTATTTTCGTTTCTCCCCGGGGTCTTAAATAACAGCCTCTGCCCATCTGTGCAGCACCCGCCTCACTCGATCCACAGATAGGCACAAAGATATAATCTTGTCAATGTGATTTGAGTAGACTTAAAATCTCATCACATAACAGCACATTCACCAAATTACTTTCACTGCCATAATGCCATGAAATAATCCATAGTTGATTAGTGAATGCCCTCTGCGGTTAACCTATTTGAACATAGCTGACGCAGAATGTCCAATAAACAAGAACAAGTGGTCAAAAAAGAAATAACTGCAGAGCTGTGGTTGTGACTTGCACAGTAACTGTATATGTAATCTATCTATTCTACCCTCTGAGAGCAAAAATTGCAACTTTATGTCGTTTAATCACAAGCATAACACAACTCAGATTTTATCAATTTTCTTTATATCTCAAACATGACAAGATGAACAAATAACATGGAACCAGTCAGCTAGAACAACTTATCACTTATCCAATTATATTTCCACATTATAAATAATCAAGGAATTTCGAAGAAACATCCACACATCATACCCAGGTCCAGCAGCCAGAACTTGCAGTTGTCAGAGTGTCCTCCCTGAGCTGAATCCATGGAGCAAAACGGGTTGAGAGACACTAAAGACTCAATTCCACGAGCCATGTCACCCCCAAAAAACATCCAGCCTCTGACGTTCTGACATGAAATATTTGCTCACAGCATTTCAACAGGTACGACAACTGGTTCTAAACTTCTGTGCAAAAAAACAAAAACAAATTGTAAATAAAAAAACGTCTTAAAAATAAAAGTACAGAGAATTCTGCAGTTGCCGCTGAAATTCCAGGGAGAGAAAGTGTGAAGTCCAGTGTGACGGGAAAGAAAAAGTGAAATGCAGCATTAGCGAGTAGGATGTTCTCTCTCTCTCTCTCTCTCTCTCTCTCTCTTTGTGTATCTCCTTCCCTCCCTCTCTTCTGAGTGGGCTGCTGTGAGGATATTGGGCAAGCCTCCACTGTGCCTCTCCTGTTCCAAGGGGATGTCTGTAAACATGCAGCACATCTACCGTATTACCCTTTGTAGAAGCACCCACTCAGTTTGTGTGGGCGGGTGCATATTTTACAAGCATTAGGATGCATACAAGTTGTGCAGTATGCTCAGAACAAATATAGACAGGGTTATAAAATCCCAGGGACAGTGAACCGCAAAATGCTCTGCGAAGAGAAATCTGTCATGTTCAGCTGCCGCATAGAAATTTAAGACTGCTTTCACATTTCAGAATCTCCACTGGGGGTTTTCAAGGGTCGGAGTTTTTTAAGTAATACCTTAAGTATTCAGTACTTAACTCTGTTTTCCTACATCATCACTCCATCCGACACACTGGCTGGATGCACAAAGATCTCCCTGTTTAACTGTGAGTGTGTGTTTTTGTGTGTGTCTGTATGAGCTCTAAACACACTCTCTCCTATGTGAACACCCACACACTTGTACATACACAGTCTGCACTTACTCTCTGCTCCTGACAGAGCTTTTTTATCAATAAATGTGCCATTAAGTGTGTCTTTTTGATTCTGAGAGTTAACCTGCAGGTTTTGGTAAACGGTGGAAACTAAGAGATGAGTTTAATTTTAGCAGCCAGTTGAAAAACACACACACACACACACACACTTGACATGTACTACAGATGTATTTGAATGTTATTTAACATCATACATTCTGTAATCACAGCAGACAACCAGCTGCCAGCCACACACTTTGACACTTTGTAAGCTAATCCTTCTGTATGGAAACCATTGGATTGGTCATCAAAACACAGCCACTGGTGTCCAACAGTCAATTATTTCTGGTTGTGGGACACAGCAGGAAAAGGGGAGACTTTCTGGAGACTGCTAATCCTCTTAACCGTCTCTCTTCCACAACTTCGGACAAAGCAGCCCACATGGTTGTCCACAAGCACAAAAGACCGACAAAGACGAAAAGATGTTTTTATCATCCTTGTCCTCCTCCTCCTCAGCATCAGCCTTTTTGACCACAGTAACCCCTGCAGTGAGAAGCTCCTTTTCATCACTCCCTCTGGCCACCCAAACACACAGATACACATAGTGAGGGCGGATGAGGCGCAACCAAGAGACCAAGGAAAGCCTGATAGAAACAAGAGCCTCTGCTAGCAGGCAAAAAGAGATGAGAAACAGCGAAGATGCAACTAAAAGCACAAAATAAATGCTTGGGAAATTCTAGCCTTCCTCTGTGCTGAACTAATAAATCATTTCGCTAATTCCTAAGTTGCAAGTATGTACCGTTCAAGCATCCTGTAATTTTAAATATGATGATCGTTCTCATACTGAATACAAAGAGGCTGCCAGTAAAACATTTGTATGTTATATTACCATAGAAACAAGCAGTGCAGATCTCAACCTCTCTTCCAGATTAAAGAGGAAAAAGGAACAAGCAGAAACTTCTGTCAAGAAATGTTAACAGCAGCTCACAACTCAGTGTTAAATGAGGATCACATCCATGTACAAAGTATTTTTCCCTTTGTTCTTCGGTCAGGACTTTTGTGCTGCTGGCCAACTTAAGACTTCTGAACTTATGATAAAAAATGCAATCAGCCCTGAGAGCACAGGCTCACCCAGTCGCCAAACAGTGAAACAGCAGATGTCACTGCATCATCACATTAAATGATGCTCACAGCAGAGAACAATGGAGGAATCAGTCACCATCACATTAGCAGATCTGGTAACAGACTGACAAGAATATGAAACCAGATAGCAGTAAGGTCTGACCTCACCTACCAGATACAAAATACTGAGCAGCCACTTGGCCTCTGTCAGAGAACCTAAATTACATGCTCAGGGAGCTTTTGATTTTAGCCTCAGGTTGATTTTAAATGATGACTATAAAAAGATGGGGTGGAGTTACCGGGAAACAGCAGGCATGATCAAGCCTGCAACGGGAAGCATTACTTTTATTAAAAAATACATTTTATACTGGATACCAAGAACAGATTCTTTGTATAGCTGTGTCCAATTCTCTTATCTCCACATCCAAACATGTATATCAGACTAGTGAATGTATGTGTGTATGCATGCAGAACATTTTTAACATTACCGTGAGAGAATGAATTATCTGGCAGGACATGATTCAAAATATATATGTTGCTGTAAGCAGAGCTGTTGGAATGTTAACACACACACACACACACACACACACACACACAGATGGTAGAAATAATCCCAGGAACCACCTTATTGATTCATCTTAATAAGCCCCAATGGGCAAAACTACAGATGCACATTCTGACATCATATCTTCCAATGATTAAACCATCACAGGGTGGTTTAATATTTCATGTTTGTTACAGTGGAGGCTGTAATGCTGCTGCGTGGTAAGAAAAACAAAGAACCAAATAAGTGTTTCTGACAGTCATAAGATCTCTGGATGTTAACAGAGCTGTAAATGGAA
>JAPXVT010000028.1:26460942-26472218 GCA_029823135.1 Acanthurus reversus
CTTTAAAAATAACAGTCAAACACTAACTTAATATAATGCAAAAAATCAGCTGAGTTTAGAAAGCAGCAGACTGTGTTTTGGCCAGTTCTCTTGCGGAGGTGATCCCCTCCTCTCTCCCTAAACGCTACAGTTAATAAAGGGGAGAGTTTTCTCATTTGCATGACAAAGAGTGTTTTTAATCACTTTCTTGTGTCTCTTCTGAAGCTAAGTACAGTACAAGTTGATGAAGAGACCACTTTATTTTTTTTTATAACATCTTCATTTATTACTTTGGGTCCTATTTGTTGAATTAGACAAGCTCACATTGATTTAAAAATCCCAAAACGATGCAACACATACATTTGCTCTGAAGTATCAGCATAAAAAAAGATATTATGACCTGTAATGAGTTTTTATAGCATTACCTTTAGTGATTTAAAAGCATTTTCTTGAATTTCTGATCATCTGGTCAGGTTTTTTTTTCATTGCACACATTTTCAGGTGTAGCTGTCCTGACACTACACTACAGGAATCAAAATAAACAGGATTCCAGAAGAAAATGACACTTTACCTGAGAGTCTGATGAGGGTTTTTCCAGCCTGGGCGTACTGCCAGCTGTGGTTATCCAACACTGCCATTCTGAACCAAAACCAGCTCTGAACCACCCCGCTCAATCTAGGCCCACACTAGCTCCTACACAAGTCTCCAGCGGTCAACATCCTACCAGTTCTAGCTTTCTAACCACACCATTGTTGTATGGTGAGGAGGCAACTGAACAACTGCGGGGCCATACACTGGCCAACGCCCTGCCACCCACAGAGCCGCAGAAAGCCAAAGGCACTGCCAGCTCCTTTTTGCCTTCACCAACTGGCTTTTTTTTTGGCCATTTCCCCCCCATGTCACTAACCCCTCCCCAAAACAAGATTTAGTAACAAGTGCTGCTTTGCATTAAACAGCTTCTCCACTGTGTGCCCGGCTAGGCTACTCACAGAGAGAGAGAGAAAAAAAAAAAAAAGTTAAGCCCGCCAAACAGTTGTCGCTGGTGGATTTGCAGTTGAAATAGGCTTTAATAATGATTGGTTGTAATCTTCTCTCTGACTAATACTTAGATCCTGTTGGTGACTGTGAGCTTTTGCAGCGGGGCGCTGAAGGACCCAATAATTTCATCCTCATCTTTACTTCTATCAGGAGCACAGTGAGTATGTATTAACCCTTTGAGACACTGAAAAAAAAATTGTTACACGACTTGCAACAAGTGTTACACAATTTAATTATTTGTCTTCTGCTTGAGTATTTTTGCTGAAAAAGGGGGAGGGTCTAACAATGCACCCCATTTATTGAAGCAGGCGTACACCACAGTAATCATCTCATTCATTTCTAATCATGTGTTAAGCTTCTGTTTTTGACCCTTTATGCTAATTTGACATAAAAAAAAAAAAATTCAATGTTCATTCATGTGCAAATTCATTGAGCCCAAATTATCTGAGTGGTTTATGTGCAGGGGCTAAATTTGATCCAAACAACCACGCGCATCCACTTTGATAACACAGTTGCTTAATTGATTGGGAGCCAAAATCTTTTGAACTGTGGAAATGAAACAAAGAGCTTATTCATAGTTTACTCCGGGAGAGAAATTAATCTTCTTTGTTGTCTCTCAAAGGAAAAGTCGGGAATTCTGAGAAAAGCTTCAGTAAGCTCTAGAAATGGGTTTTTGGAGACATGGAGCTCAAAAAGCAAGTCCAAAGGAAGTCATGATCCAGCAACTAAAATGCCTGTGATTATCAGGCATCAGCGCTCGGCCTGCAGCAAACACATTATCTTGAGATAAAAGTGTTGACACAATAGAAAGGCTGCATTGCACTATGTGCAGGCATTTTTAACCCCGATCCAACCCAAAAATATCTAAAAAATGCATATACACATTTCCATTGACATTTCTTTTGTATCCTCTCCCACAGCACTCTCTAGGACCACCTACCAAATTTGTTTGCTGCCCGACGTGGTTCAACAGTCAGACGACCTCTCCTGTCCCTGAGAAAGCCCATGTAGTGGAGACGAAACATCACAGCCAGCCTAGCCATGTTCTTTGTCACAGATAATAATCCAACGTGTACCGAAGGGACACAAGCACGGCTCCAAAAGCAGCGATCCTGTGGGTGATACTGCAACCCGATCCCAGAGGCTGAGGCGTCAAATGTACTCCCTGTTTCTGCAAAGTGGATTGATAAATTGTTATTCTAACGCAAGGACAGCTAACCGTGCTGCTTTTATTGTGTCCATGTATTGTTGTGGTGTGAGGTCTGACAGCGTGCACATATCTGAGAGTCGAAATGAAGGTCACATATCTGAATGATCCTGGTGGAATAAATAACTGACAGGGATTGTCACCTCGGAGAATGAGCCAGCAATAACATGGATGTAAAAACAGATGAGTGAGTGTGTAGTGGGTCATGTCTTTGTAGCAGTAGATTCCTTGTATGTTTACTTTGCAGTGGCATGACAGATAACTGGTGTTGTAATAACCTCTACAGGGTTGCTATATCTTACTATCTTCATTAAATATGACAGAAATTAAAAAGAAAACAACTGAAAGTATCAGAATCCCCATTAGAACTTGACTTTGAATGTAGCTTTTGGTGTCTCAGCGTGTGTGTTTGTGTGTGTATGCACATGTTGGGAAGAGGAGTACCCTGTGAACTAATGTTCGGTTTCTCTCATTACCCCCCGCACCTTATCATGCCAGCATGCTGACCTTTAGTTGCTTTCTGTCATGTTTTATTTCCTGCTCTATACTTCATCCCTAATTTTCTCATTCTTTTCACTACAGCTTGCCTCTGTGACCTCCACACACTATCTCACTGTGGCGTGTGTCACAGTTACTGTAGCAAAAAGAGGGAGAAGGAGAACAAGAGTAAAAGACCACAAGAGAAGTGCTGAGTGTGAGAGGGATGGACACAATAAAAACTCATAAAAGCCCTTTTCAACGTTCAGCGTTAATGTGCATCTGTCCGCCTGTAAGCCCGCAACAGTACACAGTACAAACTTACTGAGCAGCCAGCTGAGTCGCATCAACACATCAATGAAGTGGAGAGAAGGACGCTTTGTACGGCTCAGGGAACACCATTCATCCAAACCGGGCTCCGATTGTCCCGCCGCACAACAAAACCAAGCCAATAAACCACAGTGCTCCAAATATCAGTTGACAGGCAGGGTGCAGAAGGGACAGAGAGAGAGGAGAGTGCGTGCTTCTGTGGTCCACTGTGTTACTAACTGCCTCAGAAGAAAAGAGCAGAGAGGGGGAAAGAGGAAGGAGAGAAAGAGCTTGAGACAACACCATGCCAGTCCTTCATTTATCTTAGGCAGTTCTGCCCCAAAGCAGACGGGACATGAACAGATGACGTCACACAGTGGAAGAGAGATGAGAGGAAGAAGAAAGGCAGGATTTATTCTCCCGTTTTTATGAGCATTCTCAATTTTGCACATAAAACAAGAACGACGTCAAAATAATTTCAAAGAAGGACAATGTGAGATCATGTTTTCCCACTTGGCCAAGTCCAGAAATGAAAAAAAGAGAAGATAATACAAGTTGATGGAGACAGATTTTTCAAACACACCTTACAATGCATTCGTGTCATTCATGCTGCCACTCATCATCATGTGCCCCTGTGCCTCCACACAACCCAGAGAAAAAATGAATAAAAAGAGCAGGGGTAACAAGTCCCAGAGGCAAGAAGCCCTCAGTCCATGTCAGCTCCTCTCTATCTACATGCTGATGAAAACAAAACAGGATAGACGTGACAAAATCATCAAGTGATTAAAAACAGACATATCTCATATGGAAAGCAGCAATGAAAATCAAGTTTGTGTCACACTCACCGCTTTTAATGGCAAAAGAGTGTTTGGTAAAACATGCACCGATTCATTTGTTATTTCACGCAAATTTGCAAAACTTAAAACCTGCACAACATCTGAATGAATCAGAGAGTCAGATCTAATAATAATAAAGATCTAATAATAATTTCAGAGCAATTCTTCCTCAAACATTCCACACTATAAAACAGAAAGAAAGAAAGAAAGAAAGAAGGAGAAAGAAGGAAACAGCCTATGAAAAGTATAGAAAAGTGCTTTCTGGGATTACATTTCACAGCAGAAATGTCAGTTCCAGGCAAACCGTGCCCTCAGCTGACAGCAACACTACCAGAGCAACAGCTGAGCTCTGATAATAGGATTATTTAGTCCAAACAAACCTCAGGCAGAAACCTTAAAATTAACACATGATTAACTTAAAAAGCAGCCATTAACACAAGTCTTGTGATGACGCTGGAATCTGCACAGCAAAAAATGCTCGTATGAAGACAAAATATCAAACAGGAGACTCTGCGAAACATATCCACGGTAAACAACAGAAAAGTATAAGGGATGCTTAAAATAATCCAGCAGTGACTTAGTGTCCGTTCTTTCCTGTGTCAGTTGCTGTTGGAATAAAAAGGAAAGAAAAATAAAAACACAGCCTGAATAAAGTGCATGAGTGCAAGCTGCAAAAAAAGTGCTGAGCAGCCTCGCTTCTCTGTAATGTCTTTATTATAAATGTCTTCTTATACACAGCATCAGTAATTAATGCTTCTAACAGAGTGTTGATTTGCAAACAAGAAACCCAGCTCTGTGGTTTTTGTCTAAACAGATCCAGAAAACCGACCAAAACTATTATGACTGAATCCAATTGTCTTTTGTGTGTGTGTGTGTGTTTGTTTGTATGTGTATGTGTGTGTGCGTGCACCTGCAGGGCTTACAGCTTGCTAAAAGCAGGATAGTTCCTGTTTACAAGCTCAGCAGTCAGAGCCAGTTCCCAGAGGAAGACACACAAAGACGCACACATACAGACCTTTGGTAGCTCTGTATTGTTTTGTTTCTTTTTTTCATGTGTGTGCGCGTGTCTGTGTGGATTGCTCCCGCTCGTGTACATATGCATCGTTTTCTTCTCCCCTCACCATCCGTTGCTCCTCTCTAATCCTTTTTTCCTCCTTCATTCTCATATTCTCCTCATCCATGCATCTCTCTTCCATCCATCTGCTGTGTTTTATTTCTTGCTCCTTCTTGCTTTCTCCTGTCATTCCCAATCCTAGCCTCTTCTCCTCATATCTCCTCTCCTCTCCGCCTGCGTCCCTGACACTCCATACCTCTGTGAATAGAATTTCAGTAGAGTTGTCCTCAACAAAGACCAGACAATGTCCTCTTAAGTACACACACAGCAGACAGGGAGCTACAGGCTATGGCTCTACAGCCAGGAGGCGGCTAGTGGATCCCATGGCTATCCACTGTTATTACAGCCATGAAAAACAACTGGCTTATGCAAACATGGAGCCACCGGACTATCAGAAGGAATATCTAACTTACATGCATGGATACACACATCCGTGCACAAACATCCCGACAGAGTGGCCAGTGGTGGTTACATGTTTGCTCTCTGCTGCAACCATCATAACACCGAAACCTTACTTGCTCTGGAGGGCTGCCTAATGTTAAAACACTCACAAAAAACGATGTTTTCCTGTGCCAAAACAACATCATAAAGAAGTAAATAAACTGTGCCACTGGTGGGAGTGAGCCTGCAACATGCCAGTTAATTTACAACAGTGCTTCTACAGAGGGAAATGATTCACACCAATTTAGACGGAGCAGTTCCAAATCTAATCTCATCTAGTTATTTTCATATTTTGTTGAGGCTCCCAAGTGTCTCCGTTTCTAACCATCTTTCAAAAGGAAGGGGGGGGGGCTGAGGGCTGAGAGAGGCAGGGAAAGAGACAGAGGTGAGAAAATTTGAGATAGAGACAGGAATAGAGAAAAAAAAGGGAGGAATAAACATAACCTCAGACTGGTTTGTGTCTGTTCCCAATTTAGGATGCTCTCTTTAAGCCATTTAATTGTAGGTCTTTTTATGACTTTGAGGCCTGTACTCCAAACATACAACACAGAACCACATGGACTCCACCCAGACTGCATATAGATAGGATACACCGGTATACTGTATGTTATACTCCGATTTTATCTGCAGGATTTTTCTATGAAAAGCAAATGCGTGATATCTACACATGCTATGAATGAAATACATGTAATATAAAACAAAAAGTGCACAACAATATTATTCTGAGGAGAGAGAAGAGGAGACAGAGGGACCTACATCCTATCTCCCTGCACTTTTTTACTCAAACTGTAGGGGGCACTACATACTCTCATCAGTAAAAGAGTTGTTCATGGGCACACAAAATCACACACTGTAGAAATGCATGAATGTAGCCCCTGTGACATCATCAATAGGTTCCTGGAGGGACATTTAGCAGCCTGACAGACTGAGCAGTTCAGCAGATACTCTTCAAAATATATGACCCTTTAGGGCGATGCATCTTTTCAAAGTTTTTAAAATCGCCACCATGACGCTCATTACAAGACATAAACATCGCAGTTCGGAAGATAAAGCCTTGTAGGAGAAGATGTGAGGGATCATATTTCCACATTAGCTTTAGCTCTCAGCTGCTGTGGTTGCTTTTTGGACATTAACCAAAAAACACATCTGCTATTTTCATTTAAAACCAGAAAAGTATTCCTCACTCCTAAATTACATCCTGTCAGCACTTGTGTCTCGTTTAACCAATTACGAGAGAACATTGACGACTCATTTATCTGTCACATAGGCCTACTACTAGCATCAACAGCCTTTTCAAACACTCAAGTGGGAAAATCGAGCAAAATGAATTGATGACGTGGCTGACCATTAGCAACAGTGCATCTGCTCTGAGAGTTGGCATTTAATGCACAGTCACACCAACATTGTATTAGACCTAGTAATCCCAAATAGTAGAATAAGAGGCAAGAGGAATTCCAAATGATGGAAGCATTCCCAACATTCCTGACCCTAATATCCCCATCACCCAGCTGCAGATGAATCCATATTGATGGACCGCTTAAATATTTAATGCTTATAGGTCACTACATTTTGTTTCACGGCCAAGAAGCTCATCTCTGACTGTCCGCACAATGGAAGGGTTCAGGGAGTCAATGGGAATGAAAAAGAAAACTGGATTATTTTCTCATTTATTCACTGTCAGGAGCGAGGACGCAGCTCTAGTGTTGGACAACAAACAGCTTGTACGACAGCTTAAAACATCACTGACATTTTGTAATTGTGATGGAAGATATTCTAATTAACTTTATCTAAAACACACTTTGTATAGAAAATTATTGAGTGTCTGCTTCTCAGCTCTTATATTATGAACAGCGTCCCCTGACAGAGAAAGCTGTGATAAACTAATCTTTTCATAACAGCATATCCATCTATTTTGTCTATTTTTTTTCCATCTCTTCTGCTTTAAACTGATTGGATGTCTACAGTTTCAAATACACAGTACAAACAGACTTTTTCTCTTACATATTTTGCTATTCCTGGTTTCAACATTCCCCATTTGACATCAAGCCACACGACTGGAGAGTGAGCCAAAACGAACGTCATGCTATGAGTGATGCCATGTCAGCTCCAAATCTCAAATTAACACCTAACTGACCAACCGAGGAAAAAATGACTGTGCCAATTAGCCATTCAATCGCAGGGTGAAGCAGTGAGCGTTATGAAGTGTTGGAGAAAGAGGCTTGGCATCACGCGGTGGGAAGTTTGATTCTTTACTGAGAGTGCTTCGTCGCAGACTTCTTCCTTCAATTATTTTTATTAATACTTTCCAGTCCTTGAATGCATGCATGCTTTACAGTAGGGGGGACAAGCACTCCACAAATAGTAATGCATTTCCATTTCATTTTGCCAAACTTTCAACCTTACAGCTTAAATTTCTCTATCATATATGGCAATACATGAAGTTATTACTTGAACAAAATCAGTGGCCAATAACTGCCACAAAATTACATCAAGAATGAACAATTACTCATTGTTTAAGTAATATGAGATTAACAAAAATAAGAGGAAAGGGCAGAGTTATAGACTCTACATTCAGAGTGAGTCAATGTTATGCAAATCTTTCTTTGCTAAATTTAATGTTTGAGGATAGCAATCTGGAGTTAAGATTATGTCATCTAAAACATTGTCATCATTATCTGTGACAATTAACTACAATTAACTGTGATTTTAGTCTACAATTATTGGTAAATATAGCTTAAAAAAAGTCATCTTAGCAAAGTTAGCATTACCACTGCACGCTTGCTGTCATCCCAGCTCAAACAAAGATCCATTTTCAGTGACCTAACACGGCATTTGTTTGCGGCAGGGAGGCCAAATCGCATAGAAAAAGCTACGTTTTGAAAAATGTCTTTGTTCATGCAGAGGAGGCCTAAATGTGAGGCTGTGAAAATGTACGCGATATTAGATTTGTTTACCTAGTGTGCTAATCAGGTACATGCTGTTCTCCTTTAAACATTGAACCTTTCTAAATAAAAAGAGACAGATAATAGCCAGGAAATCAGATGAGGAGGTGTCATTATATTCTTAAATTAGCATGGCTCTAATTCAGTGTTTCACTTTAGAGATAAGAAATGGCATCTTCTTCTCTTTACAAACTAAATTAAATGTTTTCTTTCTCAGTTGAATATATTCAGAGATTTTGCAGATACAAATGTAACTGAAATCACTAAAGAAGCTGACTGACATCATGACTCCTCTCTACTTGTGCTAGCATTTAGCACCAACCTGTAAATGTCACTTATGACCACAGTGCAAAAGCAAAAGGTACGTACGCTAGCTTTAATACAACGTTACCAACCTTTGACAATATTATTCAATTAATGCTCTGTAACTCCAGGTTCTATCGGGGTCATCAAAGGTTCATGTCTTTCCTTTTAATCTACGGCTCTGGGAAGACTTTCGGCTCAAGAATAAAGCAGCATATGTCAACTATTAGGTTGAGAAGTGTTTATCTTTTATGTCGAGAGCTGCTGGCAATGTGGTGCCAATCAAGCCAAGCTCCTCTCCGGTGGTTACACTCCCCCTCCATGTAAACACAAACCATTGCAGGAGGTGAAGTGAGACCACATGACTCATATGCATTCATTAGTTAGCTTGCAGACCAAAAATAGAGAGTTTTGATGCTGTCAAGAAGGAGCTCTAAGTATAGAGCAGAGCAGAATGCTGTCATTGAACCATATATGTTTCACCAATATCATACATGCATTATGGTATTGCAGGGAGGGAAACACGATTCACGTTCATGCACTTTAAAATGCACATTATGTAGTTGTGAATACACTCACATACACACACGCACGCAATAAGACAAATACAACATTTCAAAGTCATTTTAAAAAGTTGGGCCTTCACTCACTGCAGCTCTGTCTCTCTTTGTCCTCCGTCTAATACTAAATTATTCAGTCTTGTCTTGTAAATCATAAAATACTTACAAGGTTTAGCAGACAGGATCTGGATGGACATGTTGTCAGCTCGTCTCTGCCTCCTCTGCACTCGAACCAGTCAACTGACCGACGAAACAAGCCGCATGACAGCACAGGAAGGTTTTCATCCATACATGAGCTTCCACAGGATGAGAGGTGCTATAGTCTCCCCTCTGGGAAAAGCACTTGAGGGTTTTAAGAATTAAAGCCTTTATCCCCGGTTTTTATCATCCATCGTCAACACTGCTTCAAGTCAACACCTTTATTAGGTGTCAGCTTTTGTTAAAGGCATCATTCTCCACTATAAAACTACAGAGCATAAATTCACCAAGACAATTCAATCAAGGGGTGGGGGGGGAGAAGGAACAGTTCCACTCCACGTGCCTAATTTATCTAATATCTGCCTGTGGTCACCCTGCTACACTGCCACTATGGATCAAACATTTATCTTAAGTATTTCAGCATGAAAATTATCTAAATCCTCGCTGTATTTGAACAGAGGAGACGTGATCCGACATTATTCGAAAACGAATTCGTTATGAAGAAAATAATGAAAAGCCTTCTCGTATAATTTCTTTTGCATTGCTCCTGCAGCTGCAGCACCATCAAAAACTGTGAAAGCATCCATCGACGAGGATGGAGAGGGCATTATGGTGATACTCCCATGTCCCTGGAGCAGCCAAGCATCCTTTCTGTCCCTCGAGTCAAAGAGCGACCAGCACACACTCACAACATCCCCCCCCCGCCCCACCCTTCATGCTTAGCCCCTCCCCCGTTGGCTGTCTCTAGTGAACGATTGGCTGATGTATGGGGGAGAGGTTGATGCTGATTGGATGGGTGATGGAGCGGAACCTTGCTTTCCTATGCATCAGTGCTCTTCAGGAAAAAGACCAGGGTCGGAGAGAGAGAGAGAGAGAGAGGACAAAGATGATGATGTGGGAAATAGAAATGATATGAGGGTTGGAGGGGGAGGGAGGTAAATGAAGGAGAAAAAAGAGAGAGTAAAAGAGATAAGATGTTGAGAAAAAAGACGGAAAGACTGTAGCTGAATTTGAGCTATTACACCTCTCACTTATATTTCATCCAAACACTGTTCATGTAGAACATCCAGACAAGGCAAGAGATCATCACTTTATCACTATTAATATCAAGTCTTGCAGAGATAAAAGATTCTGATGAAAATGTCGACAGTGCAGAGGAACACACTGTCTTGACTTCAGGGAAAATGCAGTTTACAGCAGATGGAGCCGATTAGCACGCAGTATGGTGGTGTATTTATGTATCTAATGTGTGTGTTTGTCCATGGAGGGCAGGGTTCTGCTATGCATGGTGATGAGGGAAATCATTACTGGTGAACCTGATGGTGTTGCCTGAGATTTCACTGAAGGTGGTCATCTGTACAAATGTGTTATTTTTTTGTTCAAAGAATCTTCATTTTAAAATTTCGATACTTTTGAAAAATAAAGATGGTACAAAAAAAAGGATCTCCTCATTTACCAAGGGCTGCTTTCTTTTACATTTTGCCACAGTTTCAAACACATTGCACAACACTGCAGAGCAGAAACGTATTAAAACTGACAGGAAACCTATTTCAAATAATGTCGTGATCAGTATAAATTAGTTTTAATCAGAAAAAAATTCTAATTGCTTGACACAGTTTTTGATTTTGTATTAAATACTTCCAGCAAAAAATCTAAGCTTTTATATGTGCAGTTATATAAGAATTTTAAGTTGTATCAAAAGATCAAAAGATTATTATTCACTACCATGGAAAAAACTCCATTAAAAATGTACGTTTTTAATAAGTTAATGAAAACATGTAAACTCCGGTCAATTGGAGGGATGTTTGGAGACATAAAGTGTTTTGCACCAATGCACTTTGGATTTGATTGTCTTGTTATTTGCAGCTACAG
>JAPXVT010000028.1:26775002-26786837 GCA_029823135.1 Acanthurus reversus
ATTGGACAATACTGATATATCTGTGATAAGCAAATACTGGCTAATTTTATCAGTCATACAGTAAGTTAAAAAAATGAAAATCGTCAGCTCAATCTACCACAGAATTTCGTCTCTTAAAAAACCCCCACAAGGCGATCGCACCAAACTAACAGTGATTTTCAAGTATGGCAGCCTGGAATAAACTGTGTGCTTGATTAGTATCACCATTCCAACCAGATGAAACTGAGATCATTGATGATGAATCTGTATGCCCCCTGTTGATGGGTCAGAGTGTGTTGTCAAAAACGAAGCATAATCTTTGCTTTCAATGACAGATGCACAATATTATCTCTCATATTGTTGGAGGTGCAAACAAACATAACTGGGGGAACTTTTCTGACACAGAATGACCCTGATGTTCATTTGGAGTGCACTTTCTGAAAGTGTTGAGCATCCAAAAGACACCAGCTAGCATGTTAGAAAGATTTTGTACATGCCAACTGGATCTTTAATGGAATTTTCAAGGTTTCTGCATGTTTTTTAGGCTCTAAGCTGGCCAGTTTTAAACCTAAACTTCCTCTTTCTTTGTTTAATGATAAAAACCACTATGGATGCTGGACGCTTTTGGGATATGCACTCCAGACTTTGTTTCCTAAGGAATGTCCCCTAGCTTGAGGGCATTTTCAACCACAAACTTTTTATTTGAGACTATCTCACTGGTATCTACTTAACTACTTTACTTAACATTTCTTCTTAGTAAATTGACAGAACATAGACAGATATTTCATTTTTTGGTGCCCATAACTTCTGCATGCCTAAATCTTTTTGAGTGCTAACCTTTACCCACAGTGCTCTTTTCTCAGAATCTTTCATGGCTCAGGAATTTAAATAATGCATATTTGGAGTTCTTTTCTTCATTATTCATTCAGTGCCGGTTCTTGTGAGTCCCTGCACTGAATATCACACCACTTCACCATGGTTATGCATTAGCAACAACGAAAAATACAAATATTTCAGAGAGATAACCTGAATAAAATGCAGTCTCAACGCCAATGACGATGATGCAACTCCAACAGCATGGCCATTTGGTCACCACTCCCAAATACCCTGAAGTGTGTGAGGATAAATCAAAGCTTTCTTTAAATCAAAGCATAAAAAATAAAAAAAAATATAATATTTATTAACAATCTTTTGGAGTAACTCCTGCATATTTTGGTATTTTACCAACCATTTTATGATTTCGTTATCCGTTAACCTTTTGATTCCGTGATAACAATTTAACCATCTCCATGACTAAAGAACTCCATCTGCTGAAAGAGGCCACAAGATGGGGTTAAAAGCTTCAGAAACTGTAGACCGTAAAATGAACTTCACCTTTAGATTTTTTTTCAACCTCCCACATGTGACTGCATTTATGAATTTTGACCTTCTGACCACAGAGCTCATATATACTGACACAAAGCAACATTTTACAGCACTTATGTCATCCGTTTGCGGTAAGTAATACCCCAAAACAGCCCTATAGTTAATAATAAACTGTACTGTAAGGTGCAGTGGTAATTATCCTCAACATAGCATTAAGTAGACTCACAACTCAAAGATGTGCAGACATTTCAAGTAATAATCTGAAAAGCGCTGCGCTGTGATCAGCAGTGTCCATTTTTCTTGAATATGAGAGTAAAAAAACAAAGCAGGAATGGCTGCATAATAACATGCTGCGCAGCACATTCCTGCACATGACTACACAATGAAGATTTAAGACGTCTGACCTAACAAAGCTGGAGGCCATGGCTTCCTTCTCAGATGACTTTATATGTATTTTCTGTCAACACAATCACTAGTTTATGTCAGTGAATATGAGACAGCTCTGTGGTCATCATGCAGGATTTTCCTTGGATACCTGTTCCAAAACGGAGACATTAGAGTGAGCAAGGAAGGAAAATATTAAGGGACTGACACTGCTATGCAGAGGAAAAATCCCCCTTAGAACAGCTGTTGGTTACTATAAAACATGAGATAAATGGTAACGTAACTGGGATTCCATGATTTCAGTGCTGATTACATAATATTGGTGCCATACTGTAACCCTGAGAAAATCTTTCTGAAACAGGTTTGTTTAGCAGGTGCTGGGACACAGATTAGGAAAGAGATGTTTTATTAGCAAGAAGAGAAAAGCACCCAGATCAAGAAAGAGGAAGGAAGAGACTGAATATGAATATATTTCGGGAAATGTGTGCATTAATGTTGTGCAACAGATTCTGGTGAAGTTCTAAAGACCGCTCTAAATTGGGGTGGAGTATAGTCGAGACACTTAAAATTGTGTCTTGAGAGTCTTGATTAGAGGGTGGGAGGTGGGTGGGAGTGAGACTAATAGTAATCGGATACCACCGATGTTCCTCTGCTGCTCTTCGTCCTGTGTGTGTGCCAGACAGCATATGATAGCCAGTCATTCTGCTCTTGGCAACATAATGACAAGATGATGGCAACACCAAGACTGTGTATGACTCTGTTTAGTGTGCTGTATTTGAATATCACTTTTCTAGTCTATTGACAACTCAAAGTCAACCATTCACACAAACATTCAAGCATGAATGGCAGGTCTGTCTTTAAAGTGCCAACTTGATTATCAGAAACAGACAGACAGACAGACATTTGCGTTTGAATATCTTGAAGAAGGGATGAGATAAAATGGAGAAGCATCGATTGACCCACCAACCTTCTAATAAGTGGAAGACCCACTCTACCTCTTCAGCCACAATTGCCCTCAATAATTGTTAGATTATGTAATATGCCATGCATATGAACGCAGACAAAAACTGTTTTGCAAATACAAAAAATTGGCACCATAGAATCTCTAACAACACAAATTCTCACAGTTGCATTTCAAGAATTTTTAAGTCAAATAGAAAGTGACTCATAGCTTTAGAGGCACAGATGCCTAGGAGCTAAGATGCAAAAAGGCCTGTCTCAGGCGTGGCCTTTTAATATCAAGAAATAATGAGAGTTCTGGACATACAGGATTTTTAAAGGCTTGGCCACAGCATGACAAAATAGTCTTTACATGCAGGGGACAAAGTCACATTTGGACACTCAACAACAGAATTCTTCTGGACATCCACATGCAACACTGACTGAGATGAGGTCAGCGGCTCAGCTAAAACCCTCTCTGGTCGTAAATCAAAGCACAACTTGTCAGCAGTGTCCACTTCATTTGCAAGAATTTGGCTGATATTTCAGACCATTGCTAAGAGTGTACATGGGAATACTCAGAATAGAGGCACAGAGGAGTTGGCGTATCAACAGCAGCTGCCAAACGTCTCCAGATAAATGCTCTTGTTATTTCTCAGGAGACAGGCATCTACCGTACTGTAACTGTCCTGCTTTATTTGTGCAGTTGTAGTCCTGGTCGAGGTTTCAAGGTCTACATGATGGTGATGGTGCAGTTGAGATATTCCTCCGTTTCATTTGCAGCTGTGGTCCCCGATTTTTGAGAAAAACGTCTAAAATCAGAGTGTTGCATGGATGCCCACTGGTTGTGCTAGATTTTGTGCTTGGCTTATCGTGAGCACCAGCATAAAAGAGGTTACTGTAAAAGCAATAACCTGAAGTTAGGTATTTTATTTTTTCCAAATAAGTGGACAATAAACCCCTTCCTCTGACACTGATTGTCCAATTATACTTAGCAACTGTAATAGGCATCGCATGCCTGTCAAGCTTTGTAATTTTCCACATGTTAAAGGGACTTGCAAGGGGCTGTAATAAGAAAGATACTTCACTTTTCAAAAATTTAACCTAATTACCAGAACAAGTATTGGCGTTGAACCTTCCCGCAAACTGCAAATACGTGCAATGACAACATTTTACTCTGGTTACTGGGCTGCACAAACCGGTTGGTTAGGATTAGATCATGTTTAGGCTTAAAATACCTGGTCTTGTCACCAAAGCACAGCTGGATGTCCTGAGATCTCCTTAAAATACCTGGTTTTGTTTCCACAAGCACGGCTGGAACCTGTTTCATCCAGCCATCACGCCATCATCAACTCCTCCTCCTCTGAATGAGAAATCAGCTCATTTGCATGTCATATAAACTGCGTAGTTTTGATATGCAATCAAGAAACATTAATATGATACATACAAACTGTACAAAACGGATGTATCTGGGGGTTTGCAGAAAGCAACAATACCTACGTGTATCTGGTGACTGGGCTGGAAAAGTTTCAAGGGTGGTGGGGTTTTTTTGTTGTTGTTGTTTTTTTTTAAATTGATTAGCATTTTTAGCCATATCACTTCTTTACCTATAGTAACGTTACAAAGCATACTTCAAAGACCACGAAGCAATTCATAATACATTAAAATACTGTTTGTTTTGGTTACAGGTTATATTAAAAAAGTCTGATTAACAACAGTACATCACCTATGTGCTATTTTCCACTTTGCACTTACATTAGCAACTCATTGCTCTTTCTTATATCTGGGGGTAACAGTCCCACTTAAATTCATTATCCCTGATAGCAGACTGTCTGCCAGACACACTGGTTAGCCCTGGTCCTAAAGCCCTTTTCTTTCATAATACAAAAAGTGAAACATACTGATACAAACAATAAAGCCTAAACTGACCTTCTGTCTTGCTTGTATAAGTCTATCATCATAAGCGAAGCAGCCAAAACTGGTTATGTTCGGATATAAAACACTTATGCTGACCTTTTGCCCTGCTAACATACTTCTTATGCTATGTCTCTTGTGCAGACAGTGGTAGCCTCTCTATTAGCATGTTAGCCATGAGAGAAGTAACTCATTGTGCATCTTTTCTGTATCTTACACAGTTTACCTTCACTAACAGGACTTATGTGACCCAAGAGATAAGGTATACGTGATATCTTAGAAATTATTACTCTAAGTGCATATGCAGAAAACACACTCAGAGGAAGTAATACTTCTGCAGCAGCTGCCTCTAGGAATGACACACTTCATCTATGCTCGTCACTGCACAGACTTGATTGGTATTTAGAGGTTCTCTAGCCAATAACTATATGTTAAAGCTATACACTATGCAGTCTACACTCCAAAGAGTCCAACCAATAAGTCATCTCTTTTATAACATTTTTCAGTGCTTTATTTTTTTTTTCAATCAACAAAATCTCAAGTTTCCCCTCATCATACTTGTGTTATTGTATCTTTCACTGATTTGTGTTCTGGCCAGCTTTTTACCCTTCATGACACTGTCCAGAGCAGCACAATCAAAGGGAGGGACATTTCCCGTTTGTGTCTTTATGTGTGTGTTCATTCATATCCTGCCTGTCAACGGGCACACCACTCCCTGTGAAGTCCGCAGCACAGGACAACGTTGACGGATCTTTGATCCTCTGCCTTGTCTTCGCATGTCAGAGGTATAGACAGTTTCTGAACCAACTGAGCAGAGCCAAGAACTTAAAACAACCACGCCCTGAAACCACAGAACCGTTAGTGGGTCTTGCTCCCACTTTCTGTCTGGTATCGTCATACATCATCAAAAATTTGTTAGTCCCACTCTAAGTGACAGCAGTGAGTTTATACATCATCGACAAAAGCCCTCTTGGCAACAAGGAACTGGAAGTGAACCTCAATGTATGTTAATATTTCCTGCTGTAATGCCCGACTGCAAATTAATCTTGAGCTTGTTACTGGTGCACACTTATGGGAAAATCTCTGAGAATCACCAGGGAATGGATTGACCAATGTGCCCCATCAACTAAACTGGCAGTGCATTTTATATACAGCAGTGTTTCTTAAAGTAAACATTCAACAGTGACGTCTCTGGTGGGGCTTGATTGTACTGGAGCTCTAGCAGTTTGCTTTGAGCTTGGGTCCCACAGTGATGCTACATGTTAAAAAGTTTACATGGCCCTGGCCTGCTGCGTTAGGCAAACACGGAAGCTAACAGGTCCTGACAGTCAGTGAGGTACCGGGCTGAAATGGATGAAGACACAAACAGAATATCCAGTGGAACTTCCCCTTCTTCCTCTTGTCACACACACATGTTTTGGCCAAAATGTGCATTAGTTTTCATTGCATGCGAGAAAGTTGTCATCATCATCACTGAACAGGTGCTTTACTGGGTTGGGAAAGGGTGGAGACTGCAGTCGGTGCTGCCTGACACCCTTAATTCCCTTTATTATGAGGAGATAGTGTGGGAAGTTTGGAAGAGTTGACTCAACCAATAAACAGCTCTTTTTGACACTGCATGTCAAGAAATTACAGAGCAGATGTGTAGGTGTTTTAGACCGGTAACATATGGCAGTCTGGAGAATGAGTGAGGGAGGAGAAAGGTGAAAAGGACAGAGGGTAGGAAGGCAAGAGACTAAAACCCAAATGGTGAACTATAATGAGATAACCAGAAAGAAAGACAAAGAATAAGGATATAAAGACAAAGTGGAGAGAATACTTCATATGCCATCCTCAAGACAATCCCTTGACTAGTATCGTGAGCTTGAATAACTGTATCAACATTTTGGGCTGGTGGCCCCTAATACTGTCTCCACAAGCTCCAAACATAAACATACAGACTGTCGAGCTCTTATGAGCAACACTGTTTTTGGCTGTCACATAGTTTACAGTACAGTAGGAATCCTTCCAGGTTACATAAATTGAACAGTTGAATAATTGACATACACTGGAATCTTGAAGTTTAGAAGGGCCAAATTCTCCGTCCTTTTCCATCCAAACGTATCAGGAAAATATGAGGAAATGTCTACCATCTTTTAATGATGTCCAGACTGAGAGCCAGTTAAAAACAAAGCGCAGAGATATTGATGAGGTCATTCACAAATGTTTGAACCCAAAGATTTACAATGTAATTACTTAAGTTTGAGTTGAATGAGTTTTGATATTTAAATCACAGGAATGTTCAATTTAACAAGAATCTAGAACCATGGGAGCAGCTCTGAGACATTCCTTTGGCATGACAGTCCTTGAGCTAAATCCTAATGTTAGCATGCTCACAATGTCAGTGACGGCATGATGATGTTAGGCAGGTAAAATATTTGCCATGTTCCCCATCTTAGCTTAAAATGTTAGCATGCTAACATCAGCAATTAGTACTGAAAACAAAGTACAGTTGTGGCTGATGGGGATGTCTGCAAGCGTTTGGTCAGACCAAAGTAGGTGATTATGCCAAACAAAAAGTTAAGAAATCACTAAAATCAGTAGTCCTCTGGGCATAATAAATATCTGTACCAAACCCTGTGGCAATCCATCCAAAAGATGAGACATATCACTAAAAATCAACCCTTAAATTCAATCACAAAAATAAAATCACTTCTATGACTATCAAGCACAGCACTGACACATGAAAGAAGAGAGAGTCTGACCTGGCAGGACATGGTTGAGTGTTGCAGGGCATCGGTCCAGTAGCCGGTCTCGATCTGGGATTGCAGTAAGATGTATTCACTTGCACTCTCAAGTCTTTGTAGCACGCTGACTTGGTGTTCATCTGGCCTGTGCGGATGATACATCACTAAGTTCAGGCACACCAACATTCAAGGAGAATATCATTTTCATTTTGAGTTACACTCTGTCTGTTTCTTGGCTACTATAAAATAACAGTAAAACAAAACTGCAGGCTCATATTTACAGTGTTGGATTAAGTAGTTATGGAGAGGGCAATATAGATTATTGGCACAGATGGATAAAAACACCAAAGTTATTGAGTTTAAAGTTACATTCTTGACCTTGGAAACAGTTCCCTAACTAAAAAGGTATTTGGAACTTAGAACAAAACAGCTTTGTTTTTAGTCTGTCAAACTGCTTGTCAGGATGCTATCAAATGTTTGCAGACAATACCACTACAATATGTGAATATGTGACACCTCTCTAATAATGTGTCAGGATTATGCTACAAGGTTCACACTGACATTAAAATATCTTCTAGCTAATAAAATGCATAAAATAGATTTGTGTAGATACTCAAACAAGTATACCTATTCATACCTTTTGCAAACACTGAACAGTTTTTACTAGCTTCCTTTGTTAAATGTAGTGTCATTGTTAACTCTCCTACAGGCTAATGAACATTTTTAAATGCACTAACTTTTGTGTTGTCCTGGCACAAATGCATAACTGACAGAGCTGTTGGAGTCATGTAAAACCTGAATCACAGTTTCACAGATCTGCTGGATAGTACATGGCCTGTGGCATGCTCAGTCTGCACATCTCAACTCATTCAGGTCAGTTAAGTCAGTCACACTCTTTAATAAAGCAAATGACCCCCAACCCATCATGGCCTACAATCAGGACACAAAGAGGCGGAGGAAACTTGGGTGGACCGCTACAGTCCAAGGTGGGGAACTTAAACCTGTAGTGTCAATCAACAGAAACTCTACACTGAAGGCTTTGTTTCACTCACACAAATACACCCATGCACACATACACACCTTTGTCTGCTAACATTCAGCCTCAAATCGCAATGCCAGGTTCTGACCATGTCTTTGTGGAGTGTGTGTGTGTGTGTGTGTGCTAGTTTAATACTAGGCCTCTGGTGGGACAAAGGCCATCGGTTAAAGCCATGCATGTGTGTGCTTGCTTTCTTTAGCATATCTGTGTGTGTGCGTGTGCGTGCGTGCGTGCGTGTAATGGCAGGTCTCTCCAGCAGAACAAGAGGAGGTCCCAAAAGAAGAGCAACTAATGTGCCCTCAGTAATGATGGGAAGGCTCCCCTCTCCATTTATCCTGCAGCTAAAAGCCTTATTATAGATCAGAGAGGTGAGGCTGAGCTGTAGATGCTGGACCAGATTCGAGATATGAAGGTCAACTGTCCTCTTTTCATTATCTTAGTAGGCTTTGAAATAATGTTATTCCTATTTCTTCATAAAAATCACTCTAGGGTTGCAAATTATATAACAAACGGAAGAACAGCTCACTGCCAGACAGATTAGAGGTGACAAGGAAGATGAAAAATGGTTTGCTTAACTTTAAACACTTGCATCATTGCAGTTTGGAATAAACAAAATCAAATCAAAAAACAAATGTAACATGATAGCACTTTTTTAAATTTTTACATTCACGCTAACACTAACCTCCGGCACAGGTTGCAGAGCATGGGGAGCGTATGATGGCCCATGTATAATTATGTTTGATATGATTCTTCTGATCATCAGCTTTCTTTAGAGTGTATTCCCATCGCATACCTGGGTTCCAGCCCTGCAACAATATCTACAGAAGAAACAGAGGGAAGAAAGATGAGATGAAGGACAACAGGAAGCATAAATAGACAAAATAATCAAGAGTTGTAAAAGTACATATAAAACTATAAAAAAAAACAAAAACTAAACAGTGAAAGGTAGAAGGCCCAAATGCAGACATGGTATACACAGGAAGTAGAACACCAAACACAACTTTAATAAACTTAATGAAGGGTTTTAACAACACAAAACAATAAAATGCAAAATAAGTTAAGACAGCTGAATTCCAATTCTACTAATGAGAATAGACCAACAGAACAGCAACAGCAGCAGCAGCAGCAGCAACAACAACAAACACAAAAACAACAGGAAATGGAAGGAGAAACACAAGGACACTGTCAAAACACAGGACTAGCAAACAGGCGCAGACAAACTGAAAACTCAAAGAACGAGCACACAAGGACTAAATATGCAAAAGGATAATCAGACACAAGTGGAACTGATTAGGGAAAAAGGAACCACAAAGGCGGCAAAATAACAAAACAAAAACTGAAGTACATTGTATGACAAGTGGAAAGTAGGCTTAACATAAAACAGGAAATAACTAACCGAAAACCCAGAACAATGACCACTGAGTTTTCACTGATTCCTTACCTCGATGACCAGTGTCTCATTCGTGGGGCCAGTTGATATGAGGCTCTCTGGTCTGTTGTATGGTCTCTTGTACTCAAAAATGGCTCCAGCTATGGGATGTCTGCCGGGCCAGTCCACAGTCCAGTGTCCATTCAGGTAGTAGCGTCTCTGGGTATCCCTGACAGCCAGGTAGGAGCTGGACGTATTCAGTTCCAACACACGAATACTCCGAGCCCCTGCTGGGATGGTTACCACTCCATAGTACTCTGAGGAAGAGGACACACATTTGTTTTATTTAAATAAGCACAAAAAGCGGAAAAAATATCCCATTCATAAATAAAACAAGACAAAGTTTTAATTATATGAACTTTGACACCAAGCCAAACTTTTTGAGCTTTAAAATGATAAAAGGAAATTTCAGTATGAAGGATAGAAAAGGAAATCTTTAAAAAATAACTTTTACAATGTTTTTAAATGAAATCACCAAAACCAGTCAACAATTTAACTACTCTGACTCACGGTTAGTATAATGCTGTTTGGTGTACTGTCCTTTGTAGACCTTGCAGGTGGAGTTGTCTCCTTTACACACCCCGCAAGCATCGGGCACAGCTGTGGAGCCCAAAACACGGTCACAGCCCACTCTCTGTGGAAGAAAACCATTATTGTTTTTAACAAAAAAGTAGATTTTATACTTAAAATGAAACTTTTTATTGTGCTATCATATAATTTACAACAGTAGAAAACTAACATAATTTATTCACTATGTGGTCACAGGTCAACGTTTCCTTTTTCATGACATGTAAAGTTGTTTTGATACAGCAAGGGTGTCAGATGACGCTCTGCAGGATCTTTTCTTAAAATTTAGGGCTAGTTTAAAGATTTCACATATTGTCGCTATCAGGAAAATCTCTTATCTCCATATTTTGACTTTTTTTTATTTCATTTTTTCTTAAATCACTGCCATTCTCCACCCTTCATGTCTGTCTTTCATATGTACATACTGTATGTATTTGACCATACCAAAGGCACAATGACAATTTTGACAATACAGTGTTATTATGACAAATTATGATAGATTATGATTTGTCATTCATTTGTCAAAAAAGCAACAATTTTGTGCATACAAGGTTTCCATCCAGCAGTCTCACAATATGATATCATCTTTTAAAAAAGCACACACTCCAAACGCTTTAAAATCAAGCATCAATCAAACCATGTTACTGTCCCACTGCCTGACATTAAGAGGCATTACCTCACACAGTCCGTCAATACAGACATTAGAACTGTCCTGTGAGCAGAGAGTCCCATCTTTCACTTTGCTGGCCAGGGCAAAGAAGAAATCATAGCCTTCAGCAAAGCAGTAGAGCTTACACAAATCTTGATCTGGACAGAGAGAAAACAACGTTTACTGATGTGACATAGCCAGTTGGTGAAAGTTTCTCCCCAAAGGGAAGAGAAACCATCAACTTACCGTCCACTCGTGTGTATGGCCTCCAGGTGTAGTACCATCCTCTGAACTGCTTGCTGTTGTACTCGGCACACTGCTGTGCTCTGTAGTCAATCGTGTTGGAGGGACAATCCTCAGTGTTACAAAGTTTGTACGATCTGGAGGAGCCTTCACAGAATTTCCCTCCATATGCAGGTCTGCAGATTTTAATAAAAAATAGAATCAAAACAATGCTTATTTAATATTTCACGAAATTGATTTTCTTTTAGTTTCTGACTTCTGCTCATATGCGTGTAGGCCTACGTTTCTTTGTAAAAGCTTACACTGAGTAAACTCTGTTGTTGCACACCATAAATATTTGCATGTGTTAGTTATTAGTTGTGAAGCTGCTGTAAACCTTATCAAAAACCTGACAGATTACATTGGCCAGATGTGTTGTGCAATGAGCTGTCATATTACAGACCATTAATTTACATAAAATGCATTTTGTAGTTTTTTTTTTTTTTTTTTTTCTGGAAGACCCAAATTCTGCATTTTTCATGATAAATCTGGACGTCAAATAAATTTTTCTTCTCTAGTGCTGAAAAACAAAATGTTTATTAACCCCTTCCACAGGACAATC
>JAPXVT010000028.1:26861008-26875428 GCA_029823135.1 Acanthurus reversus
GGCCATGATTTGGCCTTAACTGCAGTGGCTGCAATATTTTTTAAAGGCTAGTGTTTGTTTTGACTTTTCGCTCTAACAAAAGGAGAGATTTTTATATCGTCTGTGGAAAGTATGTGTGTTTGAACCCTGGTATGTTTTGTTTGGATTTCAGTCGCTTTCTCTGCGGGGTTGTTGTCTGCCTCTGTCCTCTCAGCTTGGTCCATTTGATGTGTCTTGTCTTGGCCAAAGCTTGATGATCTGTCTTGTAGTATAAATTCTGACCTACAAAATGTAAGTGCCAATATCATTTTCATAAAATTGTGTTCCTGGCTGCTGTGCCTGAATACACCTGTCAGTGTATCTGTCTGTCCATATCTCTGTATCTAAAAGGCTTGGATCAATATCGGTGCCATTTTTTTCTTGTGTTTTGTCTAAATCTGTCTGTCAAGTTGGTCGGTTGGTTTGTTGGTCTGTTGTTTTGGTTAGTTTGCCAGTCTGCCTGCCATGGCCACTGTGCCTGTTTCTCTATTCATCTCTATCTATCCTATCAATTTCAATCACTTTTGATGCAATAGCTGTTTCTTTCTTTCTTTTTTTTTTAATAGGCAGATTTTCAAACAGTATGTGTTACTTTTATGCTCTTTAAATCTGTGTTGTGTTACTGGTTGGCCACATTTGTCAGTCTGCCTGCCTGTCTACAATGGCCTCACTGCTGTTAATGTCTCATCTATTTTCTTTATTTCCATGACTTTGCTTGTTTTTACACCAGCTTTTACACTAAATAGACAAAATCTCCTTTTTTTTTCTTTGTATCACTACATTAGCAGAAATTAGAAAAAAATAGAAAAGATAAATTATATGCAAAATATTTCTTTACTCTTACATGCCCCACAGTTAATTTCACTATTATCCAAACGGCGTTTAGTCTCACCAAAATCTGTCTGTATATAATAGGTTTGAACAATATTGGTGTCATTTTTGTTTTCTTGCAGTGTATGTTGGGTTTTTGAAAGCCGTGATTCAATCTATCTCTCTGTTTGTTCTTTTAACCTATCTACCATGGCTGCTGTGCCATGACTGTTTATCTTTAATTTATTTCCATCTGTCTGATAAGTTTGGATACATTGTGATATTAGTCAGTTGGTTGGTTTGTTGGTTTGTTGTTTGATTAGTTTGCCAGTCTGTCTGACTCGGCCACCGTGCCTCTCTATCCATTCATCTCAATATCTCTCTGTCTCATCATTTTGGATCTCTATTGGTGCAATAGCTGTTTTTTTGTTCCAGGTAGATCTACACCCAGTAAGTGTCTCTTTTACTTTCTTCAAATCTGTGCTATGTTTCTGGTTTACCATCTTTCAGAGTATCTGTCTGCCCGTCCGCTTGTGGCTAACTTACTGTTCATATCTCCTTGTTATTTATCTCCTTGACCATGGCTTTGCTTGTTTTGACACCAGCTTTTCCAGTAGATAAATGAAAATCTCTTGGTATCATGTTGAATGCATGTTTTATCAGTAAAGCTGCAGATGGAAGAAATGAATAAAGATAAAGAATGTGCAAAGTTTTTATCTGCTCTAATATGCACCACAAATAACCAAGCTATCATCCAAAATGCATTAAATTCCACTCAAACTGACAGACAGCTAAAGGCTAAAAGCATTAAAGGTGCTGTCTAATTTTGGTACAGACCTACCATTCCCCCACACGGTATCTTTGGCATTCCTTGGCTCACTTGGGCATGTACAGGATTCGTCAACAGCTGTCAAGTGGAATCTGGTGTAGTTACAAGCTTGTAGTGCTAAACAATCTCAGCAGCAAGCGCATAAAGCAACAGTAAGCCCGGAGGGGAAAACATCAGCCACCACCTGCACTGACTGTGCAAAGTAAGTTAAACTTTATCAGAAGTTAGTGAGTTTGTAAATACTTTTACAGGCTGTAATGCTTCCGTGGCTGGAGTCCAGGACATACCTAACTCAAAAATGAGTCAGTAGGAAACATTTGTTCATAAAGTCTTTGCTTGCACCAGTTAAAACGCCAAACTTCTGTGTGAGAACCATCAGTGTGTCAGTGTGAAGGACCCTTCAACAATGCGTGAAAGAAATACATCTTGGTCACTTCTTTTAACCCCCTTTTCATCATTTCATCGGCATTTCAAGATGTCAGGCCTGTGTTGTTTTGCTTACAGTAATGTTTGCTAACATCAACACAAAGAGTCAAATGAGACGAGAGCCAGACAGCCAGTCAGTCAAGCAAAGCAGTCCCCAATCAATTTACTCTCCCACGAGTCGTCCTCGTGTGAAAGGCACACAGTATTTCTGTGTGGGCAGTCCCCAAGTAGTTGTCACTCTGTCCATATAGCCGGGACAACTAAAAGCCCATTATCTGAAAATGGCAGACCATTAGTCTCCTGGCATGAAGAGCCTTTTACTGCAGATCCCACATAAAGGAAGTCTGCAGATTTAGCAATGGGAGAAGGGGAGAAAAATGAGACCTTTAACATGGCTGGGAAAAAAAGAGGACTGGGAGGGGGCAGGAGACACTGAGAATAAATCTGTCCTATGTTAAGGTCTGTGACAAATTAGTGATGCTAAAATGCTCCACTAAAATGCAGAATCTAGGCGAAGCTCAGCAATAGTGAAGTTTTTCCTCATGATCAAATAGATAATTATCTCTGTACTTAATACAGAAATTATTGTGACTCTCTGTCATCTCAGTGGTTTTATTGTTACCCCAAAACAACAATAAAAACATATCAAAAGCACAGCATTCTATGTAGGAGGACTATACTATGATTTTATTTGTAAAGCATGCTCCAAATTAATTGTTGCTGGGAAATTTTTCATTAACAAAACAAATACTGCTTGTCCATTTGGGGATACAGAGCACTACAGTGAGAAATTGTGCTCCCTCCGCATGTCTGCTCAGTGTGATCTTTTGGGAATAGAATCCAAACAGCATGTCACTTTAAAGAACGTTTTGTATGTCAAATTACATGTTTCAGTGTATCATTTAAAGCTGTCTGCTTTTTCTTTGTGACTTTGAGAAGTGCTGGAAAGGAAGAAATGGGGTGAACTGTTGGTTGTCAAAGCTGGATAACTTTCATCATCCTGGGAACAAAAATAAACAAATTTCTCTGTGTGAAACAGAAGAATAGAGTCACTTTTGAGGGCAGCCTCAAGTGGCCATTAGAGGAACTGCATTTTTTTTTGGCTTTTGTGTTGGCCTCATTTATCAGCCTTTAAGATTGCTGCTTGCAACATAACCTGACTTTGTTGCTCTCTATGTCACATGATTTTTTTCCCTCTTTGCTTTCATTCCTAAAATGACAAGCAGAAAGCTGATGCAAATGGAGAAAAATAACATGTGGGGAGCAAAAAAAAAAAACTCTTCTGATACTTAAGACACTATGGTGCCATATGTTGAGGCCAGGCTGGTGACGAGATGTATGTGTGCTTCTCTGTTGCACTTGTGCTCCCATGGTTTTCATTTATGCACTGACAACTGGTTTTCACTAATCCCTCTCAATGCAAGCAGCTTCCCTTGGTAGCAGCTGCCCTGACTTGGTTGCGGCAGAAGCACGTTAGCGCTAGTTCAGTCCAATTTGGACACAGAGATTAGTTTGTTATGAACTTGTAACCATGCAGAATGTAGAGCTCGTGACAGAAGTCTACAAAGACATGATGTAGACATACTGTATACAGCACTGTAGTGTTGACACTAGCTATAAAGGAAAAAATGTTATGATACGAAAAGCTTATGCACACCTTACATTTTTTCTCTGAATGCCAGCATTTCTGTTCAGGTTTTTCCTAATAAGTAGAGCAAATGTGACAGTATTCGGCCGCCTGGAAAAAATAAAACAAAGGAGGCACTAAGCGTCTTTTTATAGAGTGCCTCAACTATTTAGTGTGATCGCACCAAGCACATCTAGTTAAAAATTTCCAAACTTTTAAGAAAGGAGCTGGTGTTGTGACAATGGCTTCTTTTCAGGCAGTCAATCATATTTCAGGTGAGGCGGGCCTTGTTGTCTGTTCTTCCATGTGTTTTATTCAAAATAATTGTCCTTCGGAATTCATTGTTTTTTCCTGTCTATTTTGAAGCATTCTGTAGTTTGTCTTCATTTGACAGAATGCAGCTGTTATCATCTCTTCTTCTATCCTGGATCATGGGTTGTAGTTTTGATAGGAGCATCAGTATAATTGACATATAAAGAGAGAAGTGGGTTTTTGGATCTTATACTACACATTTAATGCAAACTTAACGCACAAAATGAGGTTAGATTTTTTTCACCAATTGTTTTTAGCAAGCGTCTGAATTTCCCCATCACACTCTTTGCTAGTTGGTAGAGGAACAGAGCCGAGTGGAAAGGTTTGGACGTCGACACATGTTGTGATGATTAAAGCCATTTGGGTCTTAACAGGTGTTTTCTCAAGTTTCCTTGTTCCTGCTGATGCTCAGGATGTTGATTTATCAGGCATGGAGATTTCTCTTTGAGATGTGTCGGATGTCCATTTTTCTCAAAAACACTGATGATAATTTCAGATGTTTTAAGAGATGACTGGTTGCCATGTAACAGTGAGCGATCTGTGCAACAGCCAGACCGTGCTGGTACTTGAACCCATATTACTTGAACCATGTCTCGGTGGTAAAGCTGCAGCCACCTATTATTCATTCATCAGATGACTTGAACAGATGTTTTAAGTGTCTGTTTTTCCACTGTGCTTACTCTAAATGCACTCATCTCTACACGCCTAAATTTACTTTTCATTGCAGCCACTATTGCCTCAGATCTATTGAGATACTATAAGGATTGTTGAAGGAGCATGTTTACACACAAACCTTTATTGCTTTTAGCACAACCTGTCTTCATAAGTGGAACATTGCATATTGCCTCCAAGCGGCACAGATTTACAATGCCACGCTTACAAGTTGTGTTTGGGCGTAGTTGAAGTGCTCACCTGTGGCAGGTTTTGCGAATATCCTCAAACCTATCAGAAAAGAATAACATTGTCAGGGCAGAGTCTCTTTTATGACTGGCACATACTATGGGACGTGGCACTTTGAGGAGGTGGTGATGGGAGGAAAGTGTGTTAGATTTAATTGTCTTTGCTCACCTCTAAGTGTGTATATGGCACTCTGTTGTGTAACTTTAGTGTGAAACCGAGAAATAGAGATGCAGAGAACCCACTCAGCTAAAATGGTATTCCAAACATCTCGTCAATCACCCTTACATTGTTTAGGTACTCACCCTTCATCCTTTACTATAAAAGCTGCCCACTCAGAAATCATCAATGAGTGACTTGCAGAGCTGTTACAGCTCATTAGTCATGAGATTGAAAACATCATTAGCCTAAGCTGATTAGAAATGATTTGAAAGGGTGTCTGGGGTTGGCCTCTGTGTGGTTTAATTCACTCATTTTAAAATAGTTGAAGCTTTGTGCTTCACTGTTGGAACAGGTTTGGTAAAAAATACGCTGTTCTTTTAAATACATCCTCCATCCAAGATCCTGTCATACATGAGTATTGTGGTAAACAGATTAACCACAGTAGCTCAACATAAATTCAAAAAATCAATGGCAGTTACACAGCGACACAACAATCATCTATCGATCAATGCCAACACAAGCAAGAATCCCTAACTGCTTTTAATTTAATTGCTGACAGGTTTTTTTTTTAATGAGATAACAGAAAGTGCCATATTTACCTAAGTGTGAAAATGTTAATTTCTTTTCTTCTTTCTTCTTCTTTCTTCTTTCTCTTTCTCTTTTTTGATCCAGCAGCACTGGTTGCCAGTGTGATAAACCTGGCAGGAATGTTGCTTGAAAGGGCAGTACAGGCTGAAGTGTGGAGTGGAATCCAACAAAAACATTCTCACTATTTTTAAATGAAATGTTTTGTGTGTGTGTGTATGTGTGCGCATGCGTTTAGCAGGAAAGCAAAAAAAATTTTCCTCCATTTCTTTAGTAACAAGTAGATTTAATAACCTTTTATGTAACTATAAGCATCACCTGTCCGTGGTTTTATTGTTGAATGGCATAAGTCACTTGACTACAGTAAGTATATTAGTATACAGGAGTATATTTCAGTGAATGCTGGGGAATTTTGTTCAATATTTGACTTGAATTTTCTTTTTTTCTGGCAAGACATCCATATCAACATGACAAATGAACAGGAAATGGAATTTTATCATGAAGAGTTCAGCTGAGTACATTCACAAGTGAATGGCAGAGCAGTAGTTTTACATGCCGGTATTGAGCCGACTCAAATATGTGTCAAACAGTCTCATGTCGTCCTCAGAAAGTGATTATAAAAACAAAGTAAGTTAGAATAAAGTTGAGAACAATGCAGCCTAAGGATAGTTACTACAATAATAAACAGTTAATCTTAATGTCTCGTACTTGAATGAAAGTGAAGCTGCAAATTAAATTTGGTTACCCTACTTGGTGAGATGCTGTTTCTTTATTGACACACTTTTAGGACCTGTGATATGCGTTGTTATATTTCCAAGCTGTATGTTCTATAAATGATCATTACCACTCACAAGATGGAAACTGCAATAATCTCCACATGATGTAAATGTAGAATTATGATGTAGTATTAAGTGCGGGCAAATAGTAGCAGCTATGAATGCAGCTGACAACTTATTTGAACAAACATTGTCTAGCTCAAACAGAGTTCACTGAAATCATACAGGGCTGTGTGTTGTGTAATCTGTACGGATGGACTTCCCTGCAGTTAGATTGCTTCTTTCAATGAAAAAGGGTAACTGGGTAAAAAGAAAGCTCCTCGACCTCCTGTGCAGTAGAGGGACTGAATGGAAACTGGGATGGAGAAACCACATTTCATGCTTTTCATTCTGCAACAAACAACCTCTGTCTAATGAGTGGAAACCTTTGCGTGATAATCCAAGAGTGCATTTCAATCAACATATTTCAGGCCTGTGCCAAATCTTTGAAGACTGACATCCACTCTCTCTGTGCTTCCTTCTGCAGATATTAACATGGATAGGTGCAAACCCGCCCTCTTGTACTCGCTCTCTCTCAGACACACATATGCACACATGCACACTTAGAGCCAGGGCTGCATTCCACATGACTGAAAAAGACGGGAAGGTAATTTTGTTTTCAAAGGAGAAAACATAATTCTGTGATTGTAGAATAATTAGAGCTGCTGTACTTTAAAAAGACTGACTAGATGAATGACAGACACCTGCTTGGATGTTGCATGTGTACAAAGTGTGTTTTTTCCATGCAAAATGTCAATGCAATTTGGAGGTCAGTCATAATGTGCAATACATGCCCTTGTTTAAACTTATGGTAAAAACATTTCCACTTTGGCCTTATGTAGTTGTTGTCATGTGGTATTGACGAGGTTTTGATTTTTGAGCCAAACTGAATGAAAGTCAACACCTGCCACTGACTGCTGATGCCCAATCAGATAATACCAGTTAGTCTGAACACACGAGTGTATTTTTCCAACATTTTCTGTATGTTTATTTGTGACATTTTAGCCACAGTTGTTCACTGTCTGGCCACTAGAGGGTGACAGTAAGTTCTGGAAATTAAACATGAGGTTGACAGTTGTTGCTGGCTTTGTTGCTGGCTTTTTAAAGCTTTTTTCATTTCAGATTATTATTTTTTACCCTGTGATTAAACATTTGTTTCATTAAAATAAGTTAATCTGGAAATTTACAGAGTTTACTGTGGCTCCATTTGTTATTTCTCTGGAAAATATAATTGGTTATTGTCACGGCGGGCCCTATTTCCCTGTAGCACATCGCAGCAAAGCTATATTAACTGTTCATAGGGGCAGGTGAGGTTAATCTGTGGGTAATATCAAACTCCCCAAAGGAAGCAGAAGAAATCCAGAAAATCATTTGAGCTGTATGGGGGAAATCCCTGCACCGTTCTCCCTGTGTGTGACACATGCTCGGTCCATGAGGTGAAAATTGCTTGAGGAAGATGCCTTCCATTTCTGCTATAGATCCTGTGAACAGCTGGTCAGGGGCTGTTCTTACATCGAGAGTCCCCTGGAGCCACATAAGGCTCCCTGTGGAGGCACATAAAGTTGCATCCACAGAAATATAAGCCTTGAAATGGATATCAGCGCACTCTTTCTCAGGTCATTAAAATGTGAAATACATACAGAAGACAATCGTACTTCCACTTTTGTACACAAATCATCACATGTCAGAAAAAATCCTTCACAGAGCTACAAGAGAGTCTGTGCTGTGTTTTTGCAGATTTGAAAAGTTGAGATTAAGGATAGATGTACATAAAAATGAAATACATTAAATCTAGCTGAATTATTTTGTCACTCTAACATATCTATGTGCTTATATTGCCTGATTTTAGCAAAAAAAATCTTAAGTTGTACCTATGACTATGTTTACATTGCCTGGTGGTGTTATGGTCATGTTTCATACTCGGCTTCTGAGAGTGTGAGGATGACAAAAACGACAGACACCTCAGATGACTTCAGGGGTCACCCGATACTACATGTAAACTGTCAATGAACTCTGTTTGACCCCAAAGCCAATGAGAGAATGGGTCAATCCAAGAGAAAGGTGAGCGGCCCTGTTTCCTTTTCTGTCTCTGTTTCACCCTTTTCTCCGTCTTTCTGCTGCTCTAAAATATCTTGATTCTCAAATGACACAACACCCGCAGCCAAACAGATTGGTGTCTTCAAAAAAAAAAACACAAAAAAAGAAAAACATTGTCCTCCACAAGAAGTGAGGGGTTTGCTACCTTATTAGAAGTGATAGTTCACAGAATGGCCGCATTAGGATTTTCTCGGAAGTGTTTATGAATCGTGTCAGGCTATGTTGGGGCTAAGTAATCACCCAGCAGGGGATCATATTATAGAGCTCATTCTTTCAATTAACATCTATAACAACAAAGGGGATTAACACTCTTCCATTAGACTTCCCCTATTTTCTCTCAAAAGGTGTGTGGTGTGTGTGTGTGTGTGTTTTCTATTGTGTATGTGTGGGCGTACCCTATACAATATGTGTGTGTAAGTCCTTGTTTATGCTTTTGCATGTGATGTCCAAAGATGTGTGCCTAAGATTCGATTGTAAATTTTATGTTTTTGCATGCATGTACTTGCATGTACTGCTTGTGCATACATTCACTGAACATGTACTGTATGTGTGTGTGTGTGTGTCTGTGTGTGTGTCCGTGTGTGTGTGTGCAGTCTGGGCCAGGCAGGTGCCAGCTTTGATCAAGACAAGTGTTTCCTGAGTGTGACACTTTGACAGAGGTTTACTTTCCTCCTCATGTGGAACAATGCCAAAACTAACACAAAACATGAATCTGACCTGCCACACTATGGTGAGCTTACTGTACTTTCCATCACTGGTGGGCGGAAACTTTTTTTTTTTTAAATGTTTCTTGATTTTTTTCAGACTGTAAGAAGAAATGATTTGATTTACCTTTATTAAAATGAATGAGGTAACCCCCTAAAAAAGTAGAAGAGAGAGAAAGTTACGACATCGTCAAACCTGGTTAAACTCAGATATACTGTGCTCATCCAGTTGCACATGAAAGTGAAGTACTGTTATTCACAGCTTTAGGTAACAGATTCATCATTTGCCACTGACTGAGTATAATTCAGACATCATTAAACTTGTATTTGCTCCCCCATATTAGTCGTTATGGATGTAGATTTATTATAGACTGATGTTTAAAAGTCAAAGTTCTTGACTGAGCTTAAAACAATCAGAGAAAAAACGATGAATGCTATTGAAAAATACAAAATAAGCACAAAATCTCACAATAAAATCTGCAATTTTATGTCTGCAAGAGAGACATTATTTTTTCCTCTCAGTTTTTATTAGTAAGTCTCTGTTATTTTTAATACTCCTCAGACAGAGGTACCTCATCAGCACAAGACAGTGTTCTCAGAGTTTTATGGTGGAAAAAAAAATCAAAAAGAGCCATTTCTCAATAACTAAGTATACAAAGCAATCACCTTTCTGATTACAGAACATTTATATTCAGACAGAGATCCTTTCAAAGGTCAAATAATGTGTGCATTCAAATTTCTGAGCTGAATAACAATGCTTTCCTATAATGCACATAAATCAAAGTCCTTTAACTCAGATCAGACGAGCCAAAAAAATCACACACGACATGGAACACGTGGTCATAAAAATTTTGCAATGCACAAAAACATTTCATTCAATAGTAAATAAAAGAGATGGGTTAAAGTAGGAAACAAAATAACAACAACAGAAAAAAAAGTCAAACTGTGATCTTGGCCGAAATATTACAGCTGGCGAGGGTCTGAAAGCTTCAATGATCAGCTGAAGCAAATAAAAGGCAAAATTCCCTCAAAAGTTAATACAGTCAGGCTAAACAGTTTAGCAACATCAGCAACTGACTGAATCACTTTTACATACTATGTCTACACAAAGAGTGAATGGGAAATGTTAGATTATATTTGTTACACAGTCCAGTCTCCCCCTCTAGTGGACATTTGCTGTTAATGCTGTTTTCAAAAACATGCTGGACGTGACTGGAGACTTTTCTCTCAGTGCAGAATTTCGGTTGAGAAATTAATAGAACACAAATTCTCATCAGATTCTTCTTAATTCTAACATGTCTTAAATCCTTAGTGATGAAAATCTCCTGTAAATGAATGAACACTTAAGTCAAAACAAAATCCTTATTATTTCCTTGTGTTCAGTTTCACAGAATAATAACCAAATATTTCCTGTCAAAAACTTAAATTTCTCCATCATTTACTTGGATAAAGTCAACACAGTTTACTCTGTAGGCCCCAAAACTACTGTATATCAGTTAGCCCCTTTCCCCTCACAAGAGGGAGAAAGAGATCATCCGTGCGTCTGCAATATAATGTTTGACAGTGGTGGTGAGGAGGTAAGTGGCCCCCGATGGAGAGAGATTCATATGAAGTATCCAACCTTAGTCAGAAAGTCTAGGGGGAATCCTTCCTCTTTGACCATGCTAGAGTTTCTCAATCAATTGCTCTCTGCTTCCTTTGACCCAGATCAATAGCCATCATTGGAGAAGAAGAGATAAAAGAGAAGAGTGAGATCATCTGCCATAAACTCACAGGGGACAATGGAGAAATTATGTCTGTTTTTGGCAGTCTGCCCTTCTTGCATATAATAGTGAAAGTATGAAACAGACTTTCAGGAACAGAATTCTCTACATTTAGATTTATCACACATATTGTATGCACATGCATGCAAACAAAGACAAGAACACACTTTCCTCCTTACTTTTACTTTACCTTAGGATGGATATTCAATGATGCACACGCCTGCAAAAATATGTAAAAAATGAAAACTGATAGAAAGGCAGAGACAGAGCGGGGTAAAAGGGAGTATACAAAGCGCTTAAGCCTCCTCGTCATTACGATGGCCCCTGGTACTCAGGGCCACCGAGGAATCCCTTAATTCCTCCAGCATTATGCGCTTCAGACTCTTTCATGTCCTCCTTATGGGAGACGGCGGATGGGGATGGTGGGGGTGGGGGGTTGCCGGAAAAATTCTAATATGTCTCTTGCTATGAAAAAATATGCACATACATTTAGCATTTAGATTCTCCAAGGGCAGAACAGAGGAGATGGGCACATGTCAGGCACCATATTGTGTCTGTGCATGTGTGTGTTTGTGTCTGCATGTGCATGCATGTTCTGCATGTGCATATGCGAATGCACATATGTTTGTGTGAGGAGGCCATCCTTAAATGGTTCAGGTTTTTTTTATTTTTTTTTTATTGCAGTAACCATAGTAATAATAACAACTCAGCTCCTCCACACTGAAAGTGTGAAAGGTCATGTGTGCTATCCAGGCATACTTATTATACACTGTGCTCAAGTAATGGGGGGGTTGTTGGTTGAACTGACAGAGTGGTTGACTCATTGGCAGAGGTTAACTGGTTTCCTGTCTGGCTGACTGAGTGAGTGACTGGTTGTATGAAGTTCAGACTGGTTGTTGATTCTGTGGCTGTGAGGGAGCAAATTAAGAAACAGGTAGACGCGCTGGCATGTTGACTGGCTAACCCGATGAGTGGCAAGCTGGCTGGATTGCTGACTGGCTTGTTGACTGACTGTAGGATTAGCTGAGTGTCTGACTGACTTGTTGGTGGAATGGCTATCACTCTGACTGACTGCTCAGATGCAGGTCTGGGTGGCCTGTGGCCAACTGTCTGACTGCCTGATTTAATGGTTGTTTGTCTTTTGATTTTGTTTGCTTGCTTGTTTGCTCATTATTTTACCAACTCCCACAGCCAAATCATCAGAAAACAACAATATATACTATATAATATCTTTTTACACGTATAGTACCTTTCAAAAGAGCACAATGACCTCAAAACAGAAGCAATATTTCTTTATTTTAAATAACACATTCACCAATTAGGTTAACTGTAAGAAATAAAACTATATCCTGTCTTTAATTGTGTTCAGCCACCCACAATTCTTAGAGGATTTTTTTTTTTAAGCTAAGGGCTGTGACAAGACTTTACATTTTAATAATCTTGCGTTGGAATTTGCATAGTGCAAACAATTTTTTCTATAAGACAAACTACCTTTTAATTATAATCTTTACATTTTAGCTTGCATCCCCCATTTTTTCTGAACTTTATTATTAAATGACTTGTCACTGCATTATGAACAGCATTTTACATTGTATATTTTAAAGGAGTATCATCTTAAAAGTTCACACAGTTGCCTTGTTTTACTTATTTGCTGGAGTAATACACAAATTTAAATGGATTTGTCCCCCAGTAGATTTTCATAGCAAACAGCACTCATTGATGCAGCTTCATGATTAACTCCCATTGGGCGATAATGGAATTCAGAGCGACTCCAATAAGATGCAGGAAGAGACGGGCCATGTTTCACTGCTGTGGCCACAGGAGGGCACAGCAGGCTCATCTCTTACCCTGCTGCGTTATTAAGATGGAAACAACTCAAAAGGAGGAACAATCTTTATATCTCTCTCTTTCTCGTCCTCTCCCTCTCGGTCCATGTGGAGCTCGAGCCTTTATTGAAATCTCTCCTCTATTCAGACGTGTTCATAATTAATTACACAATTTGGGATCATTATTCACAGACATACACACACAGATGTGTTCCTCGCCACAGCTGAAGACTTCATTATCTGTGGAACCTGCCTCTCACATTCTCCACAGGCTTACTGGGCTTGTCTCATCACAAGTCTTTAAACACTCACTGTCTATTCAATAATACTGACCTGCTCTTTTCTCACCGAGTGATCACGCATTATTAGAGCATCCACTTTAATTGACTACACTGAGCCGAAGCTGCTTTAAACAGGCAATGAAGAGACGTATTGATCCTGTCAGATGAAAACAGGAGAACAAACATAAATTTGAAAGATTCAGAGAAAACTGATGCATCAAAGATAGACGGAGGTTTAAGTTAAGCTACTGGGCATGTTTTAAGCATTTACTCATTATTTAAATATCACAATTAATCTCATAGCTTGGTATAATGACATACTAAATTAAAGCATCCCTTTGTGACTGTATAACTCAAAATGTGCCCGTAGTCCAAAACAGGAAGGGAGCCTCAATGTTCTTATTAGAAAACAAATAAATACACAGCCCAGTACGGTCGTCATAGTCACATATACTGGTACAAGTACTGTTCATGAAATGGACTGATAAGGTAAACAAGACTTATTTTGGCATTGAGTGCCAGTTGTTCTCCTAGAAATCCTAAAGGAATACCAGTAAGATTACTTCAGTAATGTAAATGACATTGTCAGTCAGCCAAATGTAGTATTGGACAGATTTAAAAGGCTAAACTTGGCTTATTCACACCTGTTACTGTGGCTGGACGGTGTATGCCTCTTAATCTCAGTTTTGCAAACTCAACTAATGCGTCATAATATTAAATCTTTTCATAGATTTAAATGAATTCATACTCCTTTTGGTTAAATTGTGTCTTGCAACTTGCAGTAGAGGAGAAACTTTTTACTTATTCAGGTAGAAAAACACAGATTAAAATATAAACTTAAAAGAAAAATAATGGTGGTTCAGTTTAAATTTTGTGTCAGGCCTGTTTTTTCCTGCGCTACTTTGATTTTCTTTGTTTGACATATGGAAAAATGTAGCCTACATAAGGTTCAGGTGTCTTTTTTTCCTTAATGTTTTGTAGCATAAAACAGAAAGATGTTTATTCTGTTCCAGCAGCTGTGGCACAGTAAAACACTGGTAAACTTAAAGTTCACGTTGTACACCCAAATCTCACATTAATCCTGTCATCTAGCAGTCAACTGTTCGTATTCACAACTAGGGAATAAAACTTAAATTAAAGGGCTTTCCATGGGTTTTAGAGACAAGTTAATTTGGAAGCCTTCACAAAAGCATATTCAAACTAGATCTGATGATTTGACGTGAGCTTTACACCAAAAACTATTACTCCTACTCTGTTATAAAAAAGAT
>JAPXVT010000028.1:26953381-26965373 GCA_029823135.1 Acanthurus reversus
TACAGTCCTGTAATTAAACACTTCTTTAATGTTTAAAACCTCCACCTCTGTGATCAGTACCGATGTAGACAATTGATTCAGTGTCTTTAGCAAAGCTGCTATAAGCCTTTTACTGTTCGTCTTTGCGTCATTTTCCACACAAAGTAAACTGTGTAATTATTTGGGATATTGGGATATTGTTGCAAGTTTAAAAGCACCCAGCTCAGACTAGTTACATTACCTGTACATGCATAAATTTGCCAAGCAGACATTATCTTCACGTAGCATTTTGTTTTTGTTTCCATATTTTCTATTCTAAAGCCCTTTAGCATATTTATAAAAATGCTCTAGAAATTCTGCCAGGCAGAGACAGTGAAAGCTGCTGGTCATTAGCTCAGTGTTTACCTTATCTCTTCATTTATGTTTCATTGAGTTTAAAGCACAATCAACATAATAAAGAAAGCACTGTCCCCCAGGCTAAACGGCCATTTTGTCAATTTGAGTCCACATTACACCACAACCCACAGAGAAAAAATACAAGACATCATGCTCATCTAGGAATAAATCAATAGTAACCTGCTCTTCCCTGGACATACTTTAGTTTAGCTCAGCACTTGATTCTTCAAACATGTAAATTGATTGTCTGTTGGACATTGAAAATTGCTTAAATGGTCTTCCTTACAAACGTGGTTTGTATTGATTGCATTAGATTTTGAATGGCACCCAAGCATTACATTTTTTTCTCTGTTTCTGGAGGCCACATGTGTTTGCTGGGAATATGCTCACCAAATGTATGTGAACGCTCCTTCATTTTAGCATTGCATATCTATTCTGAGAGAGAGAGCGAGAGAGAGAGAGAGATTTGGTCAAATAATACAAACAAAAAATTGTAATTTCAAACTGTACCTGCAACTTATTTTACAAAAGCCTACCACATGGCTGTGGTAATTTCCTTTGTCATATTTTCAAATAAATTTACTTCTTAATTTTTACTTTATGAGTCTTAAATCTCTGTTTCTGAAAGTTTAGTTAGTCGACACTGATTTGTGTGCGTGTGTGTGTGTGTGTGTGTCGTACAGTGGGCTACTCAGAGCTCCCGTCTTTATCTTTGTTTTAAATCTCCCTTCCAAAACAAATGGACTTGTGTGTCTACAAAATGTCTCTCCAATCTTGAAAAACTCCAAGGAAACCTGTAGTGATTATGCTTCACTTTTGTAATAGATCTTAAAATCCTTTTATTTGAATTATTGATATATTTTTTTCTTTATGCTTTTTAAAGGCTTTTTCTCTATGAAAACATAAATTTCATCTCAATAGAAGACACATGTTTTGTCAAAGAACAAATTACTCTTTTGTAATGTGAATTTTTCAGAAGTCGCGACTCCTTTCATAAACAAAGTGAAAATAAAAGGACAGAGTTTTACCGCAGCAGGCTTTCATGGTCTGTGCCATGTGTTTGCTCTCCTTATGGTCTGTTCTCTTCCATCACTGTTCTATTTAAAGTGCTTTGGTCTACTGTACTGGCTTGCACTGATCTTTGCTGCCGAGCTGTATGCTGCTCTATTCTGAATCATTCCATGAGATGGAAACGGAGGAGGAGAGACGCAGAGCGAGAGAAACAGAGAGCGGTGAGAGGGAGAGACAGGGGAAAAGAGAGTCTCCAGGGGAAGTGAATGGTTGGAATGCGCGTTGAGGCTCAGTGAATGAGCTGCACGCTGGGTTGGGGGGGTTCTGGAGGTATTGTGTTGAGGCAGCAGGGGTCACAGTGGCTGTGACTGACACCAAAACAACATTTCATGGCAGACGACACTGGTTAAAGGCCGTGGCCAGGCCTCTACCCGCCGACCACACCTTGAGTATCAACAACCATTTCTTTTTATGGTGAATTCTGTGTGATTGGCTTTGGTGGTTTTTTTATATACAGTTCTTTTTCTTCTTGGAAAAAAATGGAAATTATACTTGTTGGGACAGCACAACGCCTCCTAAAACTCGTAACATAAAAATCTGACATGGTAAAAAAAAGGGCTCTCTACGTTTGACTTAGCTTTTACCTTAGTGAATATATAGGGTTAGGGTTATATATGTATAGCATCCCTTTTAAAGAAGTCAACATCTACTAGACTAGGCAGAAGGAAACAAATGCAATTAGGGCATCAAATTAGTGGTGATTGAAGAAAAATCTTCACGGTAACTAAACTGCAAATGCACATTTTGTGTTTGTACATGAACTGCATCTGCCAACATGCATGTTCAATTCATACCTTTTTGGATGCATTTTCTTGTTCTGTTCAGGCAACTCACTTTTTAAGAGCTGTCATAAAGCTGCCTTTGTCGCTACTTATGTTAAAAGAAACTGTAGCTGTACTGTATGGTCACAGGAATCATGCACTGTGATCCAGTTTGCCTGTGAGCCTCAATAAAACACCACAGTGATATGCTTGTCAGTTTAAAAAAAAAAAAAAAAAATCATCTGTAAGTGAACTGCATGTTCCCAAGCAGCAGTCACGGGGCAGGACTGCGGAATAGACCAGGATGCTGCTGAAAACTACATCCCTGCACTTTTCAGGCTTTCTCCGTCTCACGTTTTCATTGCTTCCTATCCACTTATCAATCCCCTTTAATAGTGGGCTCGCTTGCTGATAGCATAATTAGGCAGCTAACATCTCTTTTAGGAGTCTATTGAGCATTCTAATTAGCAGCAGATTAATGGGCAGTGAAGGCTCAACTCCACACCACCAACACCAGCGACCCACTGTTACCTTCAGCTGCGCACCGCCCAGGGGCGAGAAAGAGGGGCGGAGTGGGAGTTGTAGCAAGAGAGTGGTGTGTGTGTGTGTGTGCTCGCAATTGGAGGTTGAAGGTGAATGTGGTGTTTGAGGGTTTTTGATATTGTTTTAATAGTTGGCACTGAGAAAAGAAGGGTTTGAGGGCCTGTGTGTGTCAGGTGTGTACAGAGCAGGGTTAGGTCAACAATTTTGTGTGCCTCTGTGTGTGTGTGTGCCTGTGTGTGTGTGTGTGTGTGTGTTTTGCAGGGAGTGTACCTCCAGGTCCTTTACAGACATTGTGAGGCATTGAAAGTCTCGCCCTGGGGGTGCCGGAGCACTAATTCTAATTATCACCAGATTACAGAGATAATGGGAGACCCTGCTGTCAAGAATCTAACACCTCTCTCTCAGACTCTTTCTCTGCTGCTCTTTCTCCCTCATATGGCCATTTTACAGCCCAGCAGTCACTGGGGTTGCCTGGTAAATGTGTGAGAGAGAGTGTTCAGGGAGAGAATGAGGTGCAGAGAGAGTAGTTTTCAGAGTATTAGAGAGGGAGAGCGGGTGAGGAGATTGAAAGAGGACCAGAATTGACAGGAGGGTGAATGTGAGTGAAAAGGAGTTAAAGAGAGAGTTAGAAAGAGATAGAGAACGATTTAGTGATAAAGAGAGACTGCAAAGTGAGAGGGATAGGTAAGCACAGTAGAGATAGGAGGGGAGAAATCTCTCTTCTCTACCTTTCTAACTTACTGCAGACACACCAGAAGGCCAGCCGAGCAAGGCTATTTGGTGCCGTCCTGCAATTCACCTACTCGACCACCGATGTTAGTCCTCTCTGTCTCCACTCTTTGGCTTTCTTTTACTGTTTTAATGTACCTTGAATGAGCTGACTCTTTAGCAGTTTGGTGTTTTGCAAAAAGGCAAAAGGCAGTGCAAGAAGGCTGAAACCAAAGAAAAGTGAGATAGAAAGAGAGAAAGCAAATTCCAAAGTTTTAAACATTTGTTCAAACCTGCAAAGTCCACAGCTAAATACACGGCATTTGTTGCCTCTTGTCTTTTAAAGTAAATTTAAGATGAACATAAATGCATAATACATGGATTAGCAATGTAAACAAAACATAATAGAGGTAATGTGATTTCTCTTCTTTTTTTCTTCTCTTGATTCTCAAAAAACAAATTATGGTAATTTAACAGGATTTTAGCTTTTGTGTGCATTGAAATTAACTAAAAATACATCGCTAAAAAATAACTTCCTTAAGGACAGGAAACATTTGGAGATCAAATGCGGGACTTGTTAAGATGTAAATGTTTTGCAATATATAGAGAGAGTGTGAGGGATAAGGTCAGGGAGTCTCTCCCCATGGAGCAGCAAGTGAACTGAAATCTGTGCCAAATGGCCTACACCACACTGTTCTGCCAATCTGTTGGAGCTTGGCTCTAAAATGCACCTGCGGACACCCTGAGGCCTGTGGTTTGGGTGGTTTATCATTGCTAAGTACTGCACATCAATGGATTTCAAACTTTTCCTAAGGGAGTCAGATTTTCCACATCCTTTTTTGTATGATCCAAAACTAATATTGCTGCTTGGCAGCCACATATAAATTTCAAAACATATTGGCAATATTTTTATTTCTCCCTTAATGTGAGAATTTCACTTGAATTTCTCCTCTTTCTTACGTTGTAAGAGGGTACTTTCCCTGCTCTACAAAAAGTATTGGTTGTACAGTGAGGGCCTTCTCAAATAGAATTACTGAACACATAAAGTCAAATGTCAACAGTTGTGCACTCACTTTAAATGACTGTTCATCACCCTGATGGATTTACTGGGAGGGGGAATCCTGTTTTTATTCTCAAATGAATCTGTTCAGGACTCTGATGGGGGCCATAAAGAATGACATATTTATCTTCAGGCTAGGTGGTTTGACAAGGACAGCCACAGTGAGTTATTACAGCACACAGGATGGGGGCTTGGATGGAGACTTGGCTTCACTGTGCTGTACAGTAGCAAGGCCATGCTGTACTACATCTACATGGACAGTGCTTTAATAGGAAAATGATAATGTACGTCTGGATTTTATATTTTGATTTTACTGCAAAAACATTTAGATATACAAACAAGAGGTTTTTATTGTAATTGCAGTCGGGGCCAAAATTTCTTTTCCTCAAATGATCAGTCATGCAGTGCTGCTTTCAGGTCTCACAACCATTGTGCTTCCTTGCAATACTCACTAATATCATTATCAAACTGTAGATCCTGCACCCTCCTCCCACAAGGCCCTATTAATAACAGACACCATTAAAATTTATCAACCACCATTTTATTGCAGCCTATGTCATAAATCCTATCAATGGTGGCAATATATAACTGATTGTAGTTTATTACATTATATAGTTATTGTCCTTACAGGGCACAGTTCTGTTGTCTGACCAGCTATAAATCAGCTCTCCTTAATTAACCGAGCTGCCGACAACTACCAGTTGCATTTAGAGAATTAAATATTGACTATTTATGCTATATCATGTTATTGGAATTCCAGGTCTTTTCAATGTCTAGGACATGCATTCCTTTGCTTATATTAGTGCAAAGTAGTGTGGTGCTCAGTGGGATGGATACGGATAACAACAATAAATCCTGGAGGAATTTTACTTCCTTATACAAATATATAAACTACAATAATGATTGTTACAAGTTAACAAATTAGAACATTATGTCAAGTAGCGCTGCTGTTGAGTTTTAAATACATTGTTATGTATCTACCTATTTTATCTACAAATATAATTACTGAGATATGAGGCAAGCTTAAGTCAAGTGATTGTCGTTCAGAATGATTAACTACAACACTAACTGGTAGGTTCAAAAACTATTCAATCCTGTAATCCGACACCTGTGTGTAAATCAACAGTTAAGAGTCAGTGTAATTAACTTGTGGAGATTACTGTGAACCCAACATAATAAAAAGTTCACCTCGCAATCCACAATACAGTATCTGTGCTGTATTTGCAATCAGCATGCTTTCATTAACCATTGCACAGCCACTTGTTCTCCCATAATCCCTGTACAGTACATAAACCTATAATTGCTGCCACATAACTAAGTCTGCCTCTTGCAAAAGAAAAAGAGAGAGCAATGGGGAAATGGACTTTCCCAATGTGCCTAATGCTTCAGAAGAATGGTACGTTTGTCATTTATGTATATATTTCAAAGGGCTACTCCTGTAAAGCAATACACTAGCATTCTTTCCCTCCTCGCTCCGTTCTGTGGGACCGCTGTGTTGTCTGCTGTGGCATGTGGAGCTGGAGCTGGGGAGTTAAATGGATTAATTACCTTTAAGGTCCTTTTGCGTCTTTTATTTCACAGACAGACTCACTGGGGGCTTTTGAAATGCACACACACCCCCCTATTCCTAATGACATAATCACATAATTAGGTGATTTTCAAATGGGATTGCTACAGAAGTAGGGGGGTTAATTTTCCTTCAGGTCTATTCATCTGATTTGCTGGCGTTTAAGGCCGCTGGTTTCTGCACTGTGTTCAGAGGGATAGTAAAGGAGGTAACATGACTAAAACTTGAGGGGAAAAAAAAGAGAAATTTAACAGTAATAGAAAAACTGTACTGAATACAAAAGTGGCACAAGTGACGACATGATTGGATATAAAATGCAATGAATACAAATTTTCGTAGGTGACAATAAACATTGTCACTGTGTCAGTATGGAACATGTCCAGCCTAAATGGATGCATAAATTTGTGCTGATTAGAAGTTGAGGCTATCTGGATATCCAGTTTCAGACTCAACAGTATCCTGCTTCACAGCCACAATCAATGGAGAGAAAGGAGGAGGTGATGCCTGGTTTCCAGAGCAACACATCTCAAATAAAGATTTCCTCTTCTCTTGGAAATTCTGTGGTGACACGGCTGAAATGCTCTCCTCATTGACTCCAAACACAGGTCCAGTGCTCGCAAACACTTGGGCCTGTGCGGAGCGGTCTAATATGTGATGTGAGACATGAAGGTGTCCTTTCATTCGGTCCACTGTGGGCTTTAGTGAGAACAATCAACAGCTCTCCACAGCAAGAAGGCGTGAGGAGCAATCCTTTTCTCCTCCCAGCCACGGGAGGAGAAGAAATCAGATAATTAAATGTGAGAAACGGCGTAGAAAGAGAGAAAGGGGATGAACCTTTCTGCTCGGCTACCTTCCTGAGGCTAGCTGCTCAGGCGTGGAGCTAGCGAGCGAGCTAGCCATGGTGGTATATCGCAAGGGCCCTGCAGCGTGGAAACGGTAACGGCGCAGACCGTGACAAAAAGGACGGCACGGCCCCTCAATGCTCCACCTGGCAAACACAGACGGTTGTCAGGGACTGGCAAGTCAGGCATGTCCTCTTCAAGTGGCACCACGTCCATCAGAGCCCATTCTGAATGGGCCCTCTTGCTGTTTGCATGGCCTGGGCTCCAATGATATGCCTCACTCGCCTCTGAAACTCCATAGACTGGTTTCACTGTCACAGCAATGGGAGGAGAGGTGTTAAGCCGTGGCTATTGTTGGAGGCAGATAATGGGAGAGAGAGGAAAGTGTTAAAAATGATTGTGTCTCTGTCGGGGCTCTGTGTAGAGATCTGTGGACTGAATCACATCATAATAAGGAAGTGAAGCGGAGCAGGTCCCTTTTTTTATTCTCCTTCAACAAGACATGACATGGCGGCCATGTTTGGTCTACTGGTCAAATATGTTGCCAGTGTTGGATTAAGGAAGCTATTGTTGAAAAGCCAATAGTATTATCTAAAAAAAAAATAGAAGCAAGAAAAGGAGAGCAAAGAGAAAAATTCCCAAATCAACAACATGATCATCAATGAGATGCAAAGCAAATAAAATAATGAATTACATTGCTTGTAAATGAAATAAATATATACTCTTGTCCCCAACTACGTTTTCACTTATTTCTAAATCAAACAAAGCACCACTTCGAAGCTAATGATCACAGTATAACAGATTACATTGAATTTAAATTACAAACTGTATCTATGTGGTCCATTTTAAACCAATTCCACACATTTTCTTCAATAAACAGATCATTTCAAGTTAAGTGATGTATCAGTTTCCTTTTAGCTTTGAATTGATTATTAGTAAATGGATGGGAATGGAAAAGTGCTGCGCTGCCTTTGTGTTGTGGGCATTATTATTTCAAATGAATTGTTTTTCAGTGGTAATAAATATCCCAAATCTTATCTGTCTGTGTGTGTTGCATGTGTTTGTGTGCACTGTTGTGTGTTTGCTTCTGGGTCTCGCATGAATACAAATACCTCTGTTAAGGGCCAGTGAGAGCAGAGCTTTCTTCACTCTATTGACTGGAAATCTAGTTGTCTCATCTCTCTAAGCAGATGTCTTTCCCCAAGCATCTGTTTGTATTAGTACTGTAATTGCTGGTGATAATAAGCCCATTGATTCAGTATCTAAGGAAATAGTCAATCAGGGCAGCTCATTCGTCTTACTTTTCCTGACAGTTTTCCCCTCTAGCTAAACAGACAGTGCCAGGGCCTGGGCTTTGTTGACTGGATTGGAAAAGCAGACTGTGGTGGGTTGGGAATGGCCGGCCTGTCGACTCTGAGTGAGTGATGGGATTGGTGCAAACACACCAGTGACCCAATGGCCCTTACAGGAGGCCCTGGGTGATAGATGTGTTGATTTGTTTATAGACGCCTAAGCCCATTCTTTGTTTTTTCTCTCTAATCTCTCTCTTTCTCTCTCTTAGAATCTATCTTTTTTCAACTCTTCTATATTTTCTGGCTTTGGTACTCCTTCTTCCTACTCTCTCCACCTCCTGAACTCCTACTCTGTACTTAAGATGGTCTTTATGTTATATGAGCATCCTACCCATAAAAGAGTAGGCAGGCTTTGATAGTTTGATGAACAGATGATGGTGAGACTATAGTCACATCAAGACATCTTATCATCACTGCAATTTCATATCAATGAGATGCACCACTCGCACATGCCACTGCCTGAACTGCCATCAACATCCATCTCAAAATATTCAGAAATAAAAGTGGGCAAAAATGCATTAATATTCCATTGATGACATTGTTCAATTAGTAGAGGCTGCAATATTGTAAGTAATTTACTCCAAGCCACAGCAGTGAACACTGTTAAATGTATATGCTCAGTGAGAAGCTTGTATGGCTTCTTTTCTTTTTGCAGGAATGAACAATTTATTCCCTTTTTCTGAGTACTTCTTCATCAAGTGCAAAACTGTTTAAGCACCATATGCAACAGCAAAAACATCTTGATACAAGCTGATTTTTAAGCGACAACACCCTGTTAAAACATTTAGAAATCTCTCATCATTCAACTTCAGAGTGAGAACACATTATCTGAGCAACAGTCCGTGTCGTCCCATTAGTTTCTCTCCATAAACCTGCAGCAATCTGAAAGGTGAGGGCAATTCTAAATACCTTCACAGAGTGGAATGAGAGGAAAAGTGAACCCTGTCCTGCCTAGTTAATGATTGACCCATTCGGTGTCCAACGTGTCCAGCTCTACGACTTCAGAAGCAGTAATATTGTCAGAAATAAATCACTGAGCGCTGGCCTAAACTAAATGTGTTCATTGGCTGGGGTTAAAGGGCAGAGCCACCCATTACTCTGTACTGCCAAAGGGTCATTATTGCCATGTCAATGATGTTACAAATGAGACTTTGTGATGTATCTTTTCCCAGCACTTCAAACACGTTGGGATGAATTGAAGCTTACAAATGGTTGCAGGCTAAAGAAACCTTGGTCATCCCATTTGATACTATATTGTGCCATTAGACGTGTTGAGCTGGAATTACTTTTGGACAAGTAGGAAAAAAGTAGGGCAAGTAGTTATTAACAACATAGAAAACCTAAATAAAAAAAAATAATTTAATTTAATAAAATCTAATTAATTAAAAAAAATAATAATTTAATTAAAAAAAATAAACTCCAGTTACTGAAAATGTCATCCTACCTTATAAAACCGTAATGATGGGTATGAATACAAGTTTTCTCAAGTGTAAGGAAAAACATGTAAAAGTAATAAAAAATAAAAAAAAACACACACACACACACACATCAGGAAAAGAATCTCAGGGGAAGAAAAGGATACTCCAACACACACATGCACATCCTCACACCTCTATACACACATGCACACACGCAATAACAGGACAGGAAAGAGGAGAGAGTAGAATTCTTTACGGCCTGTCACAGTGTCAGAAGCAAGTTCACGGTGAGCGTGTCTTATTATGCACGGCATCCGAAAACTGCGGTAAATTAGCAAAACATATGGCGACTTAATGATATCAATGAAGTGGCCATGAGGGCTGCCTAGGAGCAACAAATCTGTTAGATGCGGAGTGGTGTTGCTTGCCGTGCCCCACTGTTTCCCTCTGACTGATAGAACAAGCCAACGCTACGTCCATTAAGATCAATACGCCAGCCATTAAGATAGTAAAAAGCACATTTACCAGGGTTGTCAGGCTCATTATTGCAAGCAGATGGCAGCCCTTGCACTTACAATTCTAGACAAGGGAAGCAGTGACAAGACTTCAAATTAGAATCTATAATGCTAATCTATGGCCTGCTGGAGCAGTGGAGATAAAAATGCATTAAACAACAGAAGACAGTGAGCATTGGACTGGACTGTGAATACAGGTACAGTCCAGCTGTGGGGTGCAGATATATGCTTTTTAAAGATTTTAATTTGTTTTTAGAGCACATTCAAAGACTCAGTACTATGTGAACCAAAGCCTCAGTGCCTGGGATCTTTAAAATGTGTGTTTGGATTTTAGCAATGGTAAAATATCTGCGTTACTTGTGCTGAACTCAAGACAGGACTTATTGTTAAAGTCATGTTACCTGAGTAATATTCCCAGCTGCACTCACTGTGGAATACTCATTCTTCCATGTTGCTCCTTTGCTGGACAAAATTCCTGAGAATTCCGTCTAAAAATAAAGCTCAAATTCCAGACACGTGTTTCAAAAATAAGAATACATAACCAGATCCAAATGCCATTCAATTTTCTATTGGTCAACAAGCAGCTCAGTGTGATCTAATGGGATAGCGTATGAATAGCAGGACACTTGTTAGGACATTTTGTGTCATGTGCATTTAAAAAAGTGTCTTTTCTTTGCATGAGTTTCGACCCACAGGTAAGGACAAAGTCAGGTGACTTTTGTCGTTGTTGTCATGATCACGGGTTATACTAAAGTGACACTACCTGCTTACCCAGAATGCCTTGCAGTAAGACCTGCCCCTATTCTGTCTCTGATTGGCTATACCCTTAAGTGTTACCTATGATGCTTACTGGCACTAAGAACTAGACAGAACTTGGAGGGAATTGACCACATCCATGGCGACTTGTGTTTTTGTTGTTGTTAAGACTCCACAAACTGGTGAGACAGCAAGCTAGAAATAAAGTCGTCTTCATTTTCTTTAAAATAAGAATCAGTCCACTGGGAGCTGTTTGCTTACAAGCAACATGCGTTAAGAGAACAACAAAACCAACCAACCAACCACCCAAACAAACAAACACAACAAACAAAACAAACCAGCAAATATATAACCGAATGATCAGAAATAAAAATAATAAAAAGATTTCAGGCAAAAGGTTAGGTAGTTGTGTAAAATGAAGAAGAAGTGACGAGGAGGAGCAGAAGGGAGGAGTTTGGCCGGTGATGGTAAACACTTTGCTATTCATAAGCACAAGTGGGACAACACACAAAGACATTAACACTTCATTCACTCTGGACATTACCAGACACTTAAAGAAGCCTCACCAGGGCAATAACACTGTGACAAATTCAGCAACAAGAGATGAGTATTGAGAAGCACCGCAGGAGCCTGGGAAAGACTAAGTTACAGAGAAGCCACACTGGTTGCACCTATAGCTTTGGCTGTTTGGGAAAAGTAATAACTGTCATATTGATAGGATAACTGCGTAATAACATTTAAGAACTAATTACATCACGATAAGAGCCGTAAATCCCAGCAAAATTATTTAATTTTAAGCTACAAAATAATTATTAACTGTTTATGAAATACTTCAATCAGGGATCCTGACATTAAAGGAAATTTCGCTCTCATATCATAGTCTCAGTTTCCCTTTTAGAGGGAAGTCATGCTCTGCTCGTGTTCATCCTGCTCTCTCTCTTTCCCTGCAGACACTCCAAATAAATGGCTAAAAAGAGATCTACTTAAAGCTGTCAGAGAGTGTCGGAGCCAACAGCCGGGCCAT
>JAPXVT010000028.1:27020050-27042526 GCA_029823135.1 Acanthurus reversus
GTTTTTTTGTAACATTGTTGGTTGTAATCTAAATGGGTGATGTGCTCTATCTGTTCCTTTGTGCTCTAATAAACATCACAAATGTAAATATATGGATTTACAGTAGGGCTTCATCTAAAAATAATATCTTTTACAATCTGCTTTTCCTTGTGTCAAGAACTCTGTCTTCTTTGTTTTTAGGCCTGTAGAACAAGTTGCATACTGTACCTTTAAAATAACACAAAAATATTTGACAAATACATTTATTATGGAATGTATACGCACTATCTCAATCAAGACACATATGTAAATTCACTATGAGTCATTTTCATGTTGTCATTGTTGGGCATAAACCTTGTAGGCTATGTCCAAAACAGCTAGTTTTTGAAAACAAAGCAAAACAAAACAAATGAACCAAAAAAAACAAACTAATTTGTTATTAAAACCATTGTTATGTAAATTAACAGTAAAATATTGGCATCATAGTTGCCAGTAGTTTACTGTTAATTTTAAGGTATTTGTACTGTTATCCATTTTACAGTATGTGACTGTAATAATACCACGTAATGAATTACAGTACATTGCTGTATTTTCTTGATTTTACAGTAGACCTTTGGCTGTGGGGTTGCCAGTACCATATTTCCTACAGTTTGCTTATTGTAACCCTAGCATTAGCAGTTTTTATAGTATCATGCACTAAAACATGGTATAATGCTGTTTTACTGAATTTGCAATGTATAACCACAATTTTGTTTTCTTTTTCTCATTAACAATGAAATTTCACCATAATCTAAAATGCAGTACTAAGTCGTCATTTTTTGTAAATAGAGCACATTACTGGAAGTATTGATGACAGCAAGTTGCTATAAAATATAGCAACTGTATTTACTGTTAACTTAATTAGCAATTTTAATGTGATATGCTATGCGAGATATTTCAATGTGTCAAACACTCAAAACAGACATAAAAGTTGACCAATGGCATTAATAGTTTTTTAAAAGGCAAATTGTAGAGATACAAGCTTTCCACATGGCAGCAGCAATGCGTAATCCCTCGATAACTATGTGAAATAAACAAGTTAAATGTAAGGTGTGACACACACGTACACAAAGCCACAGTGATCGTCAAACAAACCAAACCACCCGTGATTTCACCCGTTTGCTCTGAGTGTCTAAATGTTTTTAATTAGCTAGAAGTTGTGGTCTTCCCTCTGTGACTGCTTACTGCCTGCCCATCACAGTCACTTCCTGATGTGTCCCGAGGATGAACTTTGAGAAAAACATGGAATGGAAAAAAAAAGAAAAAAAAGCATCTTCTCCTTAACCAAAACCAGCCTACAGTGAGGCGGTTTGCGGGCTGCCTGCTGCTGCACAGAACACTCCCATCACAATCATGTTCAATTGTCCCCTAATTGTCCTCCTCTCGCTCCCCAGAAGAAGTTGCTGACATGAGAAATTAGGCAATCAGGATGGCATTAGTGCATGAGCGGAGGACCGAGGCATGGTTATACTATAATGTATAGGCCCCATTGGGGGTGCAAATAAGCAGGAAAATACTCACATCTCCCTTTGAAGTGATGGCTGCTCCCAAATTAAACTCTTAGTCACACTGCTATCAAAAGGATATGGTTGTTAGCAGTGCCCTGCTCTGATCTGAGCACACTTCTGGATCTTATTACAATGTGGCTTCTGATTGATGCCCTTTAGGGTGGATCATTGTGAGTAAACATACATATTCCTGTCCTTTCAGGAGTCTGTCACAGGGGAGTTGTGAAATTACGGGTTATTATTCCAGAATTAATGCAGTCGCAGAACAGATTTGGGAGCATAATTTGGTCAATGTTTAAAAAAAAAAAATACTTTGGGGATTTAATTCTTCTTTGGTATTGTTTAATTTAATGTACACTTATTTTTAAATTTAGGCAGTGAATACAAAGGGAAAAGTTTTGTCTTTGTTCTGTCACAATAAATTTTGTTATGTTATTATGTTAAAATTGTTTAACATTTATTTATATGACTTATTCGTATGACTGATAGACAGTAACATTTACTAAATTGTAAACCCTTCATGACAGCAGTAAGAAGGAAACGAAAACAGAACTCTTGATATAAACATATGATAAATTAAGTTCCAATGAATACTGAACAATTGTAAAATCTTCACAAAAACTGGTTGAGGTAATAAAAAAAGGAAGAAATTGTATCAGAATAAACTGGGTCAGAAATAGCAGTATGTGACGAAAAAAAAATAGGGGGAAAAAAAAGAAGAAAAGTTCCCTCAAACCTCCTGGGGGATTCAATGAGATTACCCCCAAAAAGATTGAATTAGTTTGGCCAACAGAAGGAAGAAATGCTAGAAACTAATGGCAAATAACAAGCTTGTGACAATTCATCAGGCAACTTCACAGAGGGGTGGGCTTCAGTGGAATGCCTGAGACGGGACCTTTCCCCTGTGCTATGTTATTCTAACAAACAATGTCAATGAGATGGCATCCTACCTCTCACCAATTTGCATGGTTGTCAGAGGAGTGAAAGCCAGTTTAAAGGTACATCCTTTATGTGCCGGAGAAAGGATTAGGGCCAGCCCCACAAAGAGGCTTTGATTTTCTTGCAAATATGTATAAGAAGTTTGGCTGAGAAAAGTGAGTTTTCAAAGCTGCAACTTTTCCAAAGCATAAGATTTTGTGTGTGTGTGTGTGTGTGTGTGTGTATTCGAGCATGTGTTTTTAAAAGAGAAACTGGTGATGAATAAAGTTCCCCTCCTTGAATAAGAGTGAGTATGCATTTAATATTACAGAACTTTTTGATCCAAACACTGTGGTAAACTTTAAAATGCCAGAAAAAAAAAGGAAGACTGAAAATGACAAAAATTAAGATGTTAATTCGGAAGGTAATTATTAGGTGATTAGTTTCGTCCAAAATGTACAATCCAAAAATCATTTAGAAGTTGAAGATGATTTTATTTTTACTATACTGAAATTATGTTTAAAGTGAGAATCATCCTGTGAGACTTTCCAACCTCCTCCTTTTCTTTCTTTTCTTCTCTCTCTCTTGTTTTGTTCTGTTTTGTTCTAAGGTCTCTGACTGAAAGCTCATCACCACTCAGTTCAATGATCGACACACTGATCCCACATAAACGCAAGAAGCGAGCCATATGCACGGAGTGATGAGGTTAGAGTGCAGCCCTCATTAGCATGTATAAACTCCCTGTGTCAAGAGGTCGCCTTTGACCCTAACACACAAAATCTTGCTCAAAACATGGCTGACACAAAGTGTATCCATGTGGGTGAGGGATGTGCACTGCTGGCAGGCAGTTGTGTCTCTTTAAGTACTCAACATTGTCAAAGCAGGCTGAAATCCCCTTATTGCTTCAACATGGTGCTACATAATATTCAACAAAGACTCATGATCAGTGGATGTGTTTCTCATTCAGTCTTTTACTTGGCATCAGTTTTTTAAATTAAATTAATAAATTAATTAATAACTATAAATTCATGACTAAGTTTTACTAAAAAGTTTGAACACGAATGGCCTCGTGTGTCCGGCTGTTGTGTGAAAAGCATACAAATGTTTTGTGCCGTGCAATAAATAAATCGCAGAGTAGGAATTCATTGCATAGCTAAATAGATGGAAGCTGTTTACAGCAAAACAACTTCTTGTGACCACTTATGGATGCAGCCGCACTTGCTTACAGCAGACTTACAGAAATCCCTCACTGTCCAACAGTTGCTTCACAACTTTAAGTCACTTAATCGATTGATGGCTACATGGCAGCAGCATTTCCAACAACTCCAGTTGACATTATAGGGTTTTACACACACACACAAAAAAACCACACTCCTTCATGCTCAAAAAAGATCACCGGAGAGGCGATGTCCCTTCGGTGGCAGTCCAGCACAATGTGTTCCAGTTCACTTTCATCATGTTGTACCAGCTGAACATGGTGTAGCTTTCAGCCCTGCCCTGTGGGAAACCAGCCTGTCTTTTCTCTCGCTGTGTGTTTGTGTGTGCGTGTGATGCTGTCGAGCTCTGCTGTCCCAAGCTTTCAGCAGCACAAACTCCCTGTCCTAGGGCCTCCAGCGTGGATTGGCCACAGAGACTCTGTGTGGCATGCTCGGATGAATGCTATCCCGATTCTCTACCAGAATGCCACCAATGCAACCCCTAAAGCATGTCTGTTGGACAGCGCTGGGCTGCCAAGAGGGGGCCACTTTCCACATTTCTTGTTCTACTTCTTCCTCTTTCTTTCTTTCTTGTCTTTTCTTCTTGCATTCTCGCTCTTTAAAGGCAAACAAAGCAAGTGTCGGCCTGAAAGGCGTGTGATGTGTCTGCAGCCCCCTCATTTTCTTTCATTGATTTCTTTCCACTGTCCCCTTCCTTTCTTTTGTCTTTCCTACCTTCTTGATTTTCTTTATACCTCTGCTACACATTACACACGTATAAAAATACAAATATGCCATATGGCCTCACACGCATATCTCTTACCCTCCAGTGGTAAACAAGCTTTCAGCCCATATGGGAACCTTCCTCTTTTGGAGCATTGCTCAGGTCCTGTGAAACTACTCTTCTCTATGCATGTTTATAGGTCAAACCATGAAACTTGATCATATCCTCTAATAACACTAATTGTCCTGTTTATATCATGTGTGAGAGAGTCAGCCTTGACACCAACAGACTGGTGCAGCAGTAGTCAACCAGTGAATTGCTCCCCTGTAATAGTTTGATTACAGTATACTGCCTGGGACACTGGATAATGTAACCATAGTTCATTAATTTCTTTTTTTAATTTTATTTTTTTTCCATCCTTACCCCTGAGTTCATGTCGAAACAGCTGTCTGGCATTTAATACGGTCCTCAATGACTCGTGTCAACAGGTTTACGAAAATAACAATGTTCTCATTGTTTAGACAGGCCACCGTTCCAGACCGTATGAATCTCGAGTTGTTGATGTTCTTGAATACTTTATGATATTAATTCTCTCCCCCAAGGTGACTTAACATGACCTAATAACAAGGGCCCTTCTTTTTGTAAATGTACGTGACAAATTCTAACGTTAAACTTGATCCCGCTCTCTGTGCACGTTTTGTCTAGCACAATAAATCACAGCACTAAATAATATAAATGGGAACAAGAATAATACACGGGAGATTCTGTTGAACGTCACACGTAGGGGGTGTAATCTAATTAGATGGTTGTTTAATTCAAGTATTAGTCCTTGTCTACAGAGATGGGATTTTATTCGCAGTGTGAGTCAGACGGTCATATCTGGGCCTGGCTGCATTTCAAACCCTCGCAGAGATCCATAAAGACCCGTGTGAGGTCCATGTTAAACTATGCGGTCAAGCTAATTTTTAAAATGAGACTTGCCACAGTGTATGTCACATCTGTTATTTACTTTTGGCCTTTTTGAATTTATACAGTGACCTTAAGCAGCTGTGGACACTCTGCCAGTTTACCAATTAATACTAAGGGGCCAAATGTTCGCAATCCCAGGAGAGGCAAATCTAAACAAACTCCAGGTTTCCATTTTCAAGCAAACTTAGAAAAGAGGATGTGAAAGTTGAAATCAAATATCTTCTTTCAGATGTCTGATTTGTTTACATTTTGTTTCCTCTCGTATTCCTTTGGGGAAGCTTGGAAATAGTAATAATGTCAAGACGTGCTATGTCTTAAATGGCTCAGACGAGGAGGAACTTGCCTTCAGTGTCCATGTAAAACCAACACTGTGCTGCGAGTGTTTGTGCAAAAGGCCTAATCAATTCTGAAGCTGATACGTAGGTAAAATAAATGAGACTTCAAACAAAGTCGAGTAGTCCTCGAGGGATGAAAACAAGGCACAAAGGGAGACACACTCTTTGTGACATACGCAATGTTTCATCTGTGAAGAACACCAGTGAGCCGCGGCCTGTTTAACATAAACTCAGAGGTTGGATTTGTTTGGTGTCAAATCTGGTAAATAATTAGCTGAGTCAGAGCAATGTGGAGTTTTTCAGAAACCTAACCTCAAGGCCACAATAACATAAAGATGTAAACACCTATGGCATTGGCTGGAAGTCAAGAATGTGCTGGGAAAAATGTAGAGCGGTTCATGCAGCACAAATGTTTTTATTTAATTATTTTGTAATTACCATTCAAAACCTATCCCCCTTCATTCTGCCAGTGGTTTTATTTGTTTTTGGGGTTTTTTTCAACTAATGGTCGTGTCTGAACTAGGGCTGCAACTAATTATTTAGATTATGAATAATTTGTCTTTTATTTTCTGACTATTGTTTATCAATTATTATAATAATCACTATTATTATCATTTAACCGCTTATTTTGTAAAATTTTTAAAAATGAAAAACTCTCAGTGCAATTTCCCAGAGCCCAAAGCGACATCTTCAAACAGCCTCTATTGTTTAACCAACAGTCCAAAATTCACATACTCTTCATATCATTAAAAAAAATTAGATAAACCTGTTTATAGGTGGAAAAAACCCTGCTTCCTTTATACAATGTCATATCCTTTGTATTACATGCAGTTTTAATTTGCTACTCTTTGTTTGACAAAAACAAATATCTCTAAATTTTATGTCTTATAGATTTAGATTTATACAAACGTAAAATATTTGTATGGACAAGTATGGAGAAAGCCATCTGTAACTTTAAATCATTTTTTCTTTTTTTCTTTTTTCCCCCGAGGTACTAACATTGATCTATATATCACTTTAAGCTGTTTAAATTGCCGGTCTTGTCCTCAATCATGACAATAGCCAACTCAGCTCCAGCAAAGCCAAAAACATTAAAAAAAAAAATTCACAAGTTCCAGATTTGCAGCGACAGCATCATTTGCTCTGAAACACACTGCCTTCATGATCAGCGGTGAAATCAGTCCTCAGAAATGTCTGAACTAACCAAACATTATCTGTTGGTGATTATCTAGCACCACTGCTGAGGTAGTGTGATCCAGTGAACAGAAGTGGCCCCGGGGAGCCCTCCCTTTTCTCAAGAACTAATGTTTACAATCATTTAGGGTCGTCCGTGGAAGGCATACAGGAGACACTGGCGTATGTTTGTCTCCGTTTTGAGGATCGTGGTTAAGCTGAAGCTCATCTGGCAACCTTATGGGCTGCTCATCCACTCTAAAGCTCCAGCCTCTACTTCCTCCCATGTCCTCTCCCGCTATCACACTTCTTTTCTCCCTACTGTTCTTTATCCTTTTTCCCTGCAATCCCACCATCATTTAATCTAATTCTTCCTCTGATACTTTGTAATATCTCTTTGTTTCTGCATCTGACTTTCTTCTCCTCCTTCTGCGCTCTCAACACGTCCTCTCTGTTTTTGTGAAGCCACTCGTTGCATCAGCTGTCTCTAGTCATACATGTCAGTCACTGGTATGTGCTGATGGCTGAGTTTTAGTGGGCCTTTCATGTGTGCATCATGTGTAGCAATGGATGGAATGGGCTGCAGCTCCAGTAAATCAATTTGTCATATGAGTCAAATCTGCTGAGTGCGTAGGTTCATGAGCAGGTTTTGTGGCTCATCTTCTGTCTTCTCTCCCATCTTTGTTCCAAATGGCCCCAGAGATCCACTGCTGTGATATATTTAGAGCAAAGAAAGAACACCAGCAGTGGAAATACAGTAGATTTCCTGTAATACTGGTCCGATATCACCTTCTTTTACTAAAGGCTAACTCATTACTTTAGTTACTTTTTGAGTTTAATGCCAGATTTACATTAACAAGTGTAATGCTATACTGACGTAATGGTCTGACTCAGCACTGATGTCACCTCCAGATGAAATACACGAGTGGAGCGATATTAAGTCTTTCATTCCAAATTGATACATTTCCCGTTGGCAAAAAAAGTGACACCAACTCGTGCAGAATGACTGCTGGCATCACTGCGTTGTGTGCAATAAGCAGAAAGTGCTGCGAGATGGTGATCTGAAATGAGTGCTGAGAGCCTGCTGGCTCCCGGAAATTATTTAAAATGAACATGTTTGCAAATTATGGTACTTTATCATGTACTGCTAACGCAAACTATATGTTATGGAAATAAACAGCACAACACTTTGAGAAACTGAAGAATACACAAGTAAAAGTACTGGGATTGAAAGAGTGCATAGAGGAGTAAGGGAGCTGTGGTTGGGGTAGTGGGAAGGCATCTGCATCTGTTTTCAACTTCACAGAATCTGGGATTCAGACTCAGCTCACACAAAGATGGTTTTTACGGTAAGTTATCATTTTTAGCTGAAGTTTTTCTTATTTAGCCATAACTAAAAACTTGGGGTTAGACTGAACCAACAATATTTTTTTCTCCCCAAATGGAACTTACACTTAACTCTCTCTGGCCAACAGCTTTGGTTGTGACTGTGTTACAGTACTTTCATTGCAACCTACTTCAGCCACAGATAGGTGACTTGTTTGGTTAGTCCATGTTATTGGTGCATAAAGATGGACACAACTTTAAGGGGACTGTTGTAGGAAAGTCCCCTTGAATTGACTGATTTGCATCATCTGTCAGAAGCTGTGGACAAACAATCCATTTCTCAATGAGTTGTCACTCTCTTAAATTTGTTGTGTATAATTTGTTTAGGCCTGCATTACAGTACATAATAAAATGTTTGGTTACACAGTATTGTTTGTTTAATGTTGTTCAGATGCACTTCTAGCATCTAAAAGACAGCCTCTGCTAACCATTTCCATCAGGACTATCTTGTTTTGGTTTGACATGACAAAGTAACTGGTTTCTGGAGTGATGATTGTCATTCTTTTCAATTGAACTTGTTACTGTTACAAGTTGTCCTTAAGTCAAATAGAGGGGCAAAAGAAATGTGTGTTTGGTGAAGTTTAGGTAAGTGAGAACTGCAGAGAAGAAACTGTCTGAATGCTAATTACAGTGACATTATAATTATTTGATCTCACTGCATGACTGTCAACACTGCTAACAGCAGCGCCAGGTAACGCAGCAACCCTGACTAACACACATGCACAAAAGAAAACACAGCTGAGGAGGAAATGGCATCCTGGGGACTTTAGCTGACCAGGGTGTTTATTTTTCTCCCATGGTGCACCAGGGCCAAGCTGCTTAACACAGGGCTGGTGTTCCTGTAGGGCTTTGTGCGTGTGTGTGTGCATGTGTGGGTGTGTGGGTGTTTGCATGCAGTGTATGCACTTACAAGTGAGCGAATGTATTTTTTTGCTCTGATGCAAACACAGTCAAATACTTTGCTGTTTATTTTTTGCATGTGCTGTTTTTCCTGATATATAAATACCTGAATGATTCAGAAACACTTTTGTATCTATGGATAATATATTGTATTCAGTCAAGTCTATACTACATGAACCTATATGCTATGAGAACAGCTAGTTAAGTAGTGGGAGCAGAGAGTAAGCTTGGGACCTGAGCGTTGGATAAACGTTTGATTTTTCCTGCTGCCTCCGCCTGTGTCTGGATTATGAAGGGCAGATATACAGCACTTCAGAGTGTGCCAATTAACAGCCCCAGCAGCGGCCGCCACACAGGAGGGCCCCTCATAAAGACTCACCCTATGGTGTAAGCCCTGCCACTTCCAAGTGCTTTATCCGGGGCCGAGCCCATACACACAGCTGTTAAACTGGCAGGTTTTTAAGCAGCCCCAGCATCGCCGACAGGCCCAGGAGTTCATAAAGATTTTCTCAGCAAGTACTTTCCCAAGGAAAGAGAGTGAGATGAGAGGAAGGAGACAGACAGAGTGGGGAGGGTGAGCAAGGCAGCTGGGCAATCAAGGGGCAGACCTTGCTCAGAGACAAGATAGAGCCACCATGCTTCCTGCCTCTCCCTCTCTCTGTCCCTCCATCTCTCATCTCTCTTTCCGTTCTTGACTGCACTCTTCCCCCTCTTTTTTCATGTGAAGAACCAGTGATTGTGATGGTGGGCAAGCCAACATCAGGCAGGGGGTGGCCTGCTGAGGACTTGGAAGTTGGGATAACTCCAATCGTCCAAGCCACTGCCACCCCTGCCTGCCACATACCAACTGCTGGCATTTGAACAGCTTTGATACATATTTTAAAAGCTGCAGTGCATCAGAACTGTACTAATCTTAGTTAAAAGGCAAAGCACCATATACCGTTTTTTCTCCTGCATAGAAGCCCAGCGGCACATGCTGCAAATTGCTGGGATGGAAGGACACACAAGCTGTGCGTGGATCGACAGGCTTATGAAATTTTTAAATGGGCAGATATATATAATCATTGGCCAATGTATACAGATTAAGCCAATGCAGTAGTCTCATTTTTTTCAGTGAATGCACTGCATACAAAAGTGTAATTTTGGTGTACTGTTGCTCTATTCACAACAGGAACTGATTACAAACAAAAAATATTTTTCCACAAGATTCAAGCAATGATCTGACAAAAAGAAAAAAAAAACCCTTCACCATTGATTCCTAGTTAACTATATATGATTTTTTAAAAAAGGATTTTGTTTCTAGCCACTGCTGCAGGGCCATAGTCTTTATTTTAGCATTTTAGTATATGCAGTTTGATTCAGAAAAACTATTACTTCATATTCCACATAGTTACAATATCATTAACTGAGTCTGGACAGTGTGGAACTTCGCTCATTGCCAATAAGAGCCCAGTGTTCAGTGATGTGAAAGAGGAGAAGATGTGGGCCGCAAGCTAACTGAATGGCACGCTAGACATTATTTGACCAAGCCGTGTGAATCTGTGTTGTGTGCATGGCTGCACGCAAACTGCATATGCATGTGTACACTGACGTCTGTAGCCTGCAAGTCCGTAAAATGCATGTTTGTGAGTATTTATAGTGCGTGCATATTTAAATGAGGGCATGAATTGGCATTTGCATGTGTACGCTAGCAGCTGAGGATCCACTGCCATTGTTCTCGCAGACTGAAGCAGAGATAAAGCAGTAGAAACTGAGCTGACCACATGCTAGACAGTATTGGCCACAGATGTGCCCAGACAGATCACAGAGAAAACGTGATGGCATTTCCTCAAGATGTGGATGTGTATTTTTAAACTTTGATGTGAACAGGATTCGCCATGAAAAAAATGCTTTGTTCGTGTGATTCACATGGTCTCAATAACAGAGCTCATACATATTGTATGACTATTCAAGACTTTTTTTGTCTCTAATAATGTCTGTTCATCTTACAACATTTAGCAACATGAAAAATGAGCCTTCTGGTAAATAAAAACGATGCACATGGTTGAATATTACTTTGATGACGGGGATAACATGCATGGCATGTCAGCGGCTGAGACGATTGGTATCATGGCTAAAATATGTATTACTCTTCACTTTGAGGTCATGTATGGCCACAGGTCCTTTGTGCTGAGTCCTCTTTGAATACATTAGCCAAGCCGTTTAAAGACAAGAAGTGATTTAATAAAATGAGATCAAACAAATGTTAACATCTAACATCCAAAGGCTGTCATACAGATGCAACATCCTCAGGCTATGATGATGGATATTTTTGTAGGCAGCCAACCAACATTTTTGTGAAACAATAGTTGTTTTCCCCCAATGTTACTCATGTTGACTTCATCTGAACTGTCACTTCTTGTGGCCATGCTCAACATGTTCTCCTTCAAATGGTTGTCTATGTAAATTGGATGCATCTACTTGAACCAGTTAAAAATCATAAAGAATTGTCAGTGCACTACTTGGCATGTTGATTTGAGCAAATGATGTTGTGACTAACTGGCATTTATTTTATTTATTTTGTTTTCTTTAAATTTGATCCATACGCTTGTGATTTTCTAGGTGTAGTTATATTTGGTTTTGTGCTTCTGACATTTAGGAATAAATGCAAACTTACCTTTAAATGATTCTCCAGAAAAGTCACCAATTGGATGTTTAAGAAAATAAGATCTCATCTTTTCAGACAACATTTGCATGACACATTAACACCACTCCTGTGCTTGTTATGGTGGACAGCTCTGCGGTTAATATTTGACACAGCAATCTTCTGTTGAAACTCCCGGCATTCTGCGCCATGTGTCTTGGCTAACGTTACATGGGGAACTGTGCAGGGGAACAGCAGGCGTGAAGAAAGAGCCTCCAGTTCAAGCAGAGGGGAAAGGTATCACTGCAAGGTAGTCTGGCTGTTGACCGGCCTGCTCTGTTTAGTTCGGGTTCGCGCATGTGTGTGTGTGTGTGAAGTGATAGTTCCAACACATTGTGTTCTTGTTCTGCTCTTCTTCTGTTTCAGCTGTGGCAGGTGACCGGCTATTGGATGTACTGGCTCCTGTACATTAGGTGACAGTTTGTGACATTGTAATTGTCTGCTTTGGGCAAGAGGACAGAGAGTGTAATACATCTTATGTTTCCTTTCAGTAGAAATTATTGATAACTTGAGCTGAGAGCTAGTGCAGGTATCACTAACCAGATCCAAGCAAGACTTGATTGATGATGGTAATTTGGTTTGCAGATATATTCTGCAACAGTTTTTAAAACAATCCGGAATTGACTCATTATCAAACATATATTACAGATAATAAGAGATGGATTTGCAAATCTAATCCTCAAAACATATGCAAACATTTTTAACTAACTAACTTTTTTCACCACATTGCAACATGCTCTTAAACTACACCAACTAAAAATATAACAACTCCTCTGCATGAGTAAATTCCTGTATGGACTTTAATTAATTAATTATTAATAATTATATGTAGTAATTTTTTAAACCAAATTAAAATCTCACGTGACAATTTTTTTTTTTTTTAATTCTAAAAATATTTATCACACTTGATTTTTGGGTACTTTTTACTCCCCTGTTATGCTGAAATAAATGTGTGAATGTGTGAATGAAAATAAACAAAAAACAATTTTACAGCCTCAGGAAACATTCAAACTCTCTAAGTTGACATTTTTACCACACTGAAAACAAAGAAAGAAAGCAGGGGTGCAGGAAGGGAGAGCTGGACAGGGAGAGAAAAGATCTCACATTAGCAGGGACGAAGATGGTGACTTGCATTTGATATCACCTTCTGTGCTGCACATGTGCTCTGCGACTGTACGGAGCAAGAGGGAGAGAGAATCATCTCTCCTAAATGGAAATTCCTGTGCTTCAGCCACAGCTGCAGTATGACACTTCAGATGGCCGCGCTTCCCTTTGTACAGCCCCCTGGAATTAGCCCAAACCACAATGGCATCACATCAGAAAAGACGGCAGGAATATCAGACTTTATTATCTGTCGCTGTGGAAATATCTGTGCAGGGAGGAAAAGGAGGCATGAGGCCTTTGGCTTCTCTGCCATGTCAACCTGCATTTTATTATTGAAAACAGCCTCACACACACACACACACACACACACAACTGTCTTCAACTGTCAGCTAACTCACTGTTATGATACCTGTGCTTAGGAATGGCTTGGCACGGCACTAGAATGTAAACACTGGTACGCTTACCATCTTCCTTTTGTTATTCCTCTAATTTTGGAGGCAATAAAAACAGTAATTTTCAACACATTGCTGTCAAAAGCAACTTAATCTGTTGCGTATGACATGTCACAATTGTAAATTTCTTTTTGCTGCAGGGAAACTGGTGCAGCAAACTGAACCGGTACTACATCAGGACTAAAGAAACATTGTTCAGCCAGCGTTCCGAAGCGAACTCCCTGCTAATGAAGAGAAGTAGTATCGCAGAGAATAAAACTTTCCCTCAAATTGTGTTTGGGGAGGGGATTCACTTCAAAGAGATCTCAACAACAGTGCTGTCTGTCTAATTTACGTTTTCAAGCACATGCCAAATGTAAAAACCCCAATTTTGAGGAGTGTATAATTACAGGGGGAGAATGAATGACTATAAATACCCCCATCATTACTAGTCCCTCCTGAAGAACATGATCCATACTGAAGGATAATTAAGGCAAAATATTTCTGATCCTCCTACAGACTGTACCAGGAATGTGTGCACGCTTATACTCGTGCTTCATCGTGCATGGGTGCTACAGATAGGGAGAGAGGATCAGCGTGTGTGTGTGTGTGTGTGTGTATGTGTATGTGTGCGTGTGTGTGAGCTGGGGGGATCACTCTCATTCTCCCCTAAATATAGTTCAGTTCTGGTAGAGCTTCTATGTACAGATACTTCAGGAGAACTCAAGACAGACCAGCTTTAATTGGTTTGTGGAGTCATTAATGGAACAGAAGCATAACTTGAGTGCAAGTGTGGGTGTGTGTGTGTGTGTGTGTGTGTTTCTGAAAAAGAGTGCTTATGTGTGTATGTTGGACCCTGTCAATGCCCTTTAAACAACAACAGACACATGAAAATAACTTTGATCAACAAACATGTAGCAAACAAGGAGATAATAATGAACCTCCATGTTCAGCCGAGGTCTCTTAAAATAGAGCATTTTAACTAGGATATATCAGATTTGAGGGTAATATTTCCAGATTAGGCCAGCTAATTAGTGCCCCAATATTGGCACAGCGCTTTGACTAAGATCCAAATAAGCATATTGTCCTCATCGCAGAGGAGTGAAAGAGCTTTTCTGTGTTCTTCACTCAGAGTCAGAAAGAATGTTCAAGTGAGACCGAGAAAAACTTTACTCGACTGCTCTCCCTTCCTCGCTTTGTTATCTCTTTCTCTCTTTCTTGCTCGATCAAAACGTAAGAATGTCGCTTTGAGTGGCCAAATGAAAGAAAACCAGGCAAACATGAGCGAGAGACTGTGTTTATTTCTAGTATATCTATAAGCCAGGCCAGGTTTTTGTGTCAGCAGGGGTCTGCACGGGGTTCTTGAGTTGTTGTGAGTTGTTGCTGAACCGGCGGCGAGTCAGTCAGCCAGCCAGTTGTCAGGCAAGTACCAGTTCCTTGTTGCTATTTGTGTTCGAGTGTAGCCGTGCCGAGAGCCTCCCTCCCACCGTTTTCCCTTTTTCCAACCGAATCCTCCAACCTCTTCCTGTGGCAAGAATCGTGTCTTACAGCAGCCTATCACTCAAGCCTGTGACCAAGGCATCCGTCCCTTTCACTGCCATTGTGTCGCTGAAACAAGAGGCAGGAGCAAAGTAGTCAGCTAAACATGGTGTAACAGGGCTCGACGGTGGCCCCGCTGTGGCTGCTGCTCCTGGGCTCCAGTGACTTGTTGTTGCTTGTTGTTGTGTGTTTCCTCCAGCTGGGGCCGGGGCCGAGGCCGGCTTTTGTGTCGTCGTCCGACCAGTGCTGCACTCATGAAACTAGATAAATGGATTAGAGGGGTGCAGATATGGGCGGGCATCTTTGAGAGAAAGACAAACGGAGATGTTGAAGGGGTGTTGGAAGAGGAGGGTGAAGGAAAAGGCAAAGACATTTGTGTTGTTGGGCTACAAGGGGTCGAGTCTGTTGTAGAATAGCCTGCTTCTGCCAAAAAAGACAAGACAGTGATAAACTTTCCTCCCTATGCAGTCACCTCTCTCTCCCTCACTCCCCCCGTTATGCACGCCGACACACACACACACACACACACAAACTGTCACAACGCACCATTCACTCCTAAAATGAATGGATTGCCACAGTGTGACACGTCTCAGTTGCAGGGGGAGATGGTCCTTGTTCGCCAACAATAGACTGTGGTATTATGGGGGGCCACAGCCTGTGACAGAATGCTAAATTGTTTTAGGGTCAACAACTTATTGTCTTTGCATGAGCCACAATTTACATATCTCCCGAGTAGGTTTTAGCACTCAGTCCTCAGATGAAAATAGTAGAACTTCCTTGAGCCTTTGAAAGATTTAGAGCCTTTTATTAGTCGCTGGAAATAGTTTTGATGAGTTTTTATGTCTTTCTTTCTTCAAGTCCCCCTTTCTTTCTTTATCCTTTCTTTTTCTTTCTTTTTTTATTCATTCATTATTTCTTTCTTTCATTAAAAAACAGCAGACACAATTCTTTTTAGTCTAGTAATGGGTAAATGCATTTATGATATAATGACTGGCAATTACTAATTTGAATTTTCTTATCACTATAACCATTGTGGTGCAATTACCATAATATAAGCATTGTTTACTGTCCAACATGGACTGCAGTTTTTGTTTTTTTCTTTTTTCAAACAACAAATGTTATGTATTTACTTCTGTAATCCGAAGGAGCCTTATACTCTTTAGCTCCATATTTACATTTAATTCATTTATCTTTTCTTCCTTTTTTAAATTTCATGCTCTTTATTTTCCTTTCCTCCCCTGCATCGTGGCCCAGGGCATGCGGGGAAGAAATGGCTGCAAGTGACAGCCTAATTATCAGCTCCAACTCCGCTCATTACCCATTAGACAATCCACTGTACATCCACTTACTAAATGAATAATTTTGTATATATTATGGAAACACAATATTATGGCCTGCAGCTAACGCCTTTGCGCTAACCTCACGCTGTTTCAGTACAAAAGGAATAAATGGGACACCGAGAGGTTATTTAATTTTAGCCCCAAAAGCCAGCTCATGAGAGGATGTCATGTGCAAATGGAGTGCGGCGGGAGGGAGGGGAATATGAAATTTACACACCTGCCTTTTTTTTCGCCGCAATATTAGAATCATTACTGCCTGTGCGCGTGTTGTAGAATAAGCGAAATTGACAACAGTCATTTCGGGCGTCACGTGGCTTAATAATAATCTAAAGAAGGCAGGTAGCCTGCACTTGGTCTCTACACATTTTAAATTAGGTAGGCCTATTTGTTTAGGAGAGGAAACAGTAAAGATGAGCTATTTTCAGTTAACTTTGGCAGGGACATAAATTTCCCTTTTGGACTTTCAGGTCTACTGTAAATCCTGTCTTTTGATTCCAACGAGAGTCCATTTTTGATGCTGATGTTTTGATATTTTGATTTACATTTTATACAGGCCTAGCCATTTGTGGTGTGAGTTGTGCTAATTTAAGCATAAAGAGGAATGACCCCGCCCCGGCTAACAAAACCCTCAGCGACCTTTGTTAATTTTTCCTCCACTGCGTGACTGTTTAGCGAATGGCCATTTAAGTGACACAGATTTATGCGCATGAACGTGTCCCTCTGCCGCACAAATATGCTCTTGTCAATGTTTATCAGGCATTTAAAAAAATAAAACAGAAAAAAAAAGAAATAAGTTTGAAAATCTGATCTCTGCTGTAGGCTGTTTAAAACTTACAATTATTGCAATGATTTTATTTATGATTACTTTATTTGTAAGCTTTTTGAAATACAGGAGTCTAATATTACAAATAAGCTGCAAATGATGTATTGCACTTTTCCATTTCAACATAAATTATAATTCCGGCCTCTTTAAATAAATAACTTTTTATTTCACCTTAACTCAGTTTCATTACAGTCCCCAAAATAAAGAGTTTTCTTGTTTTGCCGATTTTTGATTCAATAATCTGTAAAGTATACTCTACTGCTTTGTGTGTGATCATTTTGTTACTGTAGGCCCACAAGTATTTATTTGATTTATAGCTATTTGGAGAGAGAAAGCAGTTTCAAGCTTAGGCAATATATTGCTCGCCTATAGAGGTCGCTGTGATATTGCAAAACAGATGTGCATAAGTCACTCCACAGGTTCGGGCCACTCAAATAATTCACCCCGTGGAACAGCTCGCTCTGCAGCTTACTGTCATTTCCAATGAAGCCCTATCCCAAACAATGAACGTTTTCTCTGATTGTAGTCTACAAAAATCATGTGAAGACGCACTTAAAAACAAACAAAAAAAACTGTGGAGTTGTTTTTAACCAATAACGTAACACAATGTTACAAAAAAAAAAAAAAAATCACAGTCACATTTTACAGAAATCGTTAATTTTTTTAAAACATTTGATTTTCCTATAGCCTAATATCCGTTTAGGCCTATTGACTCTGTAAATATAAGGGGAAATAAAGAAAAAAAAATACATTGCACACTTTATCTGCCATCAAATTATTGCACTTTCCTCCTTATTATGTTTAAACCTCATTAGGCTGCCGTGGTAAATCAATATTTGCTTTTGGTCACCGGTTTAAGTCTGAAGAAGATGCTTTTATGGGCTAACGATCACTATCAAACTCGGAACAGACAGAACCCCAAAACACTGACCCTGCTCCACAAAGCCGACAGTGTCAGCCTCCTCCTCCCTCCAGCACCCCCACCCCAAAGGGTGAAAAAAAAAAAAAAAGAAAAAAATTAATAATTTATCTTCGAATCGACTTCTCTCTCTGACAGATTAGATTTTAACCATTTGATTTTGTTTGGACTGGGCGTTCCCATATTATTACTTAATGACCTTCCCAGCTGCTCCTGTCCATTTTCTGTCACCAGCAACCATCTGGACACTTATTAGCACCTCAATGCATCCACGCTGCTTTCCTCCCAAACTTGAATAAAATTAAGCCTGGTTGCACACTGCCAATATATATAATTTTTTTCCTCCCATTTCCACCCTTCTTAAAGCCGATAGTAGGCCTAGCTTGTCTTCTAGATTATTATTTATATTAATATTAATTAAAATAATATTAGGCTAATAATCATAATAATAATCACCATCCTCTTCACGATCATACTAATAATAATGCTGACTTAAATCCATGTAGAAAAGAAATGTAGGCTGATACTCTTGGGTTTTCTCTATAATTTCATTTAGTTTATTAGGCAAAATATACGATCTGGACAAATTCCTTCAACGCTTCCTATTTACAAATTTAAATCACTTGGTATTTACATTAAAAGGACACCAAAAACACAAAATAGAGACAAAAATAATAATAATTATAATAATAATAAAGTAAAAAGCCTAACAAAATGTCCCAGCCTGGCTGGGCAAAGTGGAGAGAGAGAGAGCGAGAGAGAGAGAGAGAGAGAGAGAGTAACATTATAGGCGCGATTATAGGCTACACAACAATAGAGGAAGTAATCCATCCATCCACAGGATATTACCAAATTACGCCATTTGTTCTGTACCGACTGAATGCTACGCTGCATTATTATTTCTCATTGTCCTTTTTTAGGGAGTGTAAAGTCTTTTTTCTATTTTTCTTTTCTTTTTTTCAAGCACGAAAAAAAATGTCTTGATCAAGCCGAGGAGAGGGCAGTAAGGACCCGTTGCGTGGCGTCTTGTGGACTCCTGGCGCTGGAAGGCAGAGAGGATCTGGATAAAGAATAATACAGAAAGGTAGATAAATACCCCCGCCGTGTTTGGACAGCGGGTTTCAATATGCATCTCAAGTGTCTGGCTGAACAGTGTTGATTTGAAACAGACTGCAGTCCCCCTCTGCGACTCCTCACTTTATTTTTAAAATGATAATAATAATAATAATAATAATAATAATAATAATAATAATAATAATAATAATTCTATAGGCTTTAATTATTTTACAACCCCATATTTTAGCGTGCAGAAAAAAAATCTCTATATGTCACTTTTATAAACATTTACAATGAACTCCTCACAGGCTACTTATTTTTTTCTTTAACTGTTGCATTGTTTCTATGCGATTCCTATTTGTAACACTTAAAAACAGAAGTAAACTCCCCCACATCCACACCCCCCCACCCCCACCCCCCCCCCCTTTCGGTTAGAGCGCTCCCCTGAGCTCCGGGTCTCCCAGGGGTCTTTAGGGAAAGCACACAGCCCAGACAGAGCCCGTTTTACTCGGTGACTTGATAAGTAGCCACACTCTCCCCAGAGGAGAGGAATTAAAGGAGGTGTGGGATGGGAGTCAAGACCCCTGTCACCCGCAAAACAAACTGTGCTTTATTTATCTTTGTTTATTCTGCAGTGCTATTGTTGTGTTATGTAAATAAATAAATAAATATATACATAAATGAAACTAGCAGACCTAAACCTTGGGTTTAGCCTTCAGGAAAACAGTTAGCCTATATGTTGTTATAGGCTATTAATATATTTATTTCTAGAGTAAAGTATCATTTCATCACGATCCTGAGCCTTCCCTTGTTCATTCTTAATTTTAGTTATTTTAATTGGTGCATTTTTTTTTAAAGTCTGCCCCAGTAGGTAGGCCTATATTTCGATTAATGCAAAAACTATAAAATTACATATTACAATTTTATATAAAGCAGTTTTCACATGGCAACGTGCTCCAACAAGCAGGAAAGCAAAACAGTAAAAACTTCTCTCACCTGTCATGGATGGGTCGAAAGGAAGACTTCAGGGTCTGTGTTGGAGGAGAATCAGACCTTACACCGTTTTCATGGTCTAAAGGGGAAATAAGCAAACGACTCATGAGTCCTGGAATGCTCGAAAAATTATAGTTTTTTTTTTTCCTCTCTAATATAGGCCTCTGTTTAACTAGACTGAACCCAGTGTTGTTTTGCACCCGATATGTACAGTGGATTCAAATGTGCAGCTACTCAGTCTGCATGCACCATGTGTCAGAGACAAACAGGCACGAGCTGAACATTGACACAAACAAGTTTTATAAAATTCTCAGCTCTTCCATGTGACATTTGCGCGCGTGCACGCGTGGCGCTGCTCTCCTACCTATGTGCTTGGGACTGTGGGTCTCTGGCGGGGCCTTGCTGTCATTGCTGAGTGCTGCTGCAGCTGCTACCGGCGACACCACCACTGATGTCGGCTGCTGCTGCTGCTGTTGCTGCTGCTGGGCCGGCAAGTGGTGGTTGTGGTGGTGGTGATGGTGCTGGTTTACTCCCAGAAACGACCTCACATTCAGCAGGGAGTTCTGGCCCAGAAAAGCCCCGTTTGTCCAGTTGTGGAACTTTCCAATCTGGCACGTGTACAGTCCATGACTAGGGAGGAAGGCCGGGTGGGTCTGGATCTGATGGTGGGGCGCTGATGAGTGAGTGGTGGCCGCCGTGGCACAGGGGGACGTGGGTTTCTGAGACGAACTGTCGGGACTAGTAGCGGTCTCTGCTAAAGACCATATTTTAGGCTTATTGTTAGACGGGAGAGGAAAGCTCCCGGGTCTATCCGGGGACAAAACTCTGGTGTTGTTGTTGTTGCCGTCCGAGTTCTCCTTACTCCCTGGGTGAACCGAAATTGTGCTCTTAGATTTGTCAAAGGCCTCATGGGCCTGTAGGGCGAAGGCCCGTCTTCTCTCCAAGCTGTCCAACTCTCCACCCGCACCGACACCGCCCCTGTGGTCCCTGCTTCCCTCCGTTGACTTATCGTCATCATCCTCGTTGCTTTGATCCCCGTCGTTGTCGTCGATTTTGTCTATATCTATGCTCTCCAAATCAATCTCCTCCTCGTCTTCGTTTTTCTCCGCCTCGTCCCCGCTGCCGTACAAGTTACCGTCCCCGTCCTCCTTGCTCCTGCTTCCCCATGTCACCTTGTTCTCCTTCTTGAGCCTTCTCCTGGCGTTGGCGAACCAGGTGGAGACCTGCGTCAGCGTCATTTTTGTGATGATTGCCAGCATGATCTTCTCCCCCTTGGTCGGGTACGGGTTCTTCCTGTGCTCATTGAGCCAGGCTTTCAGGGTGCTAGTGCTCTCCCGGGTGGCATTCTTGGGCCTGGCAGGGTCCCCGTACTGAAACTGGCCGTATGGATAGAAGGCCGGACTTGTGTGTGCTGCGAAGCTGGCAGGATGGACACCAGGACTATCCTTCAGCTCATACTGAGATCCCTTGAAAATAAAGGATAATGTTTTATAACGGCTGGAAATTAAATTTGCATGATCAGTTTGACACGCTGGATTGCAAAATACATTCTTTGCTTTTTTTTTACAGTGTGGCTCAGAGGCCCTTTAGCCAGTGTATATACAGTATCTAAAATTCAAACAAATGAAAATGCACTCTGTTTAAAAAAGCCAACAGTTGCAGCTGCACCTGACTCTGAGCTTCACAAATAAGCGTCTCAACTTGCAAAATACCTCATGCTATAGGCCTGCGGCACCTGCGCCTGCACAGCTACTCACTTAAAGGCAGAGACCTTTTATTTGCAAGCATTTTTCATACATGACAGTCCAATAACGGAACAAATGAAGTCAACAGGACCAGAGCAAGTTCGCTGCATCTTTGTGAACGCACAGATGGCATGCAAATTGCCAGCTTTCACGTGTACCTGCCAAACTCCCCTCCACACTCCTCAAGTATGTCAAAGCAGTTTTGAAGGCCTAAGTTAAGTTCTCTCAGCTTGCCACACTTATACTTCTGTGCCGAATTTAATCCCCTGCCTCGTTTATATTTGCTTTGGACACAACACTCAAACACACCGATCAGTTCAAGCAAAACATATGCTTTGAATTTAGATAATGGCTCTTATTTTAAAGCTTTAAACCAGTACGACTAGTCACTGCCAATGGGCCCGATGCACATATTAGTCCACAAATTAACACTACGAGTTGATTATTATCACCGTGTGTAATTTTGGTTAGTAAATATGTGGCGATTAATCTAAACACAGTGACAGTCCACGTGACATTTAACCATAACTGAAGAACACTGTACAAATAAGAAAAACTTACTGCATATTTCTAGACTAAGGTTTTCTTCTGTGGTGGAGGTTATTTCCGGCGATCTGATAAAAATAATCTGACCATGGCAAGAAACGAGCAAAAACTTTTTCTTAACACACTGCCTTCACTGCACGTTTTTTTCCCTTCCGTGTAAATTAAAATCG